>CAUYUJ010007552.1:5875-45973 GCA_963575745.1 Prorocentrum cordatum | reverse complement strand
GTGCGCACCCTTTCAGCACACCCCTCGCACGCTTCATGGCGCCCGCGGCCCCGTTTCCCCCCTCGGCCAGGAGGAGGAGGAGGAGGAGGAGGAGGAGGAGGAGGAGGAGGAGGAGGAGGGGGAGGAGGAGGAGGAGGAGGGGGAGGCGGAGGAGGGGGAGTAGGATGAGGGGAAGGAGAAGGAGGCGGAGGAGGAGGAGGCCTCAAGTGCCAGGGCCCGCATGCCAGGTCCACACCCTTTCGGCGCACCCCTCACACACTTCGTGACGCCGTAGGGAGTCCCATCAGGCTTCAGTGGCTGGGTCGGTATGCCTGATCCACGACACCTCGGCGCACCCCTCACGCGCCCCGTGGCTCCATAGTGAGCTCCACCTGATACCCCAGTGCCAGGCCTCGCATGCCAGGTCCACACCCTTTCGGCACACCGCTCACACCGTTCGTGGCTCCACGGGGAGCTCCGCCCAAGGCATAGGCAGATGGACCCACATCATGTGGGGCTTCCTTGGACATTCTTGGGGCCATCCGGGTCGGCTAGAGGCTCTCTTGGGGGTCTCTTGGGCCGTCTTGCGGCGAAGCCCGAGGCCTCCTTGGCTGTTTTGGACGCTGCTGAGACCCGAACAGCGCATGTGCTGAAAATGCACGTCTTCAGGGATTTCTGCATGATCCACACGATTTCCGACCCCATACGAGGGGCTTCACCGAAGACGATGCTCACAACTACGGTACCCACCACTTGCCGTCGCTCGGACGTCCATTTCCCGTGCATTTTTCGGTTCCGTGCGTGTCTTTTTTGCTCGATGGTCCAGGATGGTCCTCGATGGCTTTCGCCGAGAAAAATGGCACACGTCCGAGCGATGCCAAGACCACTGCATATGCTTGGGTCTTTCGCCACACTACAGTCGGGGCGCTGCCCTAAGGAACTCCAAATCCGCCGACCCTGTCGGCGTGTGGAAGATGCTTTTCCGTTCGTCGTGAACGTCGTCGTCGTCGTCGCCGCCGTCGTCGTCGTCGTCGTCGTCGTCGCCGTCGTCGTCGTCGTCGTCGTCGTCGTCGTCGATGCTTTTCCGTTCGTCGTCGTCGTCGTCGTCGTCGTCGTCGCCCTCCCCTCATGCGCGCCAGCCAAAGCGAAACCAAAGCGAAATCGAGCAACGTCGTAGCTGAGTCGAAGGCAAAGCGAAATTGAGCAACGTCGTAGCTGAGTCGAAGGGAAGCCCCTTCCCTTTGATCCCTTCCCCGCCGGGGGGGGGGGTCCCAGGGGGGGGGGCGGGGCAGATACGCATCCCCCCCGGGATGTCCCGGGACCTAGAAAAGCCCCCAGACTGGCCAAGAGTGCCCCAAGAGGCTTCCAAGACGGCTCCAGAGGGCCCCGAATCGCCGAACCATCGGTCGAAGACTCCAAAGTAGCCTCCAGACGGCCCAAGAGATTGCCAAGACGCTCCAAGAAGTCTCCAAGAGCACTCCCAAGAGGGCATGAAGAGGGACAAATCAATGATTTCCCTACAAAGTTTTTGACAGATTTGGGTATTCTTGTCGTTTCAACTTGCCGACGCTCCAAGACGGCCCCAGATGCCCCCAAGATTGCCCCAAGATAGCCCAGGAGGCCTCAAGAGAGCACCAAAATGACCCAAGAGAGCCTCAAGACCGCCCAAGATGCCTCCAAGATGGCCCCACAGGCTCCCCAAACGGCTCCAACAGGGTGCCCAGACGGGGGGCCCGACGAGCCCTCGGCGACAGAGGCTCCCAGGAAGCCCCAAGATGCCCCCAAGAAGCCACCACGAGACCCCCAAGAGGCCCCCAGGAAGCCCCAAGAGGCCCACAGGAGCTTCGCGTGCTCATCCGGCATGAGCTGAGGCTCGGTTGGCTCACCCTTTAACCGCAACGTAGCTACTGAAAAGCGCGGGGCAAGGTAGCTTCCAAAGCAACCCCAAAGGCTCCCAAGACCCCCCCCCCAATACGGTCGAAAAGACCCACGAGAAAGCCCCAAACTGGCCCAAGAAGGCCCCGAGAGAGTCCCCGAGAGAGCCCCAGAGAGTCCCCGAGAGACCCTTGAGAATAGCTCCAGATCGCCACCGCCGTCAACGTCGTCGGCGTCGGCCAAAGACGCTCCCGAGAAAGCCTCACGATTGCCAACAACGGCCCCAACACGAGCCCCCCCAACACGAGACCCAAAGATACCCCCAAGAGGCCCCCCCCGCCACATCAGGGAACGCACGGGTCGCCCCCCAGGGTCGGCGGCACCGGCCGCAGGGCCTCCGCAATACGGAGCGAGGCCCCTTTCGCCCACAGATCGAACTTCGATCTCCCGCGGGAAAGCTCCGGAAGACCGAGGGCAGACCGCAGAACAGTCGAGGAACACCGAGCCCCTCCCCAACGACAAAGGGCTTCGTTTTCGGGCGGGCGGGTCCGCGCGGCGGGCCGTGATGTGTGTGCCCCGCGGGCTGGGGCTGCGGGTGAGCCCCCGTGGGGGGGGGCGAGGAAGGCGGGCAGGAGCAACAGCAGCGGGGAGGAGCCCGCACCGCGGCGCCTCCCTCCTCCCTCCTCCTCCTCCTCCTCCTCCTCCTCCTCCTCCTCCTCCTCCTCCGCCTCCTCCTCCTCCTCCCTCCTCCTCCTCCTCCTCCTCCTCCTCCTCCTCCTCCTTCTCCTCCTCCTCCTTGTCGTGGGTCCAGGCCCGCCGGCCTGGGAGGGCGTGGCGGGCAGCTGCGGAGCGCGGACGCGCCGAGGCAGGAGGTGCGGACGACGCTGGCAGAGCCCTGGGAGAGCAGAGCGCCGACAGCGCGAGCACCAAATCTGCAAATCGCCAGCGGGAGGGGAGGAGGAGGAGGAGGAGGAGGGGGAGGAGGAGGAGGAGGAGGAGGAGGAGGAGGAGGAGGAGGAGAGGAGGAGGAGAGGAGGAGGGGGAGGGAGGGGGATGGAGGGGAGGAGGAGGAGGAGGAGGGGAGGAGGAGGAGGAGGAGGAGGAGGAGGAGGCGGAGGAGGAGGAGGAGGAGGAGGACGACGAGCGCCATGCCCACCCAACTCAAGGTTTTTGCTATACTTGGAGGCCTGGAAATTGGCACCAACACCAACACAGGGGGTTGCCTCCACGGGGGGAAGACGATCGCAGATTTCGGCGCTGGTGGTCATATTTCGGCCACCTCGGAAGCCAGAATATTGCCACCATCACCAAGATCGGGAGCATCACCCCTCGGCGAAGGCACACCGCCGATCTTGGTGTTGGTGGTAACCTCTGGGCCTCCGATATAATTTTACGTGTACAATCAAGCCCGTTCTCTCGACCCGTTCCCGTGGATACTCCAGACTTCGCCATAACAGGGAGGGGGACTCCTCCTCCTCCTCCTCCTCCTCCTCCTCCTCCTCCTCCTCCTCCTCCTCCTCCTCCTCCTCCTCCTCAAGGGGCCATGCTCCAATCAAGCCCCTTCGGGGCCCCGACGGTAATGCTCCGCAGCGGGAGAAGCTGCCCTGCCCCGGACCCGGGGCCCCCCCCACGGCGCGAGCCCGCTCGAGAAGTGCGGCGGGAGAAGACCCAAAGCCCTGGGCCGCTCTCTGGTTCACACGACGTTGCACTAGTTCGGCAAGCAGGAGGAGGAGGAGGAGGAGGAGGAGGAGGAGGAGGAGGAGGAGGAGGAGGAGGAGGATCCCAGAGTCAGTCAACAACGACGACCGACGGCCCCTGGACGTCTCCGGAGGCCTCCAGGAGCACCTGCGTGCATCCAACGCCCGAGAACATAATGCTCAGAACCTCCAGAACCCATGGGTAACAGAAAACCGCCGAGAACATAAGATATCACAGAGCCGACCGAGAGCAAGTGATGATCCTGAACCCGATCTCGAACTGGCTCACGTTGGAAAACTCGGCCATGAAACACCGCTTCGCCTGGTCCACCGGGACAGCCGTCTCGTCGGGACAGGTGACGTTGCTCAGATTGTTCGGGTCCGTCGGGTTGTCGCAGCCGTGGCCGAACATCCGCGAGGTCGCCTTGATCCCAAACATCCCCCCTGAACTGGAAGTGTACCTGTGGCGGCCTCCAAATCGGGGTCCGAACAAATGGAGTCGGAGGATTGCGCCGCATAGCCGATGCATGGGTGACGTCGGCTAGTCATCGGCGCCGTCGTCGTGGAGAAAATCGGGCTCCACATCAGGCCGCATCGCTGATGCATCAGCGAATGCGGCGCGATCCTCCGACGCCAACCCCCTCGGATCCCATTTAGGAAGCCTGGAACCTGCGGGAAGTCCTGCCAGGGATCCCCGCCGGGATCGACTCCGTCGAGAAGCTCGCCAGTGGCACCGGGCTGTTCCCTGTGGTAGTTCCATACTCGAACATCTCCAAATCCGCAGGCCCCTCTGGGGTCACCAAGACTGTGGCGTTACGGGGATAAAGAAGGACTTGCAAATACTATGCGCCCCCTGTGGAGCCGCACGTCCGATACGACTATATAGCACAAGCTTCTCACAATACATCGCTACCCTAATGATACGTGGTATGCCCAGAAGCCGCCCGCCACCCAAAAAAGTCTTTCCTCTGAGAATCGTGGTAAGATGACAAAGGAATTAAGGTCTCGTGATGACTCTGCTCAATGGTAGAGGATACGGGATGAGACATCAATGATAAGAGATGTGTACCGTTAGGCAACTGCCCCCAGGAATGGAAAGGGAGGAGGCCGGCCAGCCGACGACCGACGACGCGCGACGGCCGAGGGCTAGCGCGCTCCTTTTTTACTCCTGTGAGCAAGAACGGCTGCGGTAGGTACCGCGCTAGCAGTTAGACAGTGCAAGGCAAGGCAGGCAGTGAGAGAGGCAAGTGCAAGATGAGGCGGAGAGGAGCATATTTAATCCCCCCGCGGCGGGCTTCGTAGGGCCCATCCAGCCACAGTTCGCCTGGCCTCCACATAATATACAGCCACCGGAGCCAACCCCAAAAGAACTTTTACGGCTCAGCGGTGGTGCCAGGGATATGAGGGCCGAAGAAGCCCGACGATGCCCACCTATATATATATATATATATATATATATATATATACATATATATGTGTGTATATATATATATATATATATATATTCTTTCCGCCGAAGTGACTTAGTCGCTCGGTGGCGCCCGCAGCGACTTTGTCGCGCGGGCTCAGCCTTCTCTCACGTCTTCTTCTAAAGAAATCGCCCAGATGGCGGCGACGGGGGTCTCGGATTTGAAGATGACGGGCCTCCCGTCTGATGCGTGGCCCAATAGGGCGAACGAGATCTGTATCCCTTGCCACGGCCAGCGTAAGGCGCTGACCTGGAGTGCTTGTCCTTGTTCTTACTCTTCGAACCCTTTCCTCTGTGCGGAAAGTAGTAGTTGTAGTCGTTCAAGTATACCAAATGCCACGTTCTTGAGTTGCAGTCTCTAGGACGCATCCAGCTTATCTGGTCACGATGAACCCAGTACCTAACCAGCTCGTTCCCCTCGAACTTCTGGTCATGGACGCCAGCGTCGTAGCCCTCAGTGGGGCCATAATAGGCAGCGCGATCGGCAGCCATGGCTCCGCCGCGCGCGGGCGCGGGCGCTGACCAATCCCATGTGTCCCAGTTGGAAGAGTACCATGAGTAATCATCTCCTGCCGCAGCGGTTTGACCGCCGGCAGAGCGCGGAGATTCTGTGACATCATCATTGGCCCGATCGTCTTGGACGTGGGGTCTGCGTGGTGGAGGTGGCGGATTGGGGCGACCAGCTGTGCTGGGCCTCGCTCTCGCCAAAGCAGGCCCCTCCGTATCGGCTTGGCCGTCGGATGGCCCATTGGCGCCTCCGCTCTCACGAAGACTGGCGGCTCGCCTTCTCGCATATCTAATAATGTCTCGTGCGGCAATAGCAACAAAAATACCAAAGTTGCTGCAAGCACTGCGAAAGGGGCCTTCATCTACGTCTTGGAGCTCAGTAGCTTCCACGCAGGGAAATAACCAATATACAGCTCTTTGCAACTTCATGCCCTGGCGACGGATTTCGGCGCGGCCCTGTTTGCCCAAACCATGGGTCCATTCCTCAATGAGGTCGTCCGTCTCGATTGCTTGACGAATGCGACAATCAAGGGCGTATGCATCCGTTCGGCGCTTTTCGTCATCATAAGATGCGCCGGTGCCACGGGCGAGGAATTTGGCCGCAGGGTATGTAACGAAATATCCCATCGGCGATGAAACGACTAATGAAGTCGCGAACAATCACAACAACGCGAGTTATGCGGAGACCCAACTCCAGCTCTTGAGCGGGGACCTTCCAGTTCCGTTCAATGAGAACCCGCACTTCGTCTGGGACGTCGTGCGTTACTTCGCCCGACAATCGCAACCTTTCAGGTTCATCCATGTCCGGGCGATAGCTGGTGTGCTCCATAACATACTGAGCGGCCACGTCCATTGCTCCGTCCTCGGTCAACGTGATGCTCAACGATCGATCATCGCAATGAGAATATACATACCCATCAGGTTGATCAATATTGATCCTCCCGTCAAGTATCTGCTCGGTCTGGGACCCGCAGACTGCGGTAAAATTAAAGTTCATGTCTATGTTCTCCTCACCTGCCGTCACGGTTTGACCGGCGTCAGGTTTGTCACACTTGCGCACCGAAACGAGACGGTGGTCAGAACAGATCTCATTGCGCCCGTTGACGGACTGGGAAGCGCGACGAGGACGGGCCGCAAAACTATTAGCCCAAGCAACCGGGGGACGGCCACGAGGGCTGGGCCCTGTGGCGTCGTTAGCGTTGTCCTGGGCGACGGGCAGCCATGGTGCTGTGCCCTCTCTTGCTTCGCGCAATGTCCGAAGCGTTGGCACGAATATTCTCAATATTCATCCTGCGTTCCCATGCAATCCAACCTTCAGGAGGTTCATGATATGAGTCTAATTCCTTTTGCCAATCAAAGGCAGCCAGAGCAGGGCAAGACGTGGGACGCGCATATTGGTCAATTTCTGTTGCCCAAAGGAAGGGCCACCACTCCGCAATCGTCGGAGCTGGAGTGCTTTCTCTCTCAGCCAAATGTGCGAGCCATTTGATAAATCGCCTCTTCAGAGGTTCGAAAAATTAAAGAAAGGGCCTTGACGCGCCGGCGGCTGGGCCGCGGCGTGTTCAGGGATCCAGGCAGGAACACTACCCGGGCGGCTATTTCCGGAGGTTTGACCCGAAGCAGCCAAGTTAATATACTGGTCATTCACTGCCCACTTGCGCTCGAGCTTCAGAACATTGCTAATGTTGTTTATCACGTCCGCTGAAGCTCTCCTTTGTCTGTTTGTTTACTCGCGCGCTAACATACATGTCGCGCTTGCCAGGGAGCGTGTGAAAGTTGTCAACATACAACATAATGCCATTGCTCTCAAGCGAGTTTCGAATGATCTTATGTCTGTACGGTTGAAGCACATAATCATGCGCGACCTTGTACTTGCACGTGATCAGATTATTGCAAGAGGGGCAACGTCCAAAGCCGGTTCTCACCCAGTGCAAATTGGCGCAGAAGAACTGACCGTCATCCTCCCAAGGGACAGACTGGAGAAATTCTTCTGCCCTATCGGGCGGCGGGGGCCTATGATCTGGGATCAAGGCTAAAATCTCGTCAGTGTGAATCCATACGGGCATCGAGGCGTTATCAAAAGTTACCTCGTACGATGTCCACTCTTGGTTGAAGACCACTGACCAAATCATTCGCTTTTCATCTCGATCAATCCAGTCGCCGACTTTAGCCAGGGTGACGGCTTTGTCGATATCTGTGGAACCTTGGCACCTCACGGGACACAAGAACCCCGTCCTGACAGATCCGGTATGAGAAACGGGTGGGCACACGGCCATTGAAAACAAGAATTAATGGCCAGGATTCTCTATGATTCGGAAGCTGGTCCCACAGGAGGACTGTGTCCACTGCGGGCCATGCTCGGAACGACGGTGGAGCAGGCGCGCCATAACTCCGCTGGCTTAGCCACGAAGGAAGATGGTCCTGCCCCCGCATATTTGGATCCTTCTTGGTCGGGAGAAACCTTAGCAAATCGTAGTCTGCCTCAAGGCAGAGCCCTGATTCTCTGTTTGGGAACTTCACTTCTCCGGCCATGGATTCCACCAAGGTATCCATATCAGTGATATGGAGGAGGGGCCCGTGACACCTGGCTGGGCCAGGGTCGCATGGCACATGCATCTCTTCAATTGAAGCAGCAAAAATGGAATGTCCCTGGCATGCTCGACAGAAGACTGAAATAGGAGAGGTAGTTCTCTCTGCCCCTTGAGAGGGCCATTCTATATATTCATGCCACTTTTTTGTAAGCAGTTGTCTCCTTGATGTTGGCGTTGTTGTCATGGAGCACGCCGAGGACCTCTACTGTCCCTGGCTGCAGCGCGGCTAGGCCGTGTGCAGCCAGTGCATATGTTTGATATCCAAATCCATCCTCGGCCAGTTTTTCAACCAGGTCTCCAAAATAGACCCAGCCTCCCGAGGACCTTGCATGATCGGAACAATGTCTCGCAATAAATATCGCGCAGTTACCAACATGCCGAGCAAAATCATCTACTCGATAGCTTTGTGGTCGCCAAAAATCCATATCTCCGAGGGCAGCTGGATTATTGCAGTCGGTGGTCCCAACGAACAATGGCGTCCATACTTTAAAAGATTGGGGGTCAAATCCGACTGGAATATCATCGGGGTAAAACTCCGCACGAAGAACTTCTCGCACCTGATCATGTGCTCTCGTCCATGGAAAGTTCGCTCAATAGTGCAAATATGGGGTCTTCAACGAATTCTGCGACGTATTTGAGCGCGCTAGTCGACTTGTTGCGAATGGCCTCGATCCGCGGGAGCACTGGCCCAGTAGCGTGGGCCTCTCGAACCCTCCGCCTTAGATCGGGGGGCGTTCGTTGAATAAATAACTCGAGCGCGTTCTTCTTGCGAAGTATATAGCTCTTTACCCCTAAAGCGATCAGCGTGCCCGACATGCATCTCCTGTTCATCCTCTTGGGGCGCAGCGTCCGTCGGTTTACGCCGGCGCTTTTCAGGGGCAGGTGGCAACCTTTCTCTGCCGAAGAATTGGCCGAGGTCGGGCCAGATCGATAGTGCTCTTCCCCAGTAAGAATGAGCTCAGGATCCGCCTCATATGGGTAGTCATTGAATTGAGCAAGATCTGGGCTAGCCTCGAGTGACACCGGTATGTCTGGGACACCCGGGGTTCGATCCACAGAACGGGGTTCCGCCGTGCGTTGCTCGCTTGGCGCTGCGACTTGCGGCGGTGCCTTATCAGCGGGCGCCTCCCCCTCATCAGAAGAACATTGCTTGGCGGGGGAAGACTCGACAACCTCACGAGGCGCAGCGCGTGATGCAGTACGACGCCCGAGTCAACCGCCATCTTGTCCTTCTGCGCAGGTTCGGCCTCCGCTTTGGCTGGGCCAGGCGGAGGCGCCGGCAAGCTCGCCGTCGCGGCTGGGCCAGACGGCGGCGCAGGGGGGGGAGGAAGTCTGCTGTCACTTGCAACAGATTCGCCCCCCGTACGAGGCCGTAAAGATTTGCTCCTGGCAGCGACTACAGGTGTAGAAACAAAGTCCGGCGCGCTCTGACGAATCTGCTCGCCAACGGCGTTAGCAAATTTCTTCCATGCACCCGAGTATGTTCCTGGTCCATGTTTCCCTTTTGTCTCAGCCTTCTCGTAGATTCTCTTTGCTGCGTTAACATACTCTTCAATCTCCAGCAGCTCCTCAGGATATTCGGCCTCTGACGGCCGGTCAGCAACAATGCGGCGCCATCGGTAGAAGAAATCTCTCTCATTTCTCAGCGCTCTACGTGCTTGCCTACATTTGAAGTGTCGTTTAGAGATGTCTCTGAGAACCTGAATAATAACGGCTGCAGCGTCAGCTCCCCATGGGTGCGGTGATTCCTCCGACGAGGAGTCTTCATCCGTCTGCTGCGGTATCGAGGCCGCAACAACATCCGGTTTCTCACTGCCTCCGTGGCGGTCAGAGCTCACGTCCTCGGCAGCCATGACTTCTGTCTCGATCGCCGCTGCCTTTGCGACTGAGCTCTCCGCCTTCGCAATCTGGCCCATCCCAGCACCACCTTGGGCAGACTGAGAAGGGCCCTCGTCTCTGCACCATTTGGGCGCTGCCTTCGGCGTGGCCTCAGCTTTCTGGAGACTATGGTCAGCTTGCGACGAACGATCAAAATTCCACCTGTTAGGCCTGAGAGGAGGATCGGGATCGCGAAGACTCGGTGCCCAAGGCTTGGGCGGGCCTTCTGCTTTCGCCGAGCCCCCCGGCTTGGCCGGTGGTTGTGCAACTTTGAATGCAGAAAGATCGTCAGCTCCAGCATCGAGGCGCGCCATTTTAGCTGGCGGAGGTTTCGGCGCACGTGCCTCAGGACTCGAATGAGGTGGAGGCGGAGGCTTCTTTGGCACAACTTGCCTCTGCTCTGGTGAAGGTGAGTCCTTCATCGACACGGCGTTCGGCTTCATGGCCGGCGGCGGCGCCGTCGCATTGGGTGGCGGGGGTTTACTCGGCACCTCACTTGCTGATCCAACCGGCGATGGCCCCTCCCTCGGAGGTGGGGGAGGCATACGCGTTTTCGCCAGCGCATCAGCCTTGGGAAGTGGAGGCCATGCCTCCGCCACGGCTTTGCCGGGCGGAGATTTGGGTGCTCTACCAATATGCAACGTAGGCTTTCCCAAAGGTGGGAAGTCCTCGGCACCAAGCGAAAAGGATGCGCCGGACGGCTTTGCCGCCGGCGTCTGCTGCGGGGCACTCGTCGACGACTTGGCTTTGGTCTCCTCATTAGTCTGGGCGGGCGCTTTGGATTCCTCCGAAGCCTCATCTTTGTGCAACGGATTGATCTATGTGAGCCTGACTCCTTCTTCTGGAGCCATGGCCAGATGTCATCAAAGTTGCAATTGTTATCCAAATGCGGGTTTCGATCCTTCTGCCAAACAATTGGCCCTAAAGTTGGTGCCCACTGGCGCTGGGCCAACCGGACTTGGTCCGTGGCATCCTCTCTTGCTCTGTCGCGGTATCTTTCGACCCCGAAGTCTTGCTCCAAGGGCCATTTGTTTTGTCTAGCGACATGTTGCAAGAGGGCGAACGCCGGTGTGCAATGAAGCGCAGCAGCTGTCCAATGATAAAGGCGGAGCTCATGTCGGGTCGGGCGAAAGGGGGGGGTAGCAAAGGGGGGGTTTGAGAATCAGCTCATGTAGCTGCTTTTCCCGGCGCCCCCCGGCGCCGGGAGCGGCCATGCATCGAGGAATGGGCCCCTCGGTGGGGCCGAAACCAGCTGCATGCAGCAAATTTCGTAACCCCCCCTTCCCCCATCCCCCCCTTTCGCCCGACCCGATCATGCAGTACCATCTCCGTTGGTTCACTGACGAGCTGATCTGGGTTTCCTTTAATGAGTGTAGGCTTTGAGAAGAAAACAATCTCCGCAGTTGCCCAATCTGCGACGGGATACACTGCATGAGTGGAGGGATTGCTGGTGCATGGAAAAGAGTACACACCAACCTTGTGTTGCTTGGTGCTCCCTCCATATTGAGGATTGGACGTGAACAACTGGTGGCCCTCCAAAATCGAATGGGGGCGGTCACGGGCGCACTGTGGGACTGTCTAGTCCAGCCTAGGGACGGGTCTTGGACCTCCCCAAGCTTTTCATCCGTTACACGGAAGGGCAAAGTCAGCTGAACACAATGATTGATGCCCGCCTTGTGGGTCTTCGTCGACAATTTCGCCCAATTCAGGCGATCGGCAACAGTGGCCCTTGGGTCTGCACATGTTCGATCAGCCTTAATCACAAAGAAACGTGCCCACTTGGGAACCAAATAGCTGGGTTCCAAGATCGGGGTCTTAGTGGACTCATGCAGCATCTGGAAAGCCAACCATGCCTCTCCTTTCGCGCTAAATTGGATCGTACCGAACTCTCTGCTACGGGCAAGGTTCTCCCCTTGCGCCACTCGCGCGACACGGCCTTCCTCCCCCGGGCACTCGTTCCCGGGCATCATGGGTCTATAGAGCTCGCCGCTCGCTACCGTGAACGGCCGGAGGAAGTTGCAAAGAACTGTTTCCTTGTCGGACGCGCTTTTGTAGGGCAACTTCTTAACTCTCTGATATAGCTGATGCAGAGGCCAATCTTGTTCCCAATCAGCAGGGCGATTAGGATCGCCGTTCTGCTTCAATCGCCGCGGGCACCTGCATATTTGGCTGAGCTTGGTCCCTTGGCCAACTTCTTGCGGAGGGCTTCCTCCGCTGCTCCACCAAGTGTCTTGGCATCCTGTACGTCCTTTGTAGGAGCCAGAAATGGTTCGCGGGCCGGCTGGGCCGCCCGCGCTGCAGTAGCTTCACCCGAAGCGGCTGGGCCGCTCGGTGCAGCAACAGGCGCCGCCTTCATCAACTCATCCACCGCCGGGCGCATATGCCCATCATTTTGCGCGCCTTCGCCCGGCCGACGAAGGCGCCCCCCTCTTGGGGGCATTCCCGGATAAAAAGGTTGAGCACGTGGCAGAAAATAATTATAATCACGCCACGGGAAGAAGTCCTCGCATGCCCCTCCTCGCTTCAGAAGGTCAATGAACGCAACAGAGTAATGAGAATGGTTCGCCCCCCCCCCAGTTCCGTCTTGGACGGCTTGGAACTCAGCGGGGTTCAACGCCACTCTGAACGGGCGAGTGTTGAGCACAGACTTGGGCACATTGTTCTCTGTGGGGCTCCAATCTTGCCAGTACCTGACAAGCTGATCGATGGTGGCCTCTGTCCTCGCAAACCCGTCGGCTCTCGTCGCCTTTGGCGTGCTACCCCCCTGAACGTCTGGGCCGCCGGAGGGTTGGCAAAAAAAACAGCGCGGCGAGTTTAGCGGCCTTAAGCATGTGCTCAGCGCACAACTCGGCCGCTTTCACACGCACCATTTGTCCATCCTTATCACTCTTGTAGTCGTTGTGATCGGACCAAAAGTGGTAAAAATCCCCTGGCGGGTGCCGCAATTTGCGGTGAAGACTCGCACCGTCAAGAATCATTATGCGTGGAAAAATCCCCACCGCTTTGTAACTCCCAATTCGACGGTTCATCCGAGCCCGGACAAGGGTGGCAACGCCATCCCATATCGGGCTAACGCCGCCTCCTTCTGATCTCCAGCACTTGTGGCCCCCACCGACGTACATGACCTCTAGCGCTCCGTGCTCTGCACGGGCGATTGCGTCGTCCACTAATTGCTCTGCCGCCTCCACCATAATGCGGAGAGCTCCAGCAAATAGCGTCGGGTTGTCTTGCCGTTTTGCCGACGAGCCTACTCCATTCAATTCGCCGGCCCCATCAACAATGTCATGGAAGTTCCAAAATATGAATCTCACCGGCGCATGGATCCCCTTCTGGAAGTACCTGTCGTCATCCCATGTGTGTTTCTTGGCTTCGTCCCGAAGGTTGGGGCCCATACATCCACTCATGACCATCGATGGAATGCCATGTGCACGCTCCTGCAGATAAAACTGAGGGAGGAGGCTGGGCGTGACCTTCTTGCCTGGATTCCGAAACGCGATTGTGGAATCAGAGACAATGTGGACAGAGCATGACCAAAACTTATATTTATCATGATCCATCAAACACAAGGGATGGGACAAGTCCGCAACGGACTTGCCCGTGGCCATCATGGCCGCAATATCCTCGCCAACAAATGGGCTGCATGAGTGTCCGTTCTGACGAGCAATCTCCGTTATAGCCTGGCACTTCTGAAGGAACGACAACCTTAGTACCCAGGTTTCAACCGGGGATCTGTAACATCAACATAAAGCTGACGGGTCTCGTTCACTTTGGTTTCCCATTCATGCGACGGCGGCTTAGGGTTAGGAGCACATTCTCCTCTTATCCAATAATAGTCCAGGACGTTCCAGGGGCCCCGCCCAATGTAGGACGGGTCTTCCCCCTCGTTACTCGCCGCCGTCGGCCCCGCATCCGGGGGTCCACCTCCACCGCGGCCCCCAGGGGGGTTGCCGGCAGGTGGGGCATTTCCAATGGGAAAGCGACCTGGTCCGGACGGATCACCTCCACCGCCGGCTGGACCGGGAGGAGAGCCCCCGCCCGCCCCGCCTCCGGCTTGGCCGGGCGGGGCAGTCGGATTCGAGGCTGACCCAGCGGATGGTCCGCCGGCCGCCTGCCCACCAGCTCCAGGTTCGTCCAAGGGCTTCTGCTGCCCAGGCCCGGCCGAACAATGCGCGCTGGCAATGTCCGCTTGGTGGCTTGCTGAGCCGACTGGGTCGGTCGTCATCCCCCCTCCCAGGCGTGGCCTTCTCGGCGCCCGGTCGGGGCACTCCTCTCTATAGTCTGGAGGGCCCTCTATGGGCGCCTGAAGGCTTCGCTGTTCGGGTTCACCAGGCAAGTTTGGCCCTTCCCCAGCAACGACTGGGTCATGCTGGCCAGCCTAAGCCTTTGCATTAAGCGGAGGGTGCTGCTTTCCAGTCGAGTCAGCGCCGACTTCAAGGCCATCCTTCGCGAGCCATGCATCGAAGTCGCATGGCCGCATCCAAGGCGGTGCAGCCTTTCGCCAGGCCGCCGCCTGTTGAGGGGAAGACTCAAAATAACTTGCTCTGGCCGAAGCAGTGCGAGCCTCCTCAACAACATGCACTGGCGTGCAAGACAGGCCTTTGACAACAGGCAGGGCATATATCGCACCCCAGCCGCCCCCAATGGCTTTGCCACGGGGAGGCGCGCGCGGCGAAGGGCCCCAAATGTTCATCCACAAAACGGGGGCACCTTCTTTTTTGTCGTCCTTTTATCGGGACGCTCACGAAATCTCCATAGATTGTCTTCCGTCTGACAGCTGGGCCAATCGTGGGACCCACGACTTCTCCCTTTGCAAGGGTTCTGGCGAGAGGTCGGGTCTCCCCCGGCGCGTTTGTGTACAACCTGCAGACCAGCTTCGTCATTTCGTCAGGGTACGACTGAAAGAAGGTACCCACTGGGATCTGGTCAAGTTTTGGAGGGGCACAATCAAAACGGCACGTCGCCATTCTGTGGAATGTAGTCCAATGGACAATCCACGGGTCTTGCGAGACTTGGGAAAACAGACGCTCAAACATCGTCTGGGACGTGTCGGCTAAATCTGCCTTCAGTGCGGTAACGACTTGGTCGTCCCGTGTGTATGATATATCGTGTCTCCACATTGTGAAGCGCCAACCCCATCCCCGTTGGTTCTCGGCATTTTTGGGCCTGGACCATTCTTTCTTGTTAGGAAAGCAACGGAAGATGGGTCTCTCCTCACGGGAATTGTAGTTCTCCTGTGAAGAGATAGCTGCCCTCTTGGCACGCAAGTCGTCATCGGCAGCAGCGTCGGCGGCTCTTTTGCGAGCTGCGACCTCTTCTGCGTGAATATCGACTCCAGCCTCCATTTCGACGTCAACGTTCGTCACGACGTCACTCGGGCTGAAAGGACCTGCCCCTTCCCTTGCCGGCTTAGCCGGAGGGGCAACGTGCCCACTTGGCTGGGCCGATGGGGTTGCTTCTCGAAGAAAATCGGAACGAGCCTTTCCTTTGTGCTCGATTGGGGGTTCTCTCTCCCCAGGTGACTCTGGAGCGAGTTCGTGCATGACATCATCCGAGCAAACCGAGGTCACGTCCTCCCCCGACGGCTTTGCCGCTGGGATATCCAGCGGTTGGCACATGGGTTTGGTCTATGACCGGTCGGGCGCGCGGGGGCCGCGGCAGGCAAGGCCCGCACAGCCGCAACAAGGCGGCCGCGCGGTCCGAGGGGGGGCCGGCCGCTGGGCAGCCCGCGCAAGCTCTGGAGATGAAACGGCAGCGGCACATGCGAAATTGGAGGATGGGACGGGATGACGACGAGACGACAATGAGCGCTCCGCAGCACGAGCAATAACAATATGAACCTGTTTGGCAAAAGCATCCGTGTAATCTTCTGCTGACTTACGCTCCCGCCCTCTAGCCTCAACATGCTCATGCGTGCCGTCACATCTACGCTCAAGTCCCTCCGTCATGTCAGGAGACGTGGATGCGATCGCCCAGGGCTTTTTCATGAAATTACCCTTGCTGTCCCTCCATCCGTGCGCACACCCGTGCAAAGCCGTTTTAACAAACTCATGCTCTCTCATAAATTCCTTCGCCTGTGGGCCCCTCCAATAATTACACTGGGTTGGCCACTCAAGGCAAACGGCGCCCCCCGCTTTGTGCGCAGCACGGGCAATCTCGCGGAAATTCCAAAACAGATATCTGAAGTCTGTCCTAATGCCACGGAGCCTACGCATTGCCCTATGATTTCCAGTACGAAAATAATGGGCTTCATTTACGCATTGCCAGGGGGAACCTCCTGTGCAGGGCATAGAGCCCCATAGAGTGATGCGTTTTCCTTTGAACGTCTTTATGTCATTCAGAGCTAACCTTCGTCCCTCATCGGTTCATGTCTTCCTTCTCCGTGCACCGAATTACCTTACGCGAATTGTCGGCAAAATTCTCGGGGCTTCCGATCCTGCTCCGAGGGCCACAACAATACTATAACAAGAGTCTGTCCCCAGTCCACTGGGTGGCCGGAGCACATCTTCCCGGATCCAGAAGTCAGTCCAGCCGGTCCGTCTACTTGGGTGATAGTCGCCATCGCTGGAATCGCCATTCGTATTCTGCTCACAAGGATGCTGATATTGATTATCTTCGTCGCGCCAACTATCCGTGCGGTCTATAGTCAAACCATGTCGGGTATTGATGGCATAAGTACGACGCCTATCATCTAGTCTATCCGGGTCAACTGGGCATTCTGTATTTACTGGTGTGAACGTGACAAATCTGGGGACAAAGTGCCATCGTTTGAAGCTCTGTCCGCGTTGTGTCCACTGATCCCTCCTATCCTGGAAGTCGGCAGCAGCTGCGGGCGGAAGGTGACGGAGAAGAAGGTTATAACCGAGCATATCTTCTTCTTGCTCAATGTTAACTGGCTCAATGCTCGACCGTTCTTTACGTGTCTCTTTCAACAAATTCGATGTGTCTGATTCGGTTCCGCTATCGGTTATATCAAGCATCGCTCTCATCTCCATCTCGGAGCTTTTCTCAGTTATCTCCTCAAGCGTTCTGGATCTTTCGGGGCTTTTCCTGGAACCTTCTTTGGCCATTACAGGAGGAGTTGTACATGCTTCCTCGGCTTGGCCGGGCGCGTTCGCATCCACACCTTGACTGGGGGCGTTCGCCGCCGCGGCTTGGCCGGGGGCGGCCTCGGTGGCAGCCGGGCGCTGGGCGCCGTCAGGTGCCTCTGGGATTTTTATTGGTTTTGAAGAATGCACAACGGGCTTGCCCTTGTTGGGGCGCTTCTTTTTCTTGTTCATCTTTTTGCTAAATACAACAGCTCCTCTCCGCAAAGCCGAACTCGGACCTAAGCGGGGCTTCAGAATCCCCCCGGGTTTCAGGGAAAGTCCGTCTGAAAACGTCGAATATAAATAGTCTTGGCACCGCTTGGCGGCCCAAAACTGAGGAGTGGCAACATTGGCAAGATCGGAGATGAGGGGGTGAGATCGAAGTGGAACGGAGAGCCCCCCTACCGGGAAAACGATTTCGGTTTTGTGCGTGCCGTGCGTGCCGTGCGCGCCGCGCGTGCGGGCGAGGCGAAGCTGCGCGGGCGGGCGAGAGAAAATCTCCTGTGGCTGAGGCGCGGCCGGACCAAATGTTTCTCTTCCAGGCGGCCGGTGCTGCGCGGTGCCCCGCCGGTGCCCCGCTGGTGTCCCGTGTGGCTGAGGCGCGGCCGGACCCAATGTTTCTCTTCCGGGCGGCCGGTGCGGCGCGGTGTCCCGCCAGTGTCCCGCCGGTGTCCCGTCGGTGTCCCGTCGGTGCCCCGATGATGATGTTGATGATGATTATGATGATGATGGTGATGATGGTGATGATGATGATGATGATGTTGATGATGGTGATGATGATGATGCTGATGTTGATGATGATGACGTCGATTGTGAGATCGATTGTGATATCGATAGTGAGACCGAATGTGAGATCCATTGTGAGATCGATAGTGATGATGATGTTGATGATGGTGATGATGATGTTGATGATGGCGATGATGATGATTATGTTGATGTTGGTGATGATGATTATGATGACGTCGATTGTGAGATCGATTGTGATATCGATAGTGAGACCCAATGTGAGATCGATAGTGAGATCGATTGTGAGATCGGTAGACAGATCGAATGTGAGATGATGCTGGTGATGATGGTGTGATGGTGATGATGGTGATGGTGGTGAGGATGATGTTGATGATGATGGTGTCACGGTGATTATGATGACGTTGATGATGATGATGTCGATGATGGTGATGGTGTCCCGATGGTGATGATGATGATGAATATTATGTTGATGATGATGATGACGATGACGGTGTCCCGATGATTATGATTATGATGATGACGGTGTTGAGGATAATGATGAGATGATGATGATGATGGTGTCCTGATGATGATGGTGTTGATGATGATGGTGTTGATGATGATTATGGTGTTCCGATGATGATGACTATGATGGTGATGATGATGATTGATGATGGTGATGGTGTCCCGATGATGATAATGATGATGATGTTGATGATGATGATGTTGATGACGGTAGTGAGATCGAATGTGAGATCGATTGTGAGATCGATAGCGAGATCGATTGAGTGAAACGTTGGTTCCCCCTCCCCCCTCAACTCCTTATCACCCGCAGGGTGGTCGTATAGGTATAGCACTTTAACCCAAGCCAAAGGGCCTGTAAATCTCTTCGTTCCAATGTCAGCGGCCTCGTTTTGAGTCCGTTCGTACTGAAGCTCAACTATACCTCGAGAGAACTGTTCTGAGACTGCTGCAGCATCAATACGATGAGTTCGTGGAAGATGCATAAGCTTCATAGACCCTCCAGCTTTGATGACCTTGCGAACTGCCTGGTTATCCCCTAAAAACAAACAGCGTATCTGTCGTCCAAGCAAGATTTCCCAAAGCGAAAGTGCTGCAAGCAGCTGTTTACGCAAGGCAAGGTCAGCAGCTACGATCTCAGCCTCAAGAGTACTATGAGAAACACACGTTTGCCGTTGGGATCCCATGGATTGCCCAGCTCTAGTGTACGGGCCCCGAATCGCTTGATAACTGGCACTAGTGCTCCTATGTGTGCGGATGTCACTGGCCAGGTCCGCATCGTAATATTGCATCAACAAGACATCCTCCATTCGATCACCCACCCATGATGTCATGCGGTAGTGAAAAGTGCACTTGGTATAGCAAACGAAGCGGAAAAGATCCATGTCGCGTTGCTCTGTCCATTTGGTAATGCAACTGGCCGTCTGGCACACAGCGCGTAGAAGGTCATATCTTGCCATTCTCGCCCCGCATAGGATCTCCATCAAAACTTTCGCCGCAATAGGCTGGAGCACACCCGACTTGGTCGGTGGTTCCGGGCCATCGGGACTGGCAGCTGCAGCGTCTAGGCCGCGCACAACAATCTCCTGGACAGGTGGCCCAACGTCAACCTTAATGTCCAGGGCTGACGCGATTGCTTCCTCCGCGGGGGAGCAAACTCCACATCTAGGCCCGCCTTGGCCGCCTTCAAGATCTGCGAGTTCAGGGCCAAGCGGAGTTCCCGCAGCAGGGTGCGTAGCTGGGTCGGCATCTGTAAGTTGAGCGTATAAAGTAACACAGGAATCGAGGAATTCGGTCATGTCGTATTCTATGACTCTGGCCTCTTTAGGTTCTCTTGGTTGGCATGGCTCCGTCGGCTGGGTCGCGGAGTCACCCCCCGCGCCCCCCTCGCCGATCTCGTATTTGACGGAGGCTTTTTTCTTAACTTTAGGAGGCGGGGGGTCCAACGTTGCAGGCAATTCGCCCTGCCACTCAACCAATTGTGTGGGAAGCCTATGTTCGCAACCCACATGCCTTCCGACAGGTGTCGGGGGTCTATTCCAATGCCTTTGTTTCGCAATTTGGAGATGGGGGTTGCAACAGTTCCCATCCTTGAGCTAGCTTGTCGGCTGGGCCAGACAGCTTAAAACCATCAACATCGATAATCAAGACAAGCTTCAACTCTGGATGGAAATAGCAGCTGCACTTGATAAATCCTTTAGCCGCAACATGCTCTTCACAATGTTGTTCCCAGTCTCCCCCTGAGTCAGGGTGTCCGTACAAAGACAGAATCAACGGACAAACGGGATTGCGCATGTTCGCCCAGGACGGTGGCCACTCCTCACGTGGTGTAAATATCCACGTCGGAGTACCAGCCAACTTTGATTGAGTACATGCCTGACGGGCGTCGGCTTGTTCAATACTGCGTCTTTCAAAGAGCCCGTCTGTGTCAGCTGCTTTGCCGGCCTGCATTGTCGCAGGGCTACTAGAAAGTTCCTGAAATAAAGCAACGTCTTTATTCTGATCTCTTACACTAAAACCGTCAAAAACAACTCGACCTTTGTACTTACGGCCTTTGTGTCCAAGCGGTAACTCAGAGATTGTTCAACAAGAATCGCAACAAGGCGACCGAAGTGGGCTGTCTTCCCGTCGAGTTCTTTGACAGCGTCGGCATATTATTTAACTTCTTCCTCGTTCCACGTGCGTATGTCTCGCAATCTTCCCCATTTTTTCGCAGGGCAGCCTGAGCATCTCGATTAGCTTGGGCTTCAACTTTGGGAACGGAGCGAGCAACAGCGGCATCAATCTCGGCATGTTGCCATTCGCTGGGAAGTTGGAAAGGTTCATCAACTACTGCAATGAGATCAGTAAAAGGGTTGTATAAGTAATCCGAGTCGAACTTCTCTTTTTCCCGGTGACTGGGAATTGGAGCCGAGCTATCTGGCAACGGCGTTCGAGGCACGCTTCGCCGCGATGCGGCGGCCGCCGGACTCGGGGTCAGGCTTGCCTCGTGCGTCACCTCAGATTCATCATCGGATAACTGGCCCCTGCCAGCTGGGCCGGAGGGAACCCCATCACGCGCTATGGCACCTCCGTACCATGTTTGCTTCCACCAAATATCCTCGTCATCCGAAAGATATTCGTCAAAGTCCTCTTTCTCATGGGCATCCGCGGCTACAGCTGCGGCTTGGCCGCCCTGTGCCTCTTGTTGACGAAATCTCTCGATGACCCACGGCGCGGCTCTTCTCGCCCTTGGATGTGCTGCAAAGTAAGCAGCCTCCTCCTCGGAGCATGGTCGAGGCGCAGGTGGCTGTGCCACTGCGGGTTCGGGCTCAGGAGTCGGTGGATCTTCAACATCCAAGCCGATATCGCGCAGTAAGGCAAGACGAGGTCCTGGGTCTTCAATGCCAGAGAATCCTCTCTTCTCGGCTTCGTATTGTTCAATTGCCTGTCGACGTTGAGCTTGATTCATGTTGAACCAACGTCCAGGATGGATCCTAGGATTGGTAGATTCGGGCAACTTCTTCAGCCATCGAGCACCGCATTTTGGATCTGGGTCCGTAACCCACACACGAGTGATTGGAACGTAATCAGGATCGTAATATAGAACGACTCTGATGCTACATGTTTTTCGACGTCCCGTCAATGGAATATTTTGTGTCAGTTCTTCCTTCGTGAGTCCAACGACAATGCGTCGGTCCTCATAATATTCCATTGTAACAAGGTTCTGAGTCGCACGGGCAAGAAGCCGTCCTTTTCCAGGAACCTTCTCACGCGGCTTGGCCAATGAGAAGTTAGATTGTCGATCCAAACGATACTCGATATCTGCGAGACCTAACTTCTGATCTTTATCTTCGTCTGGGCGAGAGTCTCGCTGGGGATCCCTGCCATCGCCCACGCACGAGCCCCCCGGACCATCATCATCATCGAGATCGGCCTCGGAGTCAAGCGGCGGGGCGCCCTCGCCTCCTCGAGGAGGCAGTGGCGTAATAATGGCGGGATCGTCTGCGCCAAATGATTGTCTGACCGCGCTTCTCCCGTTCCCTGCCGCGGACCGTCTGGGGCGGCCGCGGCCTCTCCAGCCGGAGGGGTCGTAACGGAGCGCACTTCGGTCACTGCCTGCTCGCACGCTTTCCTTAAAGAAAACCGAGGGGGCTGATCCTCAGCAACGTCGTCCAAGATGTTGCTGTAGACCTTGTCGGACCTTTCAACTGTGGGTCGCCTGCCCTCAGGCGTGCGCCCTGATTCCATGTTAAGTCCATCCAGCTGTCTGAGTGGCACAACATAACTATCGGGACCAACCATGCCCCCCGCTTTGTGCACATACCCCAGGTATATCCCAGGGATCATTGTTCCGCCAGTCTCGGCTGTCCGGAACCTCGATTCTGGCGGGGGGGTACATGACGTACGCGAGACCCAAAAGGAAGAAGCGGCGCTTCAAGCACGTGTCCAAAGCGTCGTTCCCAACAAGACTTCCCTTCCTCAGGGGTCTTGGCGTTGTAGCAAAGACAAAAATATCGGACGGCATACGTCCAATATGGCAGTGGGGGACCGGCCTGCATGAGTAGCGATCGGGCCCCCATCTGTACCGCGCCGTTCGCACGTTCGGCGACAGCGTTTTGTTTCTTGTTTCCTGGGATGGTAGGATCCTGGGCAATCTTGAGCTCGTAACATGCCCTTGCAAGCTCACGTGCACCATCTGTATAACAATATTATAACTTCTCTCCGGGGGCTTTGAGATTTACTAAAAAGTTACAAACATGAACCGCAGACTTGTCGTGCACACCCTGAGCGGCGAGGAAATCCGCAGCTCGGTCGCGAAAAGTCACGCACGCGGTCTCATCGTGGAGCCCCCGCGAGAGTTCATCCATCGCAAACCAATGGTCCATCGTCGTCAGGTGTCCAAGCGAAGTGGGGTTAGCGTATGGGCGGGGAACCCTCAGCCCTTTGTTGCGCGCTTTGCGCTGCTGTTTTCTGATGGCCTCGGCCCAATTGCATACTGAACAATGTGGGTTCTTGGGAGTATGAGTTAGAAGATGCGGCAGGGGAGCTGCGGCCTTTTTGAGCCGCTCGGCAAGGGAATCCGACACCTCAACCTCTGCATCATCTGGGTCTAGTTCTGGCGGTGCGTGGACGTCGACTAGGTCGACGCCGCCAGCGTCTCCAACTTCCCCCTCCTCGGGCCCCGGGGCCGCGTCGCACGCGTCGGAATCCAACCCTTGATCCATGTCATAGGGGAGGTATCCTGAGACCCTGTATCAGCAGGAGCTCTTATATGCGACTACGCAGGCCACGGCTTTGCCGGGCTGCACGTCGGTCTGACCAACGGCTTGGCCGCGGCAGGGCAAAGTTGAGAAACATTTTTGAGGCAGCAATGCCGGTCGGTGTCCGATTCCAACCGCGTTCGCTAGCATTGCAAGGCGAATAGTAGAAATCAGTGATGGTATCCGCAGAGTCTAATGAGGACGGAAAAACAAGCGCGAGCTCAGTCGGCCGTCCGTCAACATAGCGTTGGTTGCCAATTAACTCATGTGTATGCAGGTCTATGGTCACGCGAGTCTGAACAGCATGGGGCGGAGGGCCTCCCGCTGATTCCACACTGCCCAGACATGCCTTGGCGCCCGGCGTCACGCAACACCACCGCTCGGGGGGTTCACCCTCCCCAGCAGCAACCGCGCACATCCACTGACCCAGCGCCTCTTTGCCTGAAAGGGTCAAGTACGGAATCTTACACTCAACGATCAGGTCCACTCTTTGACCGTCGGGCAATGACAGGCAGGACCTTTGGCCTGCTGGCCAGAAGAAACTAAAGTCGTGATCCATGCACCGCTCCCCTTACCGAGATCACGCACGGGGTCTCCAGCACGACCAAAGCGTTAAAACTACCACCCTTGAATTTGGGGCATGCGATGCGAACTGAACCGAGGGCTTTTGACTCTCCCCCAGCAGTATTCAGAGTGATCGATTGCGGAAGCTTTCGAATCCGTCTCATTGAACCTGCACTTTTGATATACCTTTTCCGCTATGAGGTTATACCCACACCCTGTGTCAATAATGAAGCTCAGCGCTCCAAGATACGCAGCGTCTCTGTCTGTGCATCCCGCAGCGGCTGTGCCGCGTGGTCCCTCGTCTCCCCTCTCAGTCCTCAACCAGAGGTGCCAGACGTCATCTTGGAGGTCTGACGCCCTGATCAGGGCCTCCGCCGCAGACGCTCTCGACTGAGTCGACATCTGACGGCGCATTTCAGCCGAGAACTTCCACCTGTCTCTGCCACTCGAGGGCAACTCTTCCAGGGCGTGGCGACGCGCCTTCCTGCGCGCGCTGGCGGGCTCCGCAGTCAAGGGGTGAAATCGGACGCGAAATTTGCAGCGACCTTAAGTCTGAAATCGAAGGCAACCTTTGCTAGGGGGATCGCCCCAGTACATCTTGATAGCGCCCCGAGAAAAAGGGTGCAAGAAATTTACAAGGACATGTACAATATTCTCGGATTGTTCCCTGCATCCGTGGTGAAACTCTCCACCGGGCGGATTCCTGTTACCTCTTCCGCTGGCATTTATAGAGGCCTTTAAAAATTGGGGGCCGGCCTGCTTCTGCCCAGGAAGGCCCCGAGCTAACGGGGCGGGGCACGCTATGGCACCCGAGCTGATTTGGTCAGCGGATACCTTCCTTCCCCCCCGCTTTCGGTTTGACCGGCGCGGGCGCCGCCGCATCCCCCGAGCAAGGAAGGTAGAGAAGAGTGCCCTTAACAAAATTACACCAATCAGTCTCCCAGCACCGGCGGCTGGGCCGCCAGTGCAAAGCCAACGTCGCGGATGGCCGGGAGTGGTCTTGGCAAACCAACATTTCTTACCACGTGAACATGTGCCTGTTTCCTTGAAGGAGCGACAAGTCATGTCTTTGCCTTTGCCTCCGCCCCTGTTCTTGTCTCCGTCCTTCCTGCGTTTCTCTGAACTGTTACTGGGGGCCCTGGAGCCACCATCACCCGCAGTTGAGGAGACATTGGCAGCTGCGGCATTGGCTCGTTGCACTGTGCGCTCATATCCCAGAGCCTGTCTGGCGTCAAGCTTCGCCTGCTCATATTTGTCGCGCTTAAGCTTTTCTGCATCAGTCAAGGCTCTGTGCTGTTTGTTGCAACCATCTATCGATCCACGGCAATTTTTGGGGCCCCGCGAATAAGCATAACATGGCAGCGTGCTCTCTGCTCCGCGCGAACGGTTGGATTGACTCCTGTTCCGTTGTTGCGCTCCTTTTCCACGGCCACCCGTCGGAGTCTGCGATCGGCTCTGTCCCTTTCGGCCTCGGCCATCGGGTTTCTCAGATCTCCCTCTGGGATTCATATTCTGAGCCGGAGCGGCATTTGACTTAGCCCCCGCAACCGGCTGGGCCGGCGCGGCAGCTTTGGGCTTCTTGTGATTAAACGGGCATCCCTGACCTGCATTCGGGCAGGTCTGGCCCTTACGCACAAACTTGCACGTCGTTTCGCCCTTAGTCAATCCGCTCTTCATGACATCCGCGGGTTTCCCCAAGCGAGCTGCCACTTCTGCCGGGGCGGCTTTGCCGTTGGCATTTCGACGATTGTCATTGCCATTGCCTCCGCCCAATCGCGCCTGTCGCGCACGTTGGTTCAAAATACCCTCATGCATACTGATGTTCCATTCTTCCTTGTCGCGCAGCATCATTCCTTCAATCTGAGACATGAGCCATTCGTAGGGCCTCATACCTTCTCCTAGCTTATCTCTGGACAGATCGTAAAGTTGGCAAATAAATTCTAATTTCTTCGGCTTCCTGCACTGCTCAATGAAGTGTGCATGGATCGAGGCTCGCATCTCATCAGACGGAGGTCGAACGCCGTAAAGCTGTTGGTAAACATCTGCCCATTCATGATAGAAATGATACAGATCAGCATCTGGACGATGGGGATCAATGACTACCTTGAAAATGTCACGCGAAATTCGATGTTGACCTAACTCCGATCCAACATAACACCAAAAGCAGATGGCTCTTATCATCTCGCGCCCCGTCAAGAGTCTCTCCTCATTCTGAGCGCCATACTCCATTCGACTAATATGTTGAAGGAGGTGTGTATGATGATTGGACAGGCTGCGACTCCTACGCATCTTGTTGAACTTCTCAATCAAATGTGTGGCGATCATGATGTCAAGACGTTGAAAGCGGCCTCGATTTCTGAGCTGATCGTTTTCCACAGCAGGGCCCATTGCTTCCATAATCCAGTGCTGTGCTGCTTGAATCTCAGGAGATGATCCAGCGATGGCACAGACAACGTGCATCTGCCACTCCCGGATGTTTGTAGCTCCGGGAATGTCCATCAGATCAACCATCCGATTGTTTCCGACCTGTCTCCACTGATCAAGAGGGGTACTTTCGTCGAGGCCTCCCGGGTCATGTGGTCCGCCCGGGCCCTGAGGTCCGCCACGACCACCTCCGCCGCCTGGAGATCCAGGCCCCCCCGGACTCCCTGGAGGCGGCTTGTCTGGCTGGTCGCGGATGGCGTCGTTGAGTGCCGACAGAATCCCAGTACTTGGTGCGACGCTACTGTCATCCCCATGTCTGTCCTGCCCTGCCCCGCCCGACGGCGTTGCCGCTGGCATCTGGTCTTTGATTTCGCCAGACGGCTTGGCCGCTGTCGGTCTCGCAGGTTCATCCTTAGTGAATGGATGATAGTTGATGGAAGTCGCGTCATCGTTGGTATCTGCGAAATTCAACTTGATAGGCAATCCGTTCTCGGAGGTGCCCGGCTTGGCCGGGCCTTCGATCGCAGGGCCAGGAACAGTATCACGGGGTCGCATGACAGGCCTCACGGGCGTGTCTTGCGAAAGAAGAGGCATATCGAATGGGCTTAACTTAAGCAATGTGTCCTGTTCCTTCTCACCATATGGGAAGGACTCGGCGATGATAGCTTTGAGCTTCATCGCCTCTCTTTCTGGCGCAGCTGCGCGGGCCAGAGCCTAATCCTTCCCCCGAGCGTTGGCAACTGACCTCTCTGAGCTCAACCTAATCGGCTCCTCAGCTTGCTCTTTCATCTTCTGAACTTTAAGTTGGTCAGCGCTGCATTCGTCAAGGAGCTTTTGCCGTTGAGCCCGGCAGTCCCGATCGGCGCTGTGTGTTTGCCATTGCTCTTCCCACTTCTCCTGTTCCGCTGGCAAACTCTTTCGTAGAGTGCATGTAGAACATCGCTTGGCATTCACGTTGAAGTGGTGGTCTTTACGACCCGGCAATCCACAAGTAGAACAATCTCCGACTTTCGGCTTAAAACAGATCGGGCAACTCTCTTCATCGTCCCATCTTGCGGGCTGTGGCTGCGGAGCAGCCTTTATTCGCAGCATCGGCGTGTTCTCATCTCTCTTGATCGCCGCGCCAGGCTGGGCCTGTGTGGATGCCGTGCCGGACGGCTGGGCCGCCGGCGATGGTCTTCTACTCGCCCCAGCCGACTTTGTCGGTGGGCACGCGTCGTCGCCTAGCTGCATATTTTGAAGAGGTGCTCTGGCATTCTCATGCAACTTGAACTCTTCTCTGTCCTGATTATTATGATCAGCTATCGTCGCAGCTACAATCAGGGCATTGGCCACTTCCAGCCTGACAATTTAAAGTTGTTCTTGGAGCTCCTGTCTTTCTTGTTCTGTCCTGGCTGTAGCGACTCTCTCTCCTTCTATTCTCGCCGCCGCAACAGCGGCGGATGCGATCTTGGCATCAACGGACTGATTGGTCGCCGTTATCATGGCTTGTCGTTCGGAGGCTATCATCTCAGCGTATCTGTTCTCGGCTTCCTCTTCCGCTCGCTGCATGGCAGCTGCGGTCTGATGGGACATGTGTTCCACCAGCTCTTGCTCCCGCTCTCTAGCGGCCTGGGCCATAGCGAGTTTCTCGGCCTCAAACGTCTTTCGAACGTCCTCGATGGCTGCATTCATCTCTTCTCGCTCCAATCGGGCCTTCTCGGCCATCTGAGCCTCGCGGGCCAGGAATTTTCGCTGGTTTTTGCCTCAACAAATCTTGCCGGATCCTGCGCAGCTTGAATGAGAAGATACAAACCATTATGCTCTTTCATCGGAACGCAGCCCGCACACAACCACTGATTGCTACAATTGGGGCACACGTCAGAGCAACTCCTACATACTGGGCGCCTACAGGCTCCATTCGGTTTGTGGGCTTTCCCCGGGCACATGTTTTCCGCCTGGGGCGGGAAGTTGGGGCCCCAGTTCCAGCATGTTTCGCACATGGATATTGCACCGTTGCTCCTCGCAGCAGATCGAGCTCCAGATCTTGGCATCTTAAGCCTTCCCCTGTTCGAAGCATTTGATCTAGGACGCGTGTGCGTGCAGTCTGGCGGTCTAGTCGCCTCTCGAAGCTCCTCATCCCTCTCGTCTTGTCTAACCAACTCATTCAACGAAGCTGGGGGGGGTGATCATTTCATCGTCCTCAATGACGACAGGTATCGATGGTTGCCAATCGCCTGGGGCGACGGCGGTTCCATGAAACCCTTCCTGAAACGGGAAATCATTCAGATCGTAATATTCATTCCTTTGCTTCTTGAATTGAGGAGCGGGAGTTTTTCGCGTGACCTCCCGGTCATGCTTCGCTTGAATCGGATGCTCCATTTCCACCTCAACCGCCTGGGGCGGCAGGTCCCTTATCTCAGTGTCCGAGTCTGGTATTGCAAACGCTTTCCCAATGGTTTCCACGTGATCGTAATCAACTGTATCCTGCCCAAGAGACCACCTCTCGTCTTGGACGGGGTGGCGTGCGTCCATGTTCGAGGACAAATCTCGGCCCAGTGACACTTGATACTTGGCGTACGCAATGTCTTCTTCCATGGAGTTTACATCATCTTCATCATCAAGTAATTCGTCACTATCTTGGCCAGTTTGTCCGTTCAACGCTATAGGATGGGATAAGTCCCTTGAACGTTTCCCCAACCGTCTGGGACGGCGGGATACACGTCTCTGGTCTCTTCAGTTTCGCCTGACCCAGTGGCGTGGCCAGCGGCCGGCACAATAGCCTGCGTAGCAATCGGCCTGGAACGTATTGTCTCTGAGGATTCGGCAATTCATGACGAAAGCGCTCCTCGTCTGATCTTTGCTGTTGTGCCGTCCCGCCTCATCGGGTCTGGGGTATGTTCGCGATCTCCGATCGGGACTCGAGTGGGAAAATCGTCTTTTGACAAATCAATAACTTCTCCCCTACTCCTTCCACGAGAGACCCGAGCGGTGACAGAAGAAGAGGGAAGGCGGCCCCTCCCCGGGTCGCCGTCCTGTAGCCCTTGTCCGTCGTGCTGTACAACTTGCTGTTCTGCAATTCGCGATCCGACGAACAATTCGGCTGTCTCATCATAGCTCATCCCTCTTGCGATTTGGTCGCGGCTTTCGGTTGATAAAGAGTATTTCCTCTGATAACCGTGGTAAGATGACAAAAGAATTAAGGTCTCGTGATGACTCTGCTCAGTGGTAGAGGATACAGGATGGGACATCAATGGTAAGAGAAGTGTACCGTTAAGCAACTGCCCCCAATAATGGAAAGGGAGGGGGCCGGCCGGCCGACGACCGACGACGCGCGACGGCCGAGGGCTAGCGCGCTCCTTTTTATTCCTGTGAGCAATAACAGCTGCGGTAAGTACCGCGGTAGCAGTTAGACAGCGCAAGGCAAGGCAGGCAGTGACAGAGGCAAGTGCAATATGAGGCGGAGAGGAGCATATTTACTAAAAAAACGTGCGTGCCCAAATTGACACGCAGAGGGCAAAGGCAATAATTGGCGGAGAAAGGAGGTTGGAAGGGGGAGGGGGAGACTGGAAGGAAGGACGCGAAGCGATGCGTACCCAAAACGAGGGCCCAAGCCATAACAATATGGCTGGGGACAACGAATTAGCATGCGTCGTCCCGAACCCAATCGCAACGCGTGGCGGTTTCGACGCACCCATCAAAGACGAACGCATATTTGAAAAAGTGCGCGCTTCCGCGCGAAAGGTGCATGGGACACGCGCTTAGCTGCCCCGATACGCAACACGCGACACGTAGCGTATTGATACGGAGCTCAACACGTGGACTGAAAGCGTAAGTCCGACGCGATACGTTCGCCGAAACGTGGGCCAATACGTGGAGCCAACAGTTTTTGGTCGGCGGGGCGAGAGCGAACCTCTTCCGCTGAAAGCTAGGCGGGCTACGCGCAGCTTTAATTGGGGAAGCAGGGCACAGGCGGGCGGGGCCTCAGGCGGCCGGAGAGGGCGGGGCCCGGGGTGCAGGCGGTGCCGAGGACCTTGCACAAGAAAAGGTACGACGTGGAGAGGGGCTGGAGGCTACGTGGAGCCAACACGCAACGTATTGGCTCGGACGTCTGAAACACGGCACGTGTTGCGTATCAAAACGGGCGTACCGAGGCAGCTTAGGACACGCGCGTATCGCTCGCCCCGCGAGGCCCTTGTGAGGCGAAGCCAGGCGACGATGGGAGCCTGCTGCGCGCTGGCGAACGACTGGCACGATCGCGCGGGCCGGGGCGACCGGCGTCCGCAAGTAGGAGGAGGAGGAGGAGGAGGAGGAGGAGGAGGAGGAGGAGGAGGAGCAAGAAGAAGAGGAGGAGGAGGAGGAGGAAGGAAGAGGAGGAGGAGGATGGCGAGGTGGAAAATGGGGCGAGGGAGGAGGAGGAGGAGGAGGAGGAGGAGGAGGAGGAGGAGGAGGAGGAGGAGGAGGAGGAGGAGGACGCACGGCGAGGGCGAGCGGCGCGCGATCGGCGAAACCGAACACCAATTTGTCACATCCTCTGCGCCACAGCGATCCTGGCACGCGCGCTGGCGGCTCCCTCGTTCCATCGCGCAGGGTCCTACAATGGAGGCCAGTCCACAAGACACCTTCCACGAGAAACCCAACCCTGAGATCCGGGAGGTCCATCGATTTCTGGCGTGGGGGCGTCACGCTTTCCACGACAAAACCATCGAGACCCAAGAGACCCCGGGCACCCTGGAGGCAAGCCGGGTGTTTCTTGGCATGGGCCTCCACTGTGCGAGTCGAGGACACACGGGGATGACGAGGGGAGGTGGGGGAGGGGGAGGAGGAGGAGCATTGCATTGCATTGCACACGGCTGTTGGACGAATGAACCAATGGGGACTCCACTCGCGAACACTGAGCTACAGCTGACATCAGCGGCAGGCGGTCGTGCCAGGCCGAGGGGGCCGAAGAAGCCGAACAGGGGCCGACCGAGGGGGCGAGCGGGCCGAGGCGACCGAGGGGCCAGGCCGAGCGACGAGAGGCGAGGAGAGAGGCGAAGACAAGGGCAGGCCCTGACCAGTAAAACAAAATCATAGCATGTCCGCCGTCCACACCCGAGGTGATTCAGATGGCCAGGTGCGCACGGCTGCGCTGCCCAAGCTCTACCGCCAGGGCACAGTGCGCGCACACATCAGAGACTTACTAACACACAACAGCAACAGCGGCAGCACGGTGCCTCCCTCATGTTGCTCAGGTCGAGTCGTCCCCCTCCGAGAGCGAGATAACCTCATCCTCGCCCCTGAGCTGAACCCCGTCGAAGCTGGCTGCGTCAACGATTTGAGTGCGTCTCTCCACGCCATGATCTCTTCCTCTCAATAATCGCTCGGGACCATCCCCTGGATGACTATCGCCCCCATGGCCTTGAATCTGTCCAGGACCACTCGTTCTTCGGCTAGATCGTCCAAGGCAGTCGCTAGCTTGATCGTTTTGTCGTCCTTGCATGACTCGAAGCGGCACAGTCGGGGGTAGTCTGGTGGCACATCTGTGAACGTCATTTTCACGGCCTCTAGCGACTTGCGATTCATGGCTCCGATCTCCTTTGTGCTGGTATTCTCCATCATCGCCTCGTACACCACTGGCGCTGGCGGGCCCCATGTCTGACGCTGATGCGCCATCGCCACGGACTCCTCGTCGACTTTCTTCTCGCGATCCCTGTCCAGCCCCCTGGCACCCTTGGTCTCCTTCTTCAGCTCCGCGACGACCTTCGGGCAGCAGCGCGCTGCCCCCCCTGAGAAGTCCCTCGACAGGCCCGCGCCCTTCACTCCCAGCTTCTGCTCCTTCGGCTCGACTCCTTCGAAGCCTGCTGCGCTAGCCTGGACCCGTGCTCCGCCCGTCTCCTTCAGCTGCTCGCGGTCCTGGAGGCTCTTCTCCTCGTCGTCTGGCTGCAAGTCTTTCCCACCATTCAGCGACCGTGCCCGGGAGCCCTGTAGCCGGACGGGGCGCCAGCTGCCTGCCTCCCCGATCTCCATGCACGGGCGCGGCTGGGACAAAGAGGTCGGCAGGAGTGCGGAGTTCACTTCCACGGGGTCGAGCTGTCGGTGCTGGCGTCGAGGCGGCTCGGCGGCGCGGTCGCGATATGGGCTGGACAGGTGCTGGTCTCGGTTGCGCTACTGATATGGAGCGGCCCTCCTGCGTAGGTGGCAAGTGCGAGCACAAATGGCAGCGGGGGGGTCGTACCTGGCAAACGTGATATGGCACAGCGCGCACTCGTACGTGTTCATCTGCTTGAATGTGCACGGGCACGCTGTGTTGTTCATGATGCATCTTCCTGCGTGCCATGATCGCGCTAGATGTCTGACCGCCTCCCCCCTGCTCTGGAATGTCGTGTTGCAGTTAATGCATGCGTTGCTCGGCGTGAGTATGTTGAATATGCTTTGTCCCCCGTGCCCTGGTTGTCGTGACTGACATGCATGTGCAATGAGCGCAGCACGCGACCGAAATACTTGCCCGCAAGACTGCCCATCAGGAGGGGAACGAATCGCGCAGGTGAAAACTTCGGCATCTGCTTTTTCCCACGTCTGATCATCATCCTGGGGCGCTGGCACAGTCTCCGCCAGCGAAGGTGGCGGGGCCCACTGTACTGCAGAAAAGGCACTGCGCAGGCACCGCGGGTCGAAAGCGGCGAAGAGGTGGTTCACCTCCTCGTCCCACAGAAAGGTCCAGCATCGCGCCACTCCTCCACGCTTCCACGAAGGACTCCGCTTCAGGGCACGTTCAGGATGCCGTCGGCTGGCAGTGCGGGCGGGCAGCGATCTCCGCAGGTCGCCTCCCACCGCATGTCACCAAAGAAAGTAGAAACCAGATAGGCGTGGTTGTGCGGTGCACGCGCCACTGCTTGCCATGATCGTAGTCGTTGAACTGTCGCTTCGATAGCAAAGGGAACCACATTCCAATGTCGGTGCACCTCACGCGTCGTCATTGTCTTCACATGCTTGCCTCCCGTCGTCGTCACTGTGCCCCATCGTGGAGCGTAGTTTCCGAGCAAGGGTTCCACAAAGTTGTCGGGTCTCGCTGTCCGTCCAGCAAAATGCCACCGTTCCAGATAGCGCTGCACCACTCACCAGCGATAAGAACATGAGCCGTTTCACACGAAACGGGGCTGAAGAGTGCCAGAAGCCTTGCACCATCATCCAGCCTTTGTTCACTGCAGCCAGCCTCGCCTGTAGCTCGTTCGCGTTGCTGTTCGCCGCGTCGAACCGCGCTCCTAGATGCCTGAGTTGGTAGCCGCTGCGACAGCCGCTTTGACGGAGATCTCGAACCACGGCCCGCGCCAACTGACGAGAGGGGCAAGTCGGTACCACGTCCTGCTTAGCACGGTTCTGGCCGTGCCCGCGAGCAGCCAGGGCCTGATCAAGGCCCGGGTCGCTCCGCTGCGAGGCCGTCACTATGTCGAGAGAGGTCGGGGCGTGCTCGAGTAGCTGAGTCTTGAAAATGTCATCCATGAAGGCGCCAATGGAGGCGTCGATCACGGGATAGGGCGGCAGGCGGATCGTCATGGCCCCGTTGGTAGCTCGTCTGTCCACCTCCGCCCACTTTTGCACTTCCACGCGGTAGTTCTGCATGCAAATCTCAGGCTCTGATGTGTCGCCCATGAAGCCGCCCGCCCCACTCTGCACAGCGATCTCCCCGTCAGAGGCCGGCGCGATCACGGTGAGGGCAAGGCGACGCTGAAGGGACAGGTCCGCCACGAACGAAATGCCAAGGTCCTCCATCCCCTCCTCCTCCTCCTCCAGGCGCTGACGAACTCCCAGCTCTAAGTCCAACTTCCTGCCGCAGCCGAACGCGTTGGTGGCGTCATACGACTTGTGCAGCATGGTCTCCCCCGCCTGGTGGCCCTTCCACGCGACGATGCGCGTCGTCATCCTGAGGTGCTCCCGTCTACGTCCTCGGGCCGCAAATGCCAAGGAGGAAGCCGAAACGGGACGCCACGAAGCAGCCCTCCTCGTGTAACTGCTCACCAATACGGGCAAAGAACATGGACCAAACGTCGTCCTGCAGCTCCCTCCTTGCCGTTCTTCTTGTCTGGCGTGAAACCGCAGCTCAAGGAGGCCTGCACTGGAAGTCGTCGAACTCGTCGGATGCGAAGGGCAGGGCGAAAGAGGAGGCGGCGAGCTTCCCCATACTGTTCCAAGTGGCGCAATTGGCGGCGATCATAGGGGTCGGGCTGGCGAGGTTCCTCTTCGACAATCAGGTCAGGTCGGGCCCCCGCACCCCAGGGTTGGTTGGCATAGAGGGCGGGGTTGCTGAGCCATGCTGGGTCCACGAGTACCATGTATATTTCCGCTGGTACGGACCGCGTAGGTGCATATATCCCCATGCGCGTGCGCCTCAGGGCCTTGGTCGTCATCTTGAAGTCCTGCGAGCCCCGCTTGACGATGTCCTCTGTGTTGTCGAAGTTGTCGGGGATGGCGTGCCCGTCGGTGTTCATAAGGTCGGCCAGGCGCTCGTACGAGAGGTTGTGGCAGAAGGGGGTCGTGACCACAGTGCCGTCCAGTCCGCCTGCTAGTGGATCGCGTCCCAGAAAGTCGCCCCAGCCAGCCTTAGTCGGGTTGCAAGCTGGATGGGCCCTGTTGTTCCTGTTCTCCACCCCCATGCCAGTCCGAGCGAGTGAGCGGGCCACCTTAGCGACCATCGCCATGTCACGGCGGTTCCATGCTTCTCTCAGTTCGGCTTCGGTGAACGCCTGGCGCTCGCGGCCCCGACGTCTTCGCCAGAGGTGCAGCGCCTTGGTGTAGTTGCGGATGGCGTCCCCCAGTTCATTCGCGTCAGCCGAGAGGTCGTGCTCGGTTTGCTCAACGTCCTGTGCCGTGGCCTCATAGAGGAGCTGGTTTCTCTGCTTGAGTAATTGCCACTTTCGCTCGTCCAGCTTGCGTTCATAGTCGGGGCGGGTCGTGGCTTGGGAGAAGCACTCGAGGGCCACGTCGCGCACGGTGCCCATGATGAGCGTCGCGTGCCCTGTGGTAGTGTCTCTACCATCCAGGATGTCAAGCGACTGCTCGAGATCCACGAAAGTTGCCTCGATCCTGGCCAAGAACTCCTCCCTGCCCGCGCCGTTCATCACCAGGCCCGCCAGCTTCGGGCGGCCCCACCCCTCGCGGAGCGGGGTCAAGTTGACTGGGGCCACAACCTGCAGCTTCATAACCAACGGGACGTGGTCCAGGACGTTGACGCAGGCTCTCGTGGTCTCCGCCGTGCGTTTCCGCTCCTGTACCCACTGCGCCAGCACCTGCGCACTCTGCGGAAGGCATATGTAGTCTATCTGGGAGCTGGCGCCCTTCATGCCGTAGTAGGTGTCGCCCAGTGGGCGAGTTGTGTTGATGGCTCGCATCTTCGCCGCCAGGAGCCAGTCGTAGACCAAGCGGGATGCGAAATTAGCCGAGGGGGCTCCGAAGTCGCCAACCACTGGGTCCTCCGCGTCCTTGGAGGCGAGTCCCGCGTTCAGGTCCATCAGGATGATCGGGGTGAGTCTCTGGGGTGCACGCAGTAGTTGCTCTCTCGCCCATGTTACAAGCGCTCGACAAGTATCTCGCCATATTGGGGCCGCGCCTGGCGTCGAAGGTCTCGGAGGAAAGTGCAATATCAATGCGGCAATCATCAGCGGGCCAAAGGCGATGTGCGCGACGCCCCCGCGGCCTCGCAGGCCCACGGGGGCAAGGATCAACTTCCTGATCGAGTTCGGCCCGGAAAAACGCTTGGATAAGAACAGGGCACGACCGCAGCTGTTCGTCACTAGCCTCGAACGTTCCCATCCGAAGTGCACCGCGTGATGGAAGGGCGTAGTTGTCTTGTGATGCTGCTCTTTCCACCACTGGCGGACGCGCGTGCCTGGGAGGCCCACAATACCCACTCCTCGTAGTGCAGCAGACACCTGCTCCAGGCGCGCCGCCGCCACCAAGTTTTGCGGGTTCCACACTCCCACGAAGGTGAACCGCGCGTCACTGACCTCAACCTGCAGCGGCAGCAGCAGCAGCGCCCGCAGCAGGAGCACTGGGCGCGCACGCCTGCCCCCTCGGGGGGGAGGCGCACTGGCGGTCATCGCCGCCACGCGGACGTGGCGGCCCCCATCACGGCCCGCGTTCCTTCTGAAAGGGCTCCACGGGAAAGGGGGGCCCGCGCGGGGACGGAGCCCGAGGAGGAGGAGGAGGAGGACGAGGAGGAGGAGGAGGAGGAGGATGAGAAGGAGGAGGGGGAGGACTTGAGGTGTTTCTTGGCATGTGCCCCCACTGTACATCAGACCGAGCCAGCCCGCGGACTCCTCGGCCTCTCTCTTCTGCCGTTTCCCGCGCGGGGGCTGGACGTCCGCAGGCGCGCCGCGAAGTCTGGGTCGCGGATCGCAGTCAAGTTGTCCGGCGTCGTGGCGCTGGAACGCACGACGCACAAGTTCAGCCAGAGCCCGTCCTTGCCGCCAGCGACCTTGTGGCCGGCAACGCCGAGGACATCGCGAAAGGCGGCGGCAGTGGCGCGCTTGGAACGCTCTTAGCGGCAACGATGAATAGAAGAAGGAGTAGGAGTAGGAGTAGGAGTAGGAGAAGGAGTAGGAGTAGGACAAGCTAGGTGCGCTCGCGTCATATCTGACGTCCTACCCCTCCCTCCCATCCCTTACCATGGCGCTGATTTTCTCTATCCGCGGACGCGTGTCGTAGCGGACCTGTGGCTCCGCGCGCGCGTGCGTAACTAGTGGGTGGTGGTGCGCGTGCGTGCGTGCGTGCGTGTGTGCGTGGTGGTGGTGGTGTGGTGCTGGTGCTGGTGCTGGTGCTGGTGCTGGTGCTGGTGCTGGTGCTGGTGCTGGTGCTGGTGCTGGTGCTGGTGCTGGTGTTGGTGCTGGTGCTGGTGCTGGTGCTGTGCTGGTGCTGGTGCTGGTGCTGGTGTGGTGTGGTGCTGGTGTGGTGGTGGTGGTGGTGTGGTGGTGGTGTGGTGGTGGTTGGTGCGGCGCGGTGGTGGCGGGCGGATGGGCGCGCGAGAAAGAGGCCCGCGCTGGGGCGAGAACGCCATCCTGAACGACGGAGGCCAAACACCGATCCGAAAATGAGGCCCACGCTGCAGCGGGAGCACGATTCGGAACGATTCGGGAGCAGAAATGAGGCCGGCGCCTCAGCGAGAGCAGCATTTTGAAAAAAAACACAAGCGAAAACCCAACTCCGGGGAATCCTGTGTGTAAAAAAACATACGCGGGGGGGTGCCGAATATCTTCCGGACGCCATCAGGGGAAGTGGGAGAGTATTTTCATATTTGTGTAATTGTGAGGAGTAGGAGTAGGAGTAGGAGTCAAGCTAGCCAGCTCGAGCGAGTCAAGCATGGCATGCCCAGTCCCACCCGCCCTCCCACAACATAAGAAGCAAAGCTGGCACAACTGGGGGCCGAAGTCACACCGGCCAGCCGGTTTGGTACAGCTGATGCGGCCGCGATGGCGGTTGCCGACGGGAACTGGCGAGCGCGTGTTGAATGCCGCGCACGCATTGCCAGACGAGTCGAGAATGGCCCGGTACACCGCAGGAAGCCAGAGGTGGCCGGAGGAAACCCGACGGTCTGACAGGACACCCCAAGGGGGCCCAGGAGGCCCCAAGAGGCAGGAGTAGTAGTACCAGTGGTAGTGGTGTTGGTAGTAGTAGTAGTAGTAGTAGTAGTAGTAGTAGTAGTAGTAGTAGTAGTAGTAGTAGTAGTAGTAGTAGTAGTAGTAGTAGTAGTAGTAGTAGTAGTAGTAGTAGTAGTCGGTAGTAGTAGTAGTAGATAGTAGTAGTAGTAGTAGTAGTAGCTATGACAAGTAGTAGCAGTTATACTAGTACTAGTTAGTAGGTAGTAGTAGTAGTAGTAGTTAGTAGTAGTAGTAGTAGTAGCAGTAGTAGTAGTAGTAGTAGTAGTAGTAGTACTAGTAGTAGTGGCAGTAGTAGTAGTAGTAGTTTAGTAGTGTTGTTGTATTAGTAGTAGATCAGATTAGAATGGGACGGATTGGATGGGCGGGCGCGGGGTGGGCGCCGCGTCCCATTCCTGCCATGCATTTTGCGACGTGGACGACAGGACGTCCATGCGACGGTGCCAATGACGGCGACGACTCTAGAAGGATTTGAGCATGCGCTCGCGGCGACGCGCGCGCATGTCGCCCGCGTGGTATTTTTTTGCACAGGATTCGCGGCCTGGGTGCATGACAGAGCATCGCGAGTGCACCGCGCGATGACGTGAAATCGCTGGATTGACCGAATTCTTAAGATTCCTATGGTTTTCCTATGATTTCAGCAAGAGAGCCCGGGCGGGAAATTTGTACAATTTTTGTGAAAAAGCATTGGGTTTTTGATGTTTTATGTTGAAATGCTTGCAAACACACGGTGTTCGGTAGGATTCTGACATGAACGCGCGCGTGTGCTCTTTGTGGTATTTTTTGCAATGGATTATCGCCGTGGACGACAGGACGTCCATGTCGAGAGGAAAAAATAAGAAAAAATGTTGATTTTGTATTGTTTTTTACAGGTTAGGATGGGACCACCCGGATGGGCCCCCTATCTGCCGGCCTGAGGGGGGAGTAGGAGTATATTCTAATAAGGAATAAGGATAGGAGTAGGAGTAGGAGTAGTAGTAGTAGTAGTAGTAGTAGTAGTAGTAGTAGTAGTAGTAGTAGTAGTAGTAGTCGTAGTAGTAGTAGTAGTAGTAGTAGTAGTAGTAGTAGTAGTCGTATAGTAGTAGTAGTAGTAGTAGTAGTAGTAAGAGTAAGAGTAAGAGTAAGAGCCGTAGTAAGAGTAGTAGTGGTAGTAGTAGTAGAAGTAATAGGTAGGCAGTAGTAGGAGTTAGTAGTAGTAGTAGTAGGAGTAGTAGTTAAGTAGTAGTCGTTAGTAGAAGTAGTAGTAGTAGTAGTAGTAGTCGTAGTAATAGTAGTGGTAGTAGTAGTAGTAGTAGTAAGTAGTAGTAGTAATGGAAGAGTAGTAGGTAGTAGTATAGTCGTAGTAGAAGTAGTAGTGTATAGTAATAGTAGTGTTAGTAGTAGTAGTAGCCGTAGTAGTAGAGTAGTAGTTTAAAGTAGTAGTGTAGTAGTAGCAGTAGTAGTCGTAGTAGTAGTTAATCTTAGTAGTAGAGTTTTAGTTACAGTAGTCGTAGTAGTAGTAGTAGTAGCAGTAGTAATAACAATAACAATAGTAGTAGTAGTAGTAGTAGTAGTAGTAACAGTAGTAGTCGCAGCCGTAGTCGTAGTAACAGTAGTAATAGTAGTAGTAGTGGTAGTAGTAGTAGTAGTAGTAGTCGTCGTAGTCGTAGTGGTAGTAGTAGTGGTGGTAATAGTAGTAGTAGTAATAGTTGTCGTAGTAGTAGTAGTAGTAGTAGTAGTAGTAGTAGTAGTACCGCAGTAGTCGTAGTAGTAGTAGTAGCAGCAGTAGTAGTAGTAGTAGTACGATTCGTAGTATTAGTAGTGGTCGTTGTAGTAGTCATGGTACTAGCAGTACTAGTAGTAGTAGTACTATTAGTAGTAGTAGTAGTAGTAGTAGTAGTAGTAGTAGTGATAGTAGTAGTAGTAGTAGTAGTAGTAGTAGTAGTAGTAGCAATAGAAGTAGCAGTGGTAGTAGTAGTAGTAGTAGTAGAAATAATCGTAGTCGGAGGTGAATGAATAGTAGTCTTAGTAATCGTAGTAGGAAGAGTGGTTGTCGTCGACGTCGTCTTATGCGCAGTCATAGTAGAAATAGCAGTGCTAGTAGTAGTCGTAGTAGTAGTAGATGTAGTAGTAGTATCCGTAGCAGGAGTAGCCGCAGTAGTCGTAGTAGTAGTAGTAGTAGTAGTGCAACGACTACTACTAGTAGTGGTAGGTGGTAGTAGTAATAGTACTAGTAGTAGTATGAGAAGTAATCGTAGTAGTAGCAGTAGTAGTAGTAGTAGTAGCAGTCGTAGTCGTAGTAGTAGTAGTAGTAGCAGTAGTAGTAGCAGTAGTAGTAGTAGTAGTAGTAGTAGTAGTAGTAGTAGTGGTAGTAGTAGTAGTGGTAGTGGTCGTGGTCGTAGTCGTAGTAGTAGCAGTAGTAGTAGCAGCAGAAGTAATAGTAGTCGTATTT
>CAUYUJ010007551.1:40000-45978 GCA_963575745.1 Prorocentrum cordatum | reverse complement strand
CCTGGTTAGTTTTTTGTCTTCAACAATTGCGCCTCCTCGTCCGCCCTCCTCCCTTCTTGGCCCGCTGCGCTGGCGACTCTGAGTTTCGCTCGGCCCGCAGCCCTGCCCTTGGATAGCCTGGAGCGTTGCCGACTTCGCATTGCTGGCAAGGGCGGCTCCCGCCATGCGGTGCCATGCTGTTCCTGCGCGCGCTTCGATGCGCCGTTTGAAAATCACTACTCGCCGCCAGCCCGCGGCCAGGGGGCCGCGTGCTGATGCGCGGGCTTCCCACCAGGTGGTGGTAGCTCGCATGTGGCGTCCGTGGACGCGCGCGCGCGGGCTGACCTTGCGGCTGGCCCTGTGAATGCTCGCGAGACCTCTGCGTTGGGGTTGCGTGTTCAAACAGAAAAATGAACGCGCCAAGACTCGAAGAGTCGCGCGATGGGCGTCGGTGTCGGCCCGGAGGGGGAACATGCTTGAACTGGGGAGGTGCAGGAGGGGAACGTCTCGGGGGAGCTCCGCGAGTAGACCCTGGCGGATGACGGAAAGCGCGCTAAACTTCGAAGAGACGCGCGATGGGCGCTGGTTTCGGCCCGGAGGGGAACTATTTGTCAACTGGGGAGGTGCAGGAGGGGTAGGGTCCGGGGTCGCTCCAGGGTTCCGACCCTGGCGGATGATGGGAAGCGCCTTCTCGGAACGAGGAGGTGATGGCAGTTTCTCGGGCCGCACACAGGCGCGAGGGACAACGGGCTCGCGATCGCAAAAGATTTTGCGCTTGGCGGATGACGGGAAGCGCCGTCTCGGAACGAGAAGGTGGTGGAGTTTGTTCACCTCTTCTTCATATAAGTATGCGAAGACGCCAGGGGCCCCTGGCTCGGGGTTCCAAATTATCTGTTGCTCTTCGGATTCCCTCAAAATGGCCGTTTCGCTCCGAGTGGGGAGGTTGAGGGTCTGGGGACGGAAAACGCACGTTCTTGCAAAGCTCGTCGCTTTCGCGCGTTTCCCGCTCATGTTCAGAAAGGTTCCTGCACGACGGTCGAGCAGATCAGCGAAGTTGGGCTTCGACTCTCCAACGGACCACGCCATATTTGCTCAACGAGATGAGCGCATCCTCTTCTATCCCTCTCCCTCCCTCTCCCGCCCCCCTCCCTCTCATGTCTCCCTCCCTCCAAATTCCCCCCCTTCTGCCTTACCCTTCCCTCCCCTCCGTCGCCCGCTCTCCCCGTCTCATGTTCGCCCATCCCCCCTGCCTCCAACCTCCCTCCGCATTCCGTCATCAATTCCTTTCCTCTTGTTCGGCATGTTGCGGTATCTTGCACCACGCGCGCCCGCGGGTGAGCGCCGCGCGCCGGAACCACACCCAACATGCAGGAAACAACTCCCGTTGCCCCTCCCCCTCCCCCGTCGGTCCCCTCTTCCACCTCCCATCCCCCGTCGCGTCCCTCTTCCACCTCCCTGCATTCCCCCCCCCTCTTTCCCTCTCGCCCCCCCCCACCCCGCCCCACCCCACCCCACCCCCCACGCCTCCTTCCCTGCCCTGTGCGCCCCCCCCTCCCCCCCTTTTTCTTCCCCGCTCCCCACCCCCTCGCCTCCGTGCCCCTCCCCGCTCCCGACCCCCCCGCCCCTCGCCTCCCTGCCCGCCTTCCCCCTTCCCTCCCGCCCCCCCCTTTTTTTTCCCCCCCTTCCCTCCCCCGCCCCCCTCCCCATTACCTCTTTCCCTGGGCGCTCCCCCCATTCTCCATGGACTCCCCTTTCCCCCCCGGCCTTTTCCAGCCTCCCTCCCTCCCGCCCCGCCGCTCCTCCCCCCCCCCTTGTCCCCGCCATTCCCTCCCTCCTCCACCGCCCCTTTCCTGCCCTGTTTTACCTAACAGCGTAGACTGATAGGTTTCTAGTCGGATCAAAATAGGGCAGCAGCTTACTCCACAGGGGGGTCTGGGCGGATGTCGGCGAGCTGCCGGGCGGACGCCGGGCGGACGAACCGGGCTCGTTTTTCGCCAACAGTCACACACTACTTCGTGCTCTTCGACCTCCCAGAACTCCATTCCCGGGCCACATTTTGAATAACCGGACGCAACAGTCATACACTTCGTGCTCTTCGAGTTCCCAGAACACCATTCCCGGGCCACATTTTGAATGCCCGGAGCCAACTGTAGGCCACTTCGTGCTCTTCGACTTCCCAGAACGCCATTCCCGGGTCACATTCTGAATGCCCAGAGCCAATTGTAGGTCACTTCGTGCTCTTCGATTTCCCAGAACACAATTCCCGGGCCACATTCTGAATGCCCGGAGCCAACTGTAGGCCACTTCGTGCTCTTCGACTGCCCCGAACGCCATCGCCGAATGCCACTCCTGCCACTCCTGGCGCACATTTTGGATGCCCGGAGCCAACTGCACGCCACTTCCTGCTCTTCCACTCCCAGAATTCCATTCCCGGGACGCATTGTGGAGAACACGCCATTGTAGTCGTAGTAGTACTCGTACGCCTCTCCTCCTCCTTCTACTCGCTCCTCCTTTTTCTTCTCTCATCGACGTCAGAACCCTTGCCTCCTATGACGTCCTCCGCTGGCCTGGGTGGTCTACTCAGGTCGCGGAGGGGGATAGGAGGGGGGTCGTTGCCATGGTTGGTTCCCTCGAATTGACGACGGGGAGGGGGGGGTGCACCGTTCCCTCGGATGGGCACATCCCCCCCTCCAAGAGTCTCCGAGCCTTCCCTCTCCGTCCTTTCCCTTCTCCCTTCTACTCGTTGAGTAGTAGTAGTAGTAGTAGTAGTAGTAGTAGTAGTAGTAGTAGTAGTAGTAGTAGTAGTAGTAGTCGTGGTGGTGGTGGTGGTGGTGGTGGTGGTGGTGGTGGTGGTGGTGGTGGTGGTGGTGGTGGTGGTGGTAGTAGTAGTAGTAGTAGTTAGGTCGTAGTAGTTAGCGTAGGTAGTAGTCGTAGTGTAGTCGTAGTCGTAGTCGTAGTAGTAGTGTAGTAGTAGTAGTAGTAGTAGTAGTAGTAGTAGAGTAGTAGTAGTAGTAGTAGTAGTAGTTAGTAGTATGTGGTGCGTGGTAGTAGTAGTAGTAGTAGTTAGTAGTAGTAGTCGTAGTAGTCGTAGTAGTAGTAGTCGTAGTAGTCGTAGTAGTAGTAGTTAGTAGGTAGTAGTAGAGTAGTAGTAGTAGTAGTAGTGGTGGTGGTGGTGGTGGGGTGGTGGTGGTGGTGGTGGTGGTCGGTGGTGGTGGTGGTGGTAGTGTAGTAGTAGTAGTCGTTAGTCACGCCTAGTCCTCCTCCTTTTTTATTCTCCCATCGAAGTCAGAACCCCCGCCCCCTATGACGTCCTCCGCTGGCCTGGGTGGTCTACTCAGGTCGCGGGGGGGGGATAGGGGGGGGGTCGTTGCCACGGCTGGTGCCTCGGAATTTTTTATTTGTTTCTGTGTTTTTCTTTTTTGAGACGGGAGAGGGGGGGGTGCACGTTTCCTTGGATGGGCACATCCCCCCCATCCAAGGATGGGGCTCCGAAGCCCTTCCTCTCGTCCTTCCCTTCTCCTTCTACTCGCTTAGAGTAGTAGTGGTAGTAGTAGTAGTAGTAGTAGGAGTTAGTAGTTAGTAGTTAGTAGTTAGTAGTTAGTAGTTAGTAGTTAGTCGTTAGTAGTTAGTAGTTAGTAGTTAGTAGTTAGTAGTTAGTAGTAGTAGTAGTAGTAGTAGTAGTAGTAGTAGTAGTAGTAGTAGTAGTAGTTCCCAGAACTCCGTGCCCGGGCCACACTTTCAATGCCCGGAGCCAGCTGTAGGCTACATCGTCTTCTTCGAGTGCCCGGAACAAGAAAACCTGTACCATACTTTGATGGCCCGGAGACCCATGCACTTCTTCCAAGAGGAGGAGGAGGAAGCAGCACATCCACAAACGATGCCCACCATCATCACCATCATCGCCATCACTCTCTTCGTAGCCTTCTTGGCTAGAGCCCTGCTTTCAAAGGAACTGCTCAGCGCCTACTGCGCACCATAATGCCACGGCATGCTGGTAGTTTTCGGTCTGGCCGCGGTGTTCCCGACCCTGCTGAACTGAACAGCGGTGCTCCTCAGCCTGCGGCATTGAACAGTGCTGCTCCTCAGCGTGCTGCATTGAGCGGTCCTCTGCTAACGCTCGTCCAGCACGTGAAGCAGTTCGGCCGGATGCCGAAGCAAAATACAGGAACGTCCGAAGAAGCACGAGCCGAAAACAAGGTGGCCAGACGTTTCTCAGACCATCGCGCCAGCATCCCCAATGACGTTTTGCTTGAATTGCAAGCCCTCGAGGGCGCTCCGTCCTCAGAGTTGCGCGCCGTCAGCGCTGCTCCTCAGCGCGCTGCATTGAGCGGACCTCTGCAAACGCTCGTCGAGGACGTGAAGCAGTTTGGCCGGATACCCGGGCAGAGTAAAGGAACGTCTGAAAAAGAACGGAAGGAAAACAAGTTGGCCAAACGTTTCTCGGACAATCGCAAGAGCATCCCCAATGACGTTTTGCAGGAACTCCAGGTCCTCGACGGCGCTACGGAGACCGAGGAGCTCAAGCGGAAGCAGAAGACCGAGGATATCATGCAGCACGTGCGAGACCTCGGCCGCTGGCCGAAGGAGACTGCCGGACGTCCCGTCGCAGAGCGGCAGCTGGGCTGGCAAGTCCGGAAAGCACGGAAGGCCAAGCAGTTCTTCCCGGAGCAGGAGGCCGAGCTCCAGGCTCTCCAGCAGGCGGACACGAAGCCCGACAAGCTCCTGCAGAAGACCGAGGAGATCATGCAGCACGTGCGAGACCTCGGCCAGCGACTGCCGGACGTCCCGTCGCAGAGCGGCAGCTGGGCTGGCAAGTCCGGAAAGCACGGAAGGCCAAGCAGTTCTCCCCGGAGCAGGAGGCCGAGCTGCAGGCTCTCCAGCAGGCGGACACGAAGCCCGACGAGCTCCTGCAGCAGACGAAGACCGAGCAGCTCATGCAGCAGGTGCGAGACCTCGGCCGCTATCCGAAGGAGTCCGCCGGGCGTGCCCTCGCAGAGCGGCAGCTGGGCTGGCAAGTCCGGAAAGCACAGAAGGAAAGCACAGAAGGCCAAGCAGAACCGAGATGCCGAGAAAGGGAAAGCGAAGGGAAAAACGTCAGCACAGCAGGAACGCGGCGCTGATCAGCCTGCGAGCAAAGGCAAGGGAAAAAGGCAAGGGCAAGGAACAAGGCATTGGCAGCCTCCGTAAGTTCATAGAGCAAAAGCGCACGCGATGGTGTCGGCATCTGCAACGCGTTTCCGGGACGAAGCAGATCTTGGAGGTCCTCGCCTTTTCCGGCCGCTTCGACGTTGACGTGCTCGAGCGAGCCTTGCACGTCGAGCCCAGTGATGCGCCCGCAGAGCTCGCCGATCGCAACCAGGTCTCTCAGGAAGAGCGCCGCCGCCTCCATCGTGACAAGGCGGGGGCCATTGCGCGCTACAACGAAGGCGAGCGGCTCTATCGCCATCGGCAAGAGGTGCAGCGTCGCGGTGCTAGTCAGCCTGCAGACGATGCCACTTTCACTCGCAGGCAATGGGATGTACTGCGGAAGTGGGAGAGCGGCGAGTTGCTCAAGAACCGCAATGCGGCGATTGTGGCGCTGGGACATGGTCGTCTGCGCACGAAAGAGGGTGATTACCTTGACATCGGCGGCAGCACCGGAGGTGGATCCCGGCGCATCATCGATTCTTGGCAGCCTCCAGATTGGCGCGATTTCCTGGAAGACGAGCACGAGAGGTGATGGATCCAGGCCTGCTTGCCCGCGGTGCTTCTGAGCCTGCGGTGTTGGAATGCTACTTGCAAAAGTGATTCCCTGCACGGCCGCGCACAGCTTCTCTGCTGAGGAAGACGAGGAAGAGGAGGAAGCGAGGGGAGAGGGCGCGCAGGAGGAAGAGGAGGAGGACGGGCAAGAGGAGGGCGGAGGCCGACGAGGATGAGGTGGAAGAGGAGGGGGGGCTCTGTCTGCCAGTCTCTGTGGTGCTTCTAAGCCTGCAGGCTTGCCTCGCTTTCCTCTTTTGTTC
>CAUYUJ010007551.1:0-37500 GCA_963575745.1 Prorocentrum cordatum | reverse complement strand
GCCACTGCATTCATTCACTGCAGACCACTGAGTTTTGATTGCAATGGCGTTCCCCTGGCCGTACCCCCATGTCCAACGTTCTTCCGCAGCCTCTGCTCCGCGAGGCTCGTCCGAAGTGTCGCCGCCTCGCGGTGCTTCTCAGCCTGCGCCGCCTCGCGGTGATTCTCAGCCTGCGGAGGAAGGTGGACAGACGCCTGGTTCTGGCGCTGTGCAGCCTGCGTCTTTCACGGTCGCCTCGTTCAATTTCGGGTTCGAGCAGGGCATGATGACTGGTAAGCAGGCGGCCACTCACTGCGCTTACTTCGGAAGGTTGTGCGCCAAGATAGTGGAGACCGCTGATGCTGATATGGTCTGTGGCTGCGAGGTCGGTGCGTTCCGTGAAGGCTTTCGCCGAGCAGGGATCAACGTGACAGAGATCCTCAGTAAGCCTTTCGGTGATGGCATTCGCTTCTCGGAGGTCGACAACTACTTGACTCTCTGGGGGTTCCGCGGTGCTTCTCAGCCTGCGGAACTGACTCTGTGCGAAGACAGCAAAGTTTACAGGCCTCCTAGCGGCCGAGATATTGATGCTGTTATTTCACATTTTGAGGTGAACAAACCAGGCCATGAAAAGTTCCACGTGGTGATCGCCAACATGCACATCGTGTGCGGCAAGAAACCGCCGACCATCCAGACTCGAAAGCGGACAGTTCGCCATCTCCGCTTGCACCTGGACGGCCTGGCCAAGATTCTTGAGAATCTAAAACAGGCAGTCGTTCTGCTTGTAGTCGGCGACGACAACCTCACTTTCCAGGAGGCGCGGGAGGCTTACCAGCGCCAGCAGAACGACGAGAAGGTATGGGAGGTCCATGCACTCCGGCCGACCTCAAAGGCGACCACGTCGCGGTCTGCGGAGCAGTCGCCCGTTTCTGCTCCATTGCCGTTGGCGCGTCTTTTACGGATCGTGGCATGCGAAACGACGCACACGATGCGGTGGCGGTTGTGCTCACTCTCCCTGGTGCTATTCAGCCTGGGGAGAGCAAGAGGCGGAAGATTGTCGTCGAAAACGTCTCCGACGCCGACGTCAGCGTACAGGCGGACGCCGAGTCTTCTGTGCATTGGGATCGGTAGCCGAGTTCTACTCCTCCGCTTTCACCGACTTCACCGGGTGATCCCGACTACGTCGAGGATGTCGTTCAGAATCGCGCGAACGACTTGCACAGGGAGCTGAGGCAGCTTTGGGACGACAGGTACGACGAGGAGTACGATCCGAAAGTCCTCAATCATCTCAGTCTCTTGCTTTTCAAAAAGAGGAAGTCCACGGAGCCAGCGGACACTAATCCAGCTGGCGCTCCTCAGCCTGGCTCGGAATATGACGCGGCCTTTGCGTCTCAGGAGGGGACTGGCCGAGCCATTCTCTCTGTCCTTAAGCTTCGACATGACTTTCTGCGGAGCAAGAACATCGACGACATGCGCTACGTTCTCACGGAGCCTGAGCGCCAGGGATTGGTCAGAGTAGCTCGCGACCAGTACGAGCAGTCGCGGCAGCAGCGTGCGCTTCAGGAACGGGATATCGAAAAGGGAAAAGCGAAAGGCAAGTCTGCGCCACAAGGGGGCCATGCGGTTCCGCAGGGTCCTAACAAAGGGCCAGGCGGTAAGACAGGTTCTCACGGTGCTTCTCAGCCTGCGGGAAAAGGTGGCCAGGCCAAGGGTGCAGGTCTGGGTAGCGTCGCCAAGTTTGTGAAAGACCAGAAGCGTAAGCGGTGGCATCGCCATTTGCAACGTGTGGCCGGCACCAAACAGATCTGGAGGTGCTGGCCTTCTCAGGGCGCTTCGACGTTGATTGGCTAACGCAAGCGTTGCAAGCTGATCACAGTGAGGGCCGTGATGCAGCAGTTCCCGAGGAAGCTCTGCGGCAACAGCGGCTCCGGCTGCACCACCAGAAGGCCGAGGCCATCGCGCGCTACAACGAGGGGGAGCGGCTTTCCCTCCATCTGTCTGCCCAGGCTGGCCAGCCAAAGCCGAACTTCACGCGCAGGCAGCTGGGCGTGTTGCAGATGTTTGAGAGCGGAGCGCTGCTTCAAATCCGCAACCAAGCGGTTCTGGCGTTGGGGCACGGCCGTCTGTTCAGGGGCGATGGCGACTACCTGGACATCGGCGGCAGCACGGGCGGTGGCTCCAGGCGCATCATCGATTCTTGGCAGCCGCCGGACTGGCGTGATTTCCTCCAAGACGATCAGGACATCTGAGTTTTGCAAGTCTCCCTGCCCGCGGTGCTTCTCAGCCTGCGGTCTGCCGCTCTCCAGCTGCGGTCTCGAGCAGTAGTGTTCGAAAGCGTGCGAGTTCCTGCGGTGCTTCTCAGCCTGCAGGTTTCGCAGCCTGCGCTCTGCAGTACAAGTGCTTTTCAGCATGCGACGTCCTGCGGTGCTTCTCAGCCTGCAGGGTTCGCAACGTGCGGTTTGCAATGCATTCCTTTTCAGTATGCGAGTTCCTGCGGTGTTTCTCAGGCTGCAGGGCTCCGAGGATCTTCGCTTCGATGCCATTGTTTTCAGACACCGTAGCTCCGTTCCGTAAACGTCTTCCAAGAGCCGCTCGCAACCTTTTGCAGCTGGCTGTCTGCAGACGAGGTCTGCTAGGAACCAGCTCCGCGAGCCTCCCGCAACGCTCCAAGCGCTTTGCTGCGCGGACACTTTTCACACACACGTCAGCGCCGTTTGTAGGCGTCAGAAAAACATGTAGACATTCACGAAGGGCTCAGTCTGTATATCGTCACATCATTACATACGCAGTCGTCGAACACATCGGTGTACATTCAGCGATTTGTCCTTCTACAGCATTCTTTCCGTTGATAACAGTGTTCTGATGGGTTCGCTTCGTTCTAAAAGCGTTGATAGCAGTGTCTCGTTTGCGGACAACTCATTCTATATCAACTCACTGATACCGAGTTTCCTTTCTCCATAAGTGAATGCATACCAGTGTATGTTGGTTACTACAAAAGTGGGTTCCTACAACCGACTTCATGATCGCTATCATCATCGCAGATTTCACTCATCCTCAACACCACGACTGGTTCACGTTGGCCTGCGGTGCTTCTCAGCCTGCAGTTCCTTTCGTTACACTGTAGTTGAAGCCGTTCATGGCAGTGACTCGTTTAAAGACAACTTTAGTATTGGGGGAAGTGTCGATAGCAGCGTTTCTTTTTACTTATACAAGCGCTGATAGCAGTGTCTCGTTTGTGGACAACTCATTATATATCAACTCATTCATACAGAGTTTCTTTTCGCATCAAGTGAATGCACAGCAGTGTATCTGCATTACTGGCCCCCACTCCATTATCACTATCATCATCAACGATTTCCTACACGCGTGTGCGCGGCGGTCGCCATGAGTGAATAGTTTGCAGAGTCTTCTCGCATTGATACCCATGGGTCACTTCAGAGTGAACTCATTTGTGATCTTCTTTCATTGGAAGTTGAATCGGTTGATGGCAGTGCCTCGTTTAAACTCCACTTTGGTAGTGCTAGTAGTGTCAATGCCAGCGTTTCTTTTTAATTGTGCAAGCGTTGATAGCAGTGTCTCGTTTGTGGTTAGTTATAACAGCGTTGACAGCAGTGTCTCGTTTGCGGACACCTCATTGTACATCAACTCGCTGATACCGGGTTTTCTATCAACACCATCATCATCATCCTTAACCATGTTTGCTCGAGTTTCACCTGGCCGTCCAGCCGCGGCGGTGCTCCTCAGCCTGCCTTGTCACAATGCCAGCACGCGGCAAGGCATCGCCCCCGCCACCCCCGGCCCCGTGCGATGGCCCGTGGGAGATTCTGCCGGATCCGCCCGCACCGACTCCTCAGCCAGGTGTCGACGTGGTCTTTGTGCAGGCTCACCTCGAAGACATCCGCCGTACACCAGGGATGGGCGGCAAGACCGCCTGCCAGTGGCAGCGCGCGCTGCGCGCCGAGTGCATTGTCAACAACTTGTCGTTCAAAGACGTAACAAACGACCCGTCCTACGACTGGAAGCAACTGCTTCGGTCTGCCGCTCCGGGTTTCGCTGAGCGCATAATCGGGCAGGGCATCGCCCAGGTTCTCTTTCGCATCATCGAGACAGAGCGCGACCCAAACTACTCCAACACGGATGGCCACGGCAGGCACTTCTTCGAGTTCCGTCGTGCAGACGGTTCAGCCATGCGCCTGCATTACCATAAGAACGGCCGACCCGATGAGCCCACCTATGTCGGTCCACCACGCGCCGTTGCTCAGCCTTCCGTGCCTGAGCCTGGCGCTGCTCAGCCTCATGTTCCTCGTGGCGGCGCTGCTCAGACTGCCGTGCCTGACGGTGGCGCTGCTCAGCCTGCCGAGACTGTCGGTGATGCCCCACTGCTCTTCACACAGGAGCACCTGCAAGAGGCAGCCTGCTCGCGCCAGATTGTGGGCCGCGACGAAGCCAGCGCCGCTCTCCAATCGCTGTTGCACTACCACCATGGCGAGACTGCCCCAGGTGCTGTTGACATCACCGATGGTTCAGCATTTGACTGGCTTCGATGGGTGGCACATATCGAAGGTGCGCGCGACGTCATCCGCAATGGCGTCCACAGGGTCTACGCTGTCCGCTGGAATCCGCACTGGGCTCCAGAGGCCGTCTTCTGCTACGGCAACAACACCTACAGCACACTGGTGCCCCGCAAATCTCGCTACACAGGCTCGTGGAGCCACGCGCGAATTGTGACTCACCGGAACGCCAATTGGGTGACCGAACCGTTGCTATCTGCGGCCCCTGTGGCAGCTACGCCGTGGCTGGTGTTGCGGGATCAAATAACCTGGGAGTGATCTCTGGCAAACGCGATGTGGTGCTTCTCAGCCTGCACTCATGTGACACGCAATGCCGTGCCCTGCAATCGCGTGGTGTTTCTCAGCCTGCACTCGCAGGTCCTTCGGAGGTCAATTGTTATGAGTTCGGCACGGTCTCGGTCAAGTACAGCGTGCTGTGGGGATCCCGAGATGGGGCCTGGCTCAAGGTGCTCAAGACGAACTGGAGTGTCCCAGAGCCGGAGTGCCAGCTGATCCTCGGGAGTTGGAACGGCATTTTCAGGCCGTGGCCGGACACGTTCTGGATCAGGACGGGGGGGTCCGAGCCCGAGATAGATGCTAGCGCTCTGCAGTTCAAGTGCTTTTCAGCATGCGACATCCTGCGGTGCTTCTCAGCCTGCAGGGTTCGCAGCGTGCGGTTTGCAATGCATTCCTTTTCAGTATGCGAGTTCCTGCGGTGTTTCTTAGGTTGCAGGGCTCCGAGGCTCTTCCCTTCGATGCCAATGTTTTCAGACACCGTAGCTCCGTTCCGTAAACATCTTCCAAGAGCCGCTCGCAACTTTTTGCAGCTGGCGGTCTGCAGACGTAGTCTGTCTCAGCATGCGAGCTCCCGCACGCTTCGCCGGCTTTTGCTGCGCGGACAATTTCTCACACACGTCAGCGCCGTTTGTAGGCGTCAGAAAAACATGTAGACATTCACGAAGGGCTCAGTCTGTATATCGTCACATCATTACATACGCAGTCGTCGAACACATCGGTGTACAATCAGCGCTTTGTCCTTCTAGCTGGGTCGCTTCGTGCTGAGGCTGAGGCTGATGCAGGCTGAGGCTGAGGCAGGCTGAGGCTGAGGCCGAGGCCGACGGCAGACGAGCACGCGCTGAGCAGGTCTGAGGCTTTGCAGAGACAGGCTAGCTGAGGCTGAGGCTGAGGCAGGCTGATGCGAGCATGCTGAGGCTGAGGCTGAGGCTGATGCAGGCTGAGGCTGAGGCAGGTGAGGCTAAGCGAGGCCGAAGGCAAGACTGATTGCTGAGGCTTAAGCAGGCTGAGGCTGAGGCTGAGGCAGGCTGAGGCTGAGGCAGGCGGAGGCTGAGGCTGAGGCAGGCTGAGGCTGAGGCTGTGACTGCGACTGCCGTTGCCACTGCGACTGTCCTCGCGAATGCGACAACGACTGCGAGAACAGCAGAATTCTACAACTGGATTCTCATCCGAATCTTAAGGGGAATGCTTACAGATATGCTCCTACACAGCTGTTAGGTTGCTTTTGCCGGGATAATTACATAACAGCGTAGACGATAGGTTTCTTAGTTGATTCAAAAGAAGTTCACAGATCACTCAAGGGGGGGCCGGGGCAAGGGCGTTGGAACGTTGCGGCCGGGATGTGCGGGCTGTTTTTTCACCAACAGTCACAACACTTTTGCTTAGTCGACCTCTAAGAAACATAGAATTTCCCAGGCACACATTTTTGGAATAACCCGAGCAACAGCATACTCCTGGTGCTTCCTTGGACCTCCTAGAAACGCCATTCCCAGGGCCACATTCTGGAGGGCCGGGCACAAACAGTCAATACACTTCGTGCTCTTCGACCTCCCAGAACTTCATTCCCGGGCCACATTTTGAATGCCCGGAACCAACTGTAGGCCACTTCGTGCTCTTCGACTTCCCAGAACTCCATTCCCGGGCCACATTTTGGATGCCCGGAGCCAACTGTAGGCCACTTCGTGTTCTTCGACTTCCCAGAACTCCATTCCCGGGCCACATTTTGGATGCCCCGAGCCAACTGTAGGCCACTTCGTGATCTTCGAGTTCCCAGAATTCTATTCCTGGGCATGATTTTGAATGCCCGGAGCCAACTGTAGGCCACTTCGTGTTCTTCGAGTTCCCAGAATTCCACTCCCAGGCTACATTTTGAATGCTGAGGCAGGCTGAGGCTGAGGCTGAGGCAGGCTGAGGCTGAAGGCAGACTGAAGCTGAGGACGAGGCTGAAGGCAGACTGAGGCTGAGGCTGAAGCAGGCTGAGGCTGAGGCTGAGGCAGGCTGAGGCTGAGGCTGAGGCAGGCTTATGCTGAGGCAGGCTGAGGCTGAGGCTGAGGCTGATGCAGGCTGAGGCTGAGGCAGGCTGAGGCTGACGCCGAGGCTGAAGGCAGACTGAGGCTGAGGCTGAAGCAGGCTGAGGCTGAGGCTGAGGCTGAGGCAGGCTGAGGCTGAGGCTGAGGCAGGCTGATGCTGAGGCAGGCTGAGGCTGAGGCTGAGACTGATGCAGGCTGAGGCTGAGGCAGGCTGAGGCTGAGGACGAGGCTGAAGGCAGACTGATGCTGAGGCTGAAGCAAGCTGAGGCTGAGGCAGAGGCAGGCTGAGGCTGAGGCTGAGGCAGGCTGATGCTGAGGCAGGCTGAGGCTGAGGCTGAGGCTGATGCAGGCTGAGGCTGAGGCAGGCTGAGGCTGAGGCCGAGGCTGAGGCAGACTGATGCTGAGGCTGAAGCAGGCTGAGGCTGAGGCTGAGGCAGGCTGAGGCTGAGGCTGAGGCAGGCTGATGCTGAGGCAGGCTGAGGCTGAGGCTGAGGCTGATGCAGGCTGAGGCAGAGGCAGGCTGAGGCTGAGGCCGAGGCTGAAGGCAGATTGAGGCTGAGGCTGAAGCAGGCTGAGGCTGAGGCAGAGGCAGGCTGAGGCTGAGGCTGAGGCTGGCTGATGCTGAGGCTGGCTGATGCTGATGCAGGCTGAGGCTGAGGCTGAGGCTGATGCAGGCTGAGGCTGAGGCAGGCTGAGGCTGAGGCCGAGGCTGAAGGCAGAATGAGGCTGAGGCTGAAGCAGGCTGAGGCTGAGGCAGAGGCAGGCTGAGGCTGAGGCTGAGGCAGGCTGATGCTGAGGCAGGCTGAGGCTGAGGCTGAGGCTGATGCAGGCTCTGCTGAGGCCGGAGCGCAGGCGAACTCAGTGAGGCTGAAGCACGGCTGAGTGAGGCTGAGGCAGGGCGATGCAGATGGAGGCTGAGGCTGAGGCAGGCGATGTTGAGGCAGGCTGTGGTGAGGCTCTGGCTGATTGCAGGCTTTGAGGTGAGGCAGGCTGAGGCTGAGGCGAGGCAGAGGCAGACTGAAGGCTGAGGCTGGAAGCCGCTGAGGCCCAGGAGCGGCAGGCTGAGGCTGAGGCTGAGGCAGGCTGATGCTGAGGCAGGCTGAGGCTGAGGCTGAGGCTGATGCAGGGTGAGGCTGAGGCAGGCTGAGGCCGAGGCTGAAGGCAGACTGATGTTGAGGCTGAAGCAGGCTGACCGCGAGGCTGAGGCAGGCTGAGGCTGATGCAGGCTGAGGCTGAGGCTGAGGCAGGCTGAGGCCGAGGCTGAAGGCAGACTGATGTTGAGGCTGAAGCAGGCTGAAGGCGAGGCTGAGGCAGGCTGAGGCTGAGGCAGGCTGAGGCTGAGGCTGAGGCAGGCTGAGGCTGAGGCTGTGACTGCGACTGCTGTTGCCACTGCGACTGCCATCGCGAATGCGACCACGACTGCGAGAACAGCAAAATTCTACAACAGGATTCTTATCTGAATCTTAAGGGGAATGCTTCCAGATATGCTCCTACACATCACTGTTAGGTTGCTTTGCCGGGATAATTACCTAACAGCGTAGACTGATAGGTTTCTAGTTGACTCAAAAGAGCTCACAGATCACTCCACAGGGGGGTCCGGGCAGGCGTTGGGAGTTGCCGGCCGGGCCTGTGCCGGGCTCGTTTTTCACAAACAGTCACACACTTCGTGCTCGTCGACCTCTCAGAACCCCATTCCCAGGCCACATTCTGAATAACCGGATGCAACAGTCACACACTTGGTGCTCCTTGACCTCCCAGAACGCCATTCCCGGGCCACTTTCGGAATAGCCGGACGCAACAGCTATACAATTTTTCGTACTTGACACCCCAGAACTCCATTCCCGGGCCACATTCTGATTAACGGGATGCAGCAGTCACACATTTCGAGCTCTTTGGCATCCCAGAACCCCATTCCCAGGCCACATTCGGAATAACAGGATGCAAGAGTCACACACTTCGTGCTCCGAGACCTCCCAGAACGCCATTCCCAGGCTACATTTGGAAAAATCGCACACAACAGGTATACACGCCGGGCTATCTGGCTGTCTGGAACGGCAATCCCGGGATGCATTCAGAGTAATCCCACGCGACAGTCACACACTTTGTGCTCTGTGACCTCTCAGAACTTCATATCTGGGCGACACTCCTGGGCAACACTCGTTCTCTCACTATCATGCAACACTCATACACAGTGTCCTTGTCGACCTGTCACATCTCAACTTTCAATTCCCTGACACAACCGTCACACACACTGATTTCTCTGAGTTTTCACTAGGTTAGTCTCGGGTCACATTTTATATTCCTTCCGCGACAGCCGTGCTTGGTTCAGGAGTTGCTAGTGACACTGCAGTCCATTTCACTCAACGTGCCTCGTCACCAGAGTTTCGATTGCAATGGCGTTCCCCTGGCCGTACCGCTATATGGAACGTTCATCCGCAGCCTCTGCTCCGCGAGGCTCGTCCGAAGTGTCGCCGCCTCGCGGTGCTTCTCAGCCTGCGGAGGAAGGTCGACAGACGCCTGGTCCTGGCGCTCCGCAGCCTGCGTTTTTCACGGTCGCCTCCTTCAATTTCGGGCTCGAGCAGGGCATGATGACTGGTAAGCAGGCGGCCACTCACTGCGCTAACTTCGGAAGGGTGTGCGCCACGATAGTGCAGAACGCTGATGCTGACATTGTCTGTGCATGCGAGGTCGGTGCGTTCCGTGAAGGCTTTCGCCGAGCAGCGATCAACGTGACAGACATCCTCAGTAAGCCTTTCGGTGATGGCATTGGCTTCTCGGAGGTCGACAACTACTTGACTCTCTGGGGCTTCCGCGGCGCTTCTCAGCCTGCGGAAGTGACTCCGTGCGAAGACAGCCATGTTTACAGGCCTCCTAGCGGGCGAGAGATTGATGCCGTCATCTCACGCTTTGAGGTGAACAAACCAGGCCATGAGAAGTTCTACGCGGTGATCGCCAACATGCACATCGTCTGCGGCAAGAAACCGCCGAGCATTCAGACTCGAAAGCGGACAGTTCGCCATCTCCGATTGCGCCTGGACGGCATCGCTCAGCTTCTCAATGCTTCGGAGCCGCACGTGCCAGTCGTTCTGCTTGCAGTCGGCGACGACAACCTGACTTTCCAGGAGGCGCGGGAGGCTTGCCAGCGCCAGCAGGACGACGAGAAGCTCTGGGATGTTCTTGCCACTCCGGCCGACCTCAAAGGCGACCGCGTCGCGGTCTGCGGAGCAGTCGCCCGCTTCCGCCCGATTGCCGTTGGCGCGTCGTTTACGGATCGTGGCATGCGCAACGACGCACACGATGCCGTGGCGGTTGTGCTCACTCCCCCTGGTGCTTCTCAGCCTGGGGAGAGCAAGAGGCGGAAGATTGTCGTCGAAAACGTCTCCGACGCCGACGTCAGCGTACAGGCGGACGCCGAGTCTTCTGTGCATTGGGATCGGTCGCCGAGTCCTACTCCTCCGCTTTCACCGACTTCACCGGCTGATCCCGACTACGTCGAGGATGTTGTTCAAACTCGCGCGAACGACTTGCACAGGGAGCTGAGGCAGTTTTGGGACGAAAGGTACGACGATGAGTACGATCCGAAAGTCCTCTTTCATCTCAGTCTCTTGCTTTTCAAAAAGAGGAAGTCCACGGAGCTAGCGGACACTGATCCAGCTGGTGCTCCTCAGCCTGGCTCGGAATATGACGCGGCCTTTGCGTCTCAGGAGGAGACTGGCCGAGCCATTATCTCTGTCCTTCAGCTTCGACATGACTTTCTGCGGAGCAAGAACATCGACGACATGCGCTACGTTCTCACGGAGCCTGAGCGCCAGGAATGTGTCAGACTAGCTCGCGACCAGTACGAGCAGTCGCGGCAGCAGCGTGCGCTTCAGGAACGGGATGTCGAAAAGGGAAAAGCGAGAGGCAAGTCTGCGCCACAGGGGGGCCATGCGGTTCCGCAGGGTTCCAGCAAAGGGCCAGGCGGTAAGAAAGGTTCTCGCGGTGCTTCTCAGCCTGCGGGAAAAGGTGGCCAGGCCAAGGGCGCAGGTCTAGGTGGCCTCGCCAGGTTTGTGAAAGACCAGAAGCGCAAGCGGTGACATCGCCATTTGCAACGCGTGGCCGGCACCGAACAGATCTGGGAGGTGCTGGCCTTCTCAGGGCGCTTCGACGTTCATATGCTAACGCAAGCGTTGCAAGCTGATCACAGTGAGGACCGTGGCGCAGCAGCTCCCGAGGAAGCTCTGCGGGAACAGCGGCGCCGTCTGCACCACCGGAAGGCAGAAGCAATCGCGCGCTACAACGAGGGGGAGCGGCTTTCCCGCCATCGCGAAGAGCTCCGTCGTGTCGGCGCTCTTCCGTCTGCCCACGCTGGCCAGGACATGCCGAACCTCACGCGCAGGCAGCTGAACGTGTTGCAGATGTTTGACAGCGGAGAGCTGCTTGAAATCCGCAACCAAGCGATTCTGGCGTTGGGACACGGCCGTTTGCGCAGGGCCGGAGGCGACTACCTTGACATCGGCGGCAGCACGGGCGGTGGCTCCCGGCGCATCATCGATTCTTGGCAGCCGCCGGACTGGCGTGACTTCCTCCAAGACGATCAGGAGATCTGAGTTTTGCAGGCCTCCCTGCCCGCGGTGCTTCTCAGCCTGCGGTCTGCCGCTCTCCAGCTGCGGTCTCGAGCAGTAGTGTTCGAAAGCATGCGAGTTCCTGCGGTGCTTCTCAGCCTGCAGGTTTCGCAGCTTGCGCTCTGCAGCACAAGTGCTTTTCAGCATGCGACATCCTGCGGTGCTTCTCAGCCTGCAGGGTTCGCAGCGTGCGGTTTGCAATGCATTCCTTTTCAGTATGCGAGTTCCTGCGGTGCTTCTCAGGCTGCAGGTTTCCGAGGCTCTTCGCTTCGATGCCAATGTTCTCAGACACGTTAGCTCCGTTCCGTAAACATCTTCCAAGAGCCGCTCGCAACCTTTTGCAGCTTGCGGCCTGCAGACGTAGTTCTTTTCAGCACGCGAGCTCCCGCACGCTTCGCCGGCTTTTGCTGCGCGGACAATTTTCTCACACACGTCAGCGCCGTTTGTAGGCGCCAGAAAAACATGTACACATTGACGAAGCGCTCAGTCTGTATATCGTCACATCATTACATACGCAGTCGTCGAACTTTAGCGCTTTGTCCTTCTATAGCATTCTTTCCGTTGATAGCAGTGTTCTGATGGGTTCGCTTCGTTATAAAAGCGTTGGTAGCAGTGTCTCGTTTGCGGACAACTCATTGTATATCAACTCACTGATACCGAGTTTCCTTTCACCATAAGTGAATGCATAGCAGTGTACGTTGGTTACTAGAACCGACTTCATGATCACTATCATCATCGCAGATTTCAATCATCCTCATCACCGCGACTGGTTCACGTTGGCCTGCGGTGCTTCTCAGCCTGCAGTTCCTTTGCTACACGCGTCTCCGCTGCGGTCGCCAGAAGTGTCTAGTTTGCAGAGACTTCTCGCGTTGATAGCCATGGGTCACTTCAGACAGAGATCGTTTTTGATATTCTTCCATTGGAAGTTGAATCGGTTGATGGCAGTGCCTCGTTTAAAGTCAACTTTAGTATTGCCAGTAGTGTCAATAGCAGCGTTTCTTTTTAATTATACAAGCGTTGATAGCAGTGTCTCGTTTGTGGTTAGTTATAACAGCGTTGATAGCAGTGTCTCGTTTGCGGACAACTCATTGTATATCAACTCACTGATACCGAGTTTCCTTTCAGCATAAGTGAATGCATGGCAGTGTACGTTGGTTAATGGAACCGACTCCATGATCACTATCACCATCACCGATTTCCATCATCACCATCACCACGACTGGTTCACGTTGGCCTGCAGTGCTTCTCAGCCTGCAGATCCTTTGCTACACGCGTCTCCGCTGCGGTCGCCAGAAGTGTCTAGTTTGCAGAGACTTCTCGTATTGGTAGCCATGGGTCACTTCAGACTGAAATTGTTTTGTGATATTCTTTCATTGGAAGTTGAATCCGTTGATGGCAGTGCCTCGTTTAAAGTCAACTTTAGTATTGGTGGAAGCGTCGATAGCAGCGTTTCTTTTTAATTATACAAGCGTTGATCGCAGTGTCTCGTTTGTGGACAACTCATTGTATATCAACTCATTGATACAGAGTTTCCTTTTAGCAGCAAGTGAATGCACAGCAGTGTATCTTCATTACTGGCCCCCACTCCATGATCACTATCATCATCAACGATTTCCATCATTATCATGACCACGACTGGTTTACGTTGGCCTGCGGTGCTTCTCAGCCTGGAGTTCCTTTCCTACACGCGCGTGCGCGGCGGTCGCCAGAAGTGTATAGTTTGCAGAGACTTCTCGTATTGATAGCCATGGGTCACTTCAGACTGAAATCATTTGTGATCTTCTTTTATTGGAAGTTGAATCCGTTGATGGCAGTGCCTCGTTTAAAGACAACTCTAGTATCGCTTGTCGTGGCTACTAGCAGCGTTTCTTTTTAATTATACAAGCGTCCGGAGCAGTGTCTCGTTTGCAGACAACTCATTCTATCCCAACTCATTCATGCGGGTTTTCTTATCAGCCCAAGCTCATTACCATCATCAACCTTATCTATAACGAATCCCCATCATCACCATCATCATCATCCTTAATCTCCTCGTAGCCATTTTGCTTAGAGCTGTCCTGTTCTGTACATGCCTTGCGCCGTGTGACCACGTGGCGCGGTGCTTCTCAGCCTGCGTAGTCCTTCCAGGTGCTCCTCGGTGTACTAGCCATGGTGAAGAAATTCTTTTTGAAAACGAAAAAAGATGCGACCAGGAGGTTTTTACCCGCGGTCGTTCCCACCATGGAGAAGAAAGACCTGGCCACCCCGAGGAGTGCTACTATGGTTTGGCATTGCTCATTCCGTCCGCCCATGTTGTATTTCGTCTTCGTTGGGTTCTGCTTTGAGACATCTCCATACTTATTTAATTGTTTCGGGAGTGCTGTTCTGCGGGATTATGGTGCGTTGCTTCGTGCATTACAGGTTTCTTGTTGTGTGTTGATATTTCGGAAACATCGTTAGTTTATTTGGAAACTCCCGGGGCAGCTTTCGACAAAGGGGTTGAACGAAATCATTTTGGACAACCGCTCATTATCTATTTCGGATTGCGGATTTCAGGTCGCCGCCGTGCTGCGAGGAGAACGACTAGGCGCTCCAAGTACAATCGTCCTGTGAAAGTGTCGTTCCAGCTCAATGTCATATCTTCATTGCTACTAGGCCTAAAGACAGCAAGGAACAGGTATCAGCGGTGCTTGCTCAGAGATGCCGTCGCTCGCTCCCGCATGCGGAGTTTTCCTCCGCCTTCGAATTCAGAAGTTCAATTCGCATGTGGGGCATGTGCAGCTAAGCAAACGCGTGATTGCATATGCTCAGGCATAGCATCAATGCATGGCTGTGTGAATGACAAGCTCTTGTCCGAATTCGTTTCAGGTGTTCGATCGCCAGACAACCCTGTATATCAACCATTTGACCCTGACGATCAACGCAAATTGCAGGAATCTCTGGAGCATGGTGCCGCGGTGCTTCTCAGCCTGCGAGGTTCGCGCAGCACGAGTGTTCTGGTACGTTCCCGCCACCTTGTGCGCATGATTTACATTGCTGCCATGACGGGCTCGGCAGCGACCGTGGATGCTGCAGCGCCATACCTTGCTCAGAACGATTTGAGAGGCCTCAGGCGCTACCTTGATACTGCGGAGGTAGTGCACCGTGGCGGCCAGCATCCTGGGAAGATTTGTCGCGGCAACCTGGCAGTGCAGCTTGTTCAGTTCATGCGCGTCGCGGGGAACAAGATGGCGCGTTTGCTCTCGTCGTGCACGGCTTCCCTGCAGACTTCGGCGGCGACGGGTGCTTCTCAGCCTTGTCAAACTAGTCTTCCAACTCGCGAACAAGCGCGAATTCGAAGTCGATGGCTGTGGAGCATGCAAATGCAAGCGAATTCTGGAAATCACCTTGCTGGCTGGGCTCAGTTCCAAACTGACATTGCCACACTTGCTGCCTGGTGACCTTTGCGCTTTGTCTGGTTCGTGGCCGGTTCCACGCGGATCGCGCCTTGGCTTGAGAAAAATCATGCCCGGCATGACTTCGAAGATTCGGGAGCAACAGGCTTTGAAAGCGATCTCTTTGACACTCGGCTCCGGCGGTAATGGCAAGTCGGTACCTGTTTGCACTATATCTGCAATGTTGTGCTTTTGGAACGAGCATAAGAATAACGTCTTGCAGTGGGTGCAGGAGTGGGTGCCCAAGATGCGGCCGCGCTAGGCAGCGAGTTCCTGAAGCCTTGTTCGTTTGCCTGCGGCGCTGCTCAGCCTGCGGTGCATTCAGAGTCTGATTGTTTATTTTCAAATGCGGTGCTTCTCAGCCTGCGTGTATGCTCATGAACAGCATTCTCTCCTGTGGCCACATTTCGATCTTCCTTAAACATGCAGGTGCTGATGGGGCAGCGCCGCATTCGCCTAGGGCTTCCACTGCGCATCGATCCGTATTGACTTGGAAAAGGAAAAAAGATTGGAAAGAGTGAGGACACATCAATGCGTTTGGCAACCTAAGCACAGACTGTCTGTCTGTGCTTAGGTTGCCAAACGCATTGATTCACGTTGGCATGCGGTGCTTCTCAGCCTGCAGATCCTTTGCTACATGCGCTTGTTGTGCGGTCGCCCCATATTGATATATGCGGAGACTTCCCATATTGATATCCTTGCGCCCCATCATTTCTGAAGGTGGTTCATTGAATTCGGAATCCGTTCATGGCAATGCCTCATGTAAAAACAACTCTCATGTTTGTAGTAGTGTCGATAGCACTGTTTCGTTTAGTTATAAAAAGCGTTGATAGCAGTGTCTCGTTTGCGGACAACTTATTCTATACCAACTCCTTGATATCGAGTTTCCTTTTCGCATAAGCGAATGCATACCAGTTTCTCTTGGTGACTAGAATCGAGTCATCAACACGAGCATGAACACCACAGCACAGAGCAAGCACCGCATACAGCATACGCAAGAAAATATATAGACCACATACAGTGCCGCAGCAAATTGAATACTCACAGACAAGTATGAAGCACATCACAAAACAATACAGTACACCACACAGCACGCACATCACATCCATCCAGTCACGCACACATACAGCAACACGCTTTCTCGACTCCACAGGGGGGTGCTTCGTGGAGGCATCACTTGTAATTTTGAAATTCTGTAATCATTGCCGTTTTGGTTCAAAGAAGTTGGATTGCAGGAGTAAGAGGCAAAAGCGAGCCCTGTCCGCATCTGCTCACCCAGTCTCACCGTGCCGTGCACGGTGCTTCTCAGCCTGTGTCACTGTGCGCTCCACGGAGATCCTCCGAGTGAGCTACCATGGCTGCTGCTGCAGATCAGCCGACGTCTCCACTGGGTTTTCTCACGAAGAGCAGCGCCAAAACCCAAGACTTCCTTGTCCGAGTGTACAAGCCCAGGGAGATCAAGTACTCGTACAAGAGCAGGAACAATGGCCAGCTAGTCCATGCAAACCGATTCACATGCATTCTGCTTGGCACAGACTCAGAGCACTATTGTGAGGCCATCCTCAAAGGAACTCCAGCAGAAGTCGAAGCTGCTCTGAAGAAGTTCCCTCCGATGACGGCGTGGAAACTCTCCAACGTCGGCCTGGGCAGTCGGCAGCAGGACGCTTTTGCGCATGCGTCTGTTCGTGTCGTGGTCGACCTCAAGCGCACAACCTGCACTCCAGTGCTCAAAAGCTCTCCGGAGGAGACCTCCTTGGCATCGGCGCCGGCTCCAGCGACTACAGTGGCAGACATGATGAACATCAAATCGCAGCGTTGCTTCGATGTCATGGCTGTGGTTCATTCTGTTTCAGACACCCGCACTCCCGCTGGCCACCCTCCAGTGGCAAGTGTACATCTGGTCGACGGCACACAGACGAGTAACTCCAAGACAGCGGAGGCTGTGATTGCAGTCTGGGGATCCGCCAACATAGAGCTTTGTCGCTCTCACAAAGGACAACCGCTGCTGTTTCTCAACGTGGCGGGCAAATTCGACGGCAAACTGGAGCTGAACTTGTCGCAGGATCGCGTGGTGGATTCTGCATGCTCTTGTCCCAGAATGACTCAACTACACGACTTAGCAGCCACTCAAGACTTCGCGAAGGAACGGGAGCAGCTGACCACCGCTCATGCGGGTACATGGGATCCAGACCACGCTTCGCAGATTCTCACCGGAGAAGCACTCCTCTCCTGCTGTGCCTTTCTGGCTATGGCGTCGGAAGATCCGAATGCAACGTTGCCACTCTTGTTGCAGGTCAATGGGATGAGGCTTGAGGAACCGGAGCCAGCCGACTCTGTGGTGGAGAACACAGGCGCGCGCGTCTTCTTTACCACTACTGCTCGTGATTTCAGTGGCTCGTGCAAAGTCGGCGTATCCCAAGCGGCAGCCTTCGCCTTGACTGGCATTGATAGCATGCAAGAATTCAAAAAAGTTCACGACGAGAAAGCTATCTCCTTCCCTCCACTGAGCAATGGTCGCATCATACGACGCGTGCGCAATGTGGCTGCGAATGCACAGGATGACACACCTCAACGGACTTTCGTCAACACGACTGTGGTGGCCGTTTCACCGCTTCAGATATCGCACGCCCCGAATTCGTCTTACAATGTCGTCTTGGAGATCCTGAAGCAGTGCCGCGAGAGCCAGGATGCAATGCTCGCGGCACAGCTCTCTGAGATACGGTCTTGTCCCTTCTCCGGCATGCGCGTGCAGTACTCACCAGCGGGTGGAGGGGGTGACGCTTCTCAGCTTACCCGGAACTGCCACTTGGCAGTCGTTCTCGTTCGTACCACGCATAAGTCTCGGTGCGTATCCACTGCGGCTGGCTTCGTCGTGTCCACACCAGGTGTCACGGACGCTTCTGACGGTGAGTCTTCCCACTCAGTGACGATTCACGGACATTGCTCAGTTGACAACTTGCTCTCGTTCAAAATGGATCCGCCCAACCGAGCGAAGCACAGAGTCTGCTTGTTGCTCATTACTGGCTGTTCAAAAGACGGAATGACGGTGCACAGCGTGACCCACATTGACGACTCCGTCGTGTCTGAGGCGCAGTACTTCATTAAAAAATTGAGAACACTGGGGATGCGCACAGAGCTTCAGCAATCTGGCGAGCATAAGCGGATGAATGAGTGGAGCAAGACGCCGGAATCCGCCAAGAAGTGCCGAATTCTCGAAAGCCACCCCTCAGGAGAAAGCTTGAGATGAGCTTCTGATGTCTTGTCAGCGATGCTTCTCAGCTTGCTGGACATCGCATGCGTCTTGGTTTCTCGGTGCCTGTTCTGCGGATTCGCATTCGCCTTGCGGGCTGCCAGCTAGGTCTGCCTGAGAGTTTCTCATGTCTTGTCAGCGATGCTTCTCAGCTTGCTGGACATGGCAAGCGTCTTTGTTATTCGGTGCCTGTTCGGCGGATTCGCATTCGCCTTGCGGGATGCCAGCTAGGTTTGCCTCAAACATATCGTTTGGTAGTTTCCTTTGCCTTGTTTATTTAGGCGGTGCTTCTCAGCCTGCATTATTTACTGTTGTGGCGTCTGGTGCAAGAGTAGTGTTTGCGGCCTGCATTGCTCCTCAGCCTGCCCTGGCTCCCTTGAGAGTGCCTGCACAGAGTTTCGGTCTGTGCTCAGGTTGCCCAACGGATTGATTCACGTTGGCCTGCGGTGCTTCTCAGCCTGCACTTCCTTTGCTACAAGCGCCTGTTCTGCAGTCGTTCAAAGTGTCTCGTTTACAGAGACTTCCCGTATTGATATCCCTGTCTCTTTCCAGAAAAAAAAAAACATTTCTGCATGTGTTTCATTGGACCCTAAATCAGGTCATGGCAGTGCCTCATTTCAAGACAACTCCCATGTTCGTAGCAGTGTCGGTAGCAGAGGTTCGTTCAGCTATAAAAGCGTTGATAGCAGTGCCTCGTTTTCGGACACCTCATTGTATATCAACTCGTTGATACCGAGTTTCCTTTCAGCATACGTCAATGCATAGCAGTTTATCTTACTTACTGGAACCGACTCCATCATCACTATCATCACGACTGGTTCACGTTGGCCTGCGGTGCTTCTCAGCCTGCAGATCCTTTGCGACCTCATCATCGCCATTGATCATCATCACCATCAACATCACTGATTCACATCATCACCATCACCAACATCCTCCACAACGAATCTCCATCATCACCGTCATCATCATCAATGTCTCCGTAGCCATCTTGCCTAGAGCTATCCTTACAAAGGAACTTTCCAGCACCCACTGCACACAATAATGCCACGGCATGCTGGTAGCTCTCGGTCTGGGCGCCATGCTCCTGACGTTGCTGCACTGAACAGCGGTGCTCCTCAGCCTGCTGCAGTGAACAGTGCTGCTCCTCAGCGTGCTGTGTTGAGCGGTAAGGTGCAAAGGATTGTTGACCTGGTGAAGCAGTTCGGTCGTATACCGAAGCAACAGAAAGGAACGTCCGAGGAAGTACGAGCTGAAAACAAGTTGGCCAAACGTTTCTCCGACCACCGCGACAGCATTCCTAATGACGTTATGTTAGAGTTGCAAGCCCTCGAATGCGCCACGCCTTCAGAGTCAGCCGCTGTCAGCGCTGCCCTTCAGCGTTCTGCATTACGGTAGGTTTGCGTCGTGTCGACCAGCGGCGACCCCAGCGCGGGCGTTCAAGGTTGAACGCCGCCGGCGACCCAGAATCGATCGATGTTGAACGATTGGACGTTGCGGAAATGGCCGATCGTTCAAGGTTGAACGATCCCTGCGGTGTCAAAAACCAACGCCGGGGTCGACACGACACGAACCTGCCGTAAGCGGATCTCTGCAAACGCTCGTCGAGGACGTGAAGCAGTTCGGACGTATACCGATGCGAAATAGAGGAACGTCCGAGGAAGCCCGAGCCGAAAACAAGTTGGCCAAACGTTTCTCCGACCACCGCGACAGCATTCCTAATGACGTTATGTTAGAGTTGCAAGCCCTCGAATGCGCCACGCCTTCAGAGTCAGCCGCTGTCAGCGCTGCCCTTCAGCGTTCTGCATTAAGCGGATCTCTGCAAACGCTGGTCGAGGACGTGAAGCAGTTCGGTCGTATACCGATACGAAATACCGGAACGTCTGAGGAAGCACGAGCCGAAAACAACTTGGCCAAACGTTTCTTGTGGCACTGCGAGAGCATTCCTAATGACGTGATGTTGGAATTGCAAGACCTCGAGGAGTCACGCGCCGTCAGCGCTGCTGCTCAGAATGCTGCAGGTGCTGCTGCTCAGCGTGCTGCAACCGAGGAGTTCAAGCGGAAGCAGAAGACCGATGAGATCCTGCAGCAGGTGCGCGAATTCGGCAGCTGGCCGAAGGAGAGCGCTCAACGCCCGCTTGCAGAGCGGCAGTTGGCTTGGCAAATCCGAAAAACACGGAAGGCCAAGCATTTCTCACCGGAGCAGGAGGCCGAGCTTCAAGCTCTGCAGCAGGCGGATACGAAGTCCGACGGGCTCATGCAGCAGACGAAGATCGAGGAGGTCATGCGGCAGGTGCGAGACCTCGGCCGCTTTCCGAAAGAGTCCGCCGGGCGTAGTGTTGCAGAGCGGCAACTAGGCTGGCTAGTTCGGAAAGAATTGAAGGCCAAGCAGTTCTCTCCCGAGCAGGAGGCCGAGCTCCAGGCACTCCAGCAGGCGGAAAGCGATGGCAAAACAATGCTTCGCATCGCGGAGGCGGAGGAAAGGCCAAACCCCATGGAAGGGTTCGCTGAGGAGGCGCAGAACAGGATCGACCAGGATCTGCTGATGCTGGAGAGTGGCGTTCGTAACAAGGCAATCCTGCGGCGCCTGGCCACCTACAAAGAGCTTGTGTCCAGCCGCGGTGCTCCTCAGCCTGCGCAGCACAGGGAATTTGCGCAGAGGTACGCGGAGCGAATGCGGAGAGCGTTGGCTGCTCCCGCGGGGAAGAGCTGCTACGTTCCCGGCGGCGAAGTAGAGGGGAACCAGTTGCGCGTTTTCTCAAACCGTGCAGTCATGACGGGACCGCTCGTCTGCCAGCTCTGCGACTGCGATTTCTTAATACAAGAGGACTTTGCGCGGCATAAGCAGTGCAACCACGCCGGCGAGGCAGAATACCGCAAACGGGTGCTGTACCTGATGGCGCACGCTGGCTGCAGGCCGATAACCGCTCAGGAGAAGAGGATCATGGTGCAGAATTTTGCTTACTTCCAACAGTTCTGTCACCCTGGCAGCAAGGCCAACCGCTTCTCGGGCGGCGAGGCGGTGCCCCGAAGCGAGGCAGCCTGCGTAGTCTGCGCGCAGAAAGACTACCTGGAGCATCGCCACAAACTCAGCCTGTTTGGAGCAGTGCCGGAGGAGCGTGTCTTTGAGCACTGCGCCGACTCAGCAAGCGATCGTGATGACCTATCCGATGGCGAGGCAGATGCTCCACCCAAGCGTGCTCTGCTGAAGCACCGCGGAGTGTACTACTTGCAGTCTCCGGAGCTCGTGCACAAGCTCCTGAACGTGGACAGGTACAGCCGGCGCTGGCCATTGATCCCGCACGAACAGTTGCACGCGTCCAGCGTTCAGCATCCGGAGCATTCAGAGTGGCGATGGCTTCTGCACTCCCGCCGAGTCCGTGTGGTTGCGCCATCAGAAGCAACGGCGGGAACCTGCGGTGCTTCTCAGCCTGCTGCCGACAGGTCCGGCGGCGCTTCTCAGCCTGCTGACGAGAGGCCTCCGTGCGCAGGAGTGGGCGATGCGAACGCGGTGGTGTGGGTGTGTTGGGAGTGCCTCAATGACCTCTGCGCCAAGAAACCGAAGATGCCGTTAAACGCCTTGGTCAACGACAACTGGATCGGTCGGGAGCCCACGCACGTCCGCAATGCTTCGAAGGCCACGAAGATGCTGGCGTCTCTTGGCCGATGCTGTTGGAAGCAAGTACGTCTCGGCAAGGGCGCTCCGGATGTCCAGCAGAAAGGCATTTCGGGCAACACCATCCTCTTCGCCCAGCCCACTGCTCAAATTCCATCCATGGAGCTGCCGCCGGCGGAGGGCGCGCTTGTAGATTCTCTGAACGTCGTCTTTTCAGGCGCCGCGCACAATCTCACCAAGGCGTACTGGGCGACTGTCAAGCGCGCGGAGTACATGCAGATTGTGAAAGACCGCAAGCAGCAGTGCGCAACTTTTTCTGAGGTGACCATCCAAGAAAATGTTGCTGTAACGCGACTGCCTGAGGACGGGGTGCCAGACCACATCCAGGCATGTCTGCAAGCAGTGGAAGGTGCCGACAAAGCGCCAGTACGTCTGTTGGGGCCAGCATCCAGAGCGCCAGAGATGGGCAGAGACGACGAAGCGGGCGAAGAGTCTGACAACGAGGACGACTCTGACGAGCGTACGCAAACAGAGCACGACGGACAATCACCAGAACAGCCCGACATGGCTTACTTGCATGAAAACATCGCAGAGTTCACGGTTGCAGTGGATCCAGTGCATGACGTCGCTCCAGTCCAAATGATGCAAGCGCTGCAAGGCACGCTGGTGGCACTGCAGGAGCAGGCAGCACGCATCGCAAAGAACGAGACGACACCGACAGTGGCAGATAGCAACGGTGCTCTGCAGCCTGTTGCTGACGAAGGCGGCAGGCATACTCTGCGCGGAATGGTTCTCGATGTGCAGAGTGCTGCTAGTTCGTTTGACGAGCGCGCGCAAGTGGTTTTGGAAACAGCGCAGGCTGGAGCAGATGCATGCAGGGTAGTGGGCCCGCAGTCCCTATCGGTGCCTACGCAGAAACCTTTGAGTTCCTTCGACAGCAGGTCCTGGCCGGCGTGCTACGCGGAGTTCTGGTTCGGGGACGGCGCGCCGAACCTCGAGCGGGAGCGGCCCATGTTGTTCGAACAGGTCACCCCCAGGAGGAACGAGGAGGGAGGATGAAGCGCAGGGGGGTAGAGGAACGAGGAGGAACCGTGAAACGCAGGCTGCCTTGTGGCAGGACTGTTCATCCCGCCCCTTTGATGCTTTCCAGGCAGCACTCGCATGTGGCGTTTCGACCTACACCCATTGATAGCAGTGTCTCGTTTGGACCTCCATCCATTCAATCTTCGCGCGTTGATAGCAGTGTCTCCTTTGAACATACATCCATTCATTCTGCACGCGTTGATAGCAGTGTCTCGTTTGGACATACATCTATTCAAGTTCTGTGCGTTGATAGCAGTGTCTCCTTCTTCGCAGGGGCGTGGAGGAAGGAGGAGGAACCGTGAAACGCAGGCTGCTTTGTGGCGAGGAGGAGAGAAGATGAAGCGCAGGGGCGTGAGGAAGGAGGAGGAGCCGTGAAACGCAGACTGCTTTGTGGCAGGACTGCTCAGTCTGCCCCTTTGGTGCTTTTCAGCCAGCACTCGCATGTCTCGTTTGGACCTACATCCATTGATAGCAGCGTCTCGTTTGGACCTACATCCATTCAATCTCCGAGTGTTGATAGCAGTGTCTCCTTTGAACATGCATCCATTCATTGTCCACGCGTTGATAGCAGTGTCTCGTTTGGACAACCATCCATTCAAGCGTCTTGCGTTGATAGCGTTGATCGCAGTGTCTCGTTGTTACGCGAATGCTGCGTTGATAGCAGTGTTTCTTTCTTACACGATTCGTCTTGCTGATGGCATTTCCTTCGTTGATAGCAGTGTCTCGTTCTTTACACGACTGCCATTAAATGCTCCGTTGATGGCAGTGCCTCCTTCTTACACGATTCATTGTATTGATGGCATTTCCACCGTTGATAGCAGTGTCTCGTTCTGATCACGATTGTCATTGTTGATAGCACCGTGTTGTAAACTTAGCTTCCCTGCGAGGTCGCGCGACGCCTCATCAACCTGGAGGAGCTCGAGTACTCTCTCGCGAGCGACGAGGAGACCTACGAGGCCGCCTCCCAGAGCCGCTTCAACTCTCCAGAGATCCATGCTGTTCTCGGGGACGTGATCCGCCGGCTGCGGCTCCTGAAAGGCACGCGAGCTGCGATTGGCAGGAAAGGCTTAGGCACTGACCTACAGATCCTGTCACAGGCCTCGGCGGAGGATTTCATGGAAGCGCTGAACATCGCGAAGCCCGGCGACTGCATCGGCTCCGCCATTTCACGCCCGGGCATGCCTGCGAAGGTCAAGACTGCCCTGAGGACGTTGCTACTCAGCACTTCCGATGTGCCTGGCACAGAGGGGCGGAAACAAGCACTCCGCTTCAGCGGACACGGCAACAACCTCAAGTTCGGCGCCGCGAGCTTCTTCGTCACACCGAACTTCGCAGACGCGTACAGCCCGTTGGTCCTCCAGCTACACGAAGGGCCGGGAAAGCGGAGCCACTTCGACATTCGCGGGCACGCGGATAGTGCGGTTCCCACAGCCGGCGGCGCTTCTCAGCCTGCTGGCCCTGACCTGCGGAGTTCAGCGCCTACCATGCCTTCTCTGGAGCGGATGCACCAGATAGTCGCAGCAGACCCGCGTGCGCAGGCCAAGTTTTTCCTGTTGATGACCGAGCTGCACTACCGCTACATCATTGGCTTAGAGCGCCTGTTTGTTGGCCGCACAACGCTAGCCCGACAGGCAGTGTCAACGGAGGACGACGTGGCAGCGTCTCTGCAGCCGTGCGTGGCCCCAGGAAGCACTGATGTGCAGGCGCCTTTCGAAGCACAGGGTCGGGGTTTCACGCATGGCCACGGCAAAGGCCACAGCGTCATCGGGCCTACGATGGCGTGGTTGCGCTCGGCCGTGGTCGGAGGGCTGCGCGCCGCGGCTCGGAACCTGCGCGCTGCGCTTCTTTCCACCGCGGAGACCGTGCAGTACGAAGCTGCCAACGAGCCCGCGCGGCAGCTGGGGCTTCCTGATGTCGCGCCAGAGCCTTTCACAGCCAGGCAGCAGCTACAGAGCCGCATGGACGGAGGCGAAGAGGAGGATGGCACCAGGCGCGACGAGGTGCCGCTCGGCCCGCCAGTGGAGCAGCCGTACCTCGTGGAGGAGCGCGCGCGGGCAGCTGCAGAGAACCGGATGCCTGCAATCGGCGCTGCAGCGTACCGGAGCTTCCCGCTCACAGGTGCCTTTCAGTCTACGTTTCCGAGCTACCGCCAGCGATCTAGCTTCGGGCAGCTCGGTGGCGCTTCTCAGCCTGCCATGGCAGTCAGCCATGGTAGTCTCTTCCAGACGAACGAGGATGGAGTGATTCAGGAAGTCCTCAAGCACGATGGCTCGCCGGCTTCGGTCGAGGAGATTGACGCAGATGCGGAGGCGTGGGCAGTAGCCTTTTAGCCATGACTTCTTTTACAACATCTGCTCCAACCACGAGCACGATTGCACGGAGACGTGCGTCAAGTACGTCAAGAAGAAGCTCGAGGCCAAAGAGAGTCTGCGCTCCAACAGAACCCCGTCGTGCCGCTTCTGGTTCTTCCGCATCCAGCAGCTATCTCTGGCAGGCCGCACCAAGCGAGTGCGTCGGCGTGGCAAGCCTTTGGTCCGCACTCCGTTCATTGACTTCTCTGACGAACGCAACCAGCGGTGCCGCTGCCAGCTCAAACGCGACCAGCCGTTCAGGAGCTCAAGCAACGACGTCTCTCAAGTGACAAGCCGGCGCAACGTGGATTTCCAGTTCTTGCTGTGCGCGCCTGACGAGTCCGCCGAGGCAGCAGACGTGCCTGAGCCTGGTGGTGCTCCTCAGCCTTCTCAGGGTGACCTGCCGGCGGCCGCTCCTGCTCAGCCGGCCAAGCGCAGAAGGCTTACCAAGAAGACGAAGATCATGAAGGACCCAGACTCGGCAACCACAGCGCGCTCATCAGGACAACTCAGCAGGCGCAAAACAAGGCTCTACGGTTGTGGGTCCTTGCTGCAGCAGAATGCATCTGTCGTGGAGAGCTTCCAAGCTGCTTTCCAGAAGGCTTTCTCCATGGACTTCTACATCACGAAGTACCAGGGGAAAATGATGGAGTCCATGACGCCGCTCTTCCAGGCTATGCTCTCCGGCATGCAGCGTCTGGAGCAGCAGGAGAAGGAAGAGGCGGACGAGGAAGAAGCCCGCAAGGTGCTGAGTGAGGTCGCCGCTGATGCCGAGGGCCAGGCGCACGCCAAACGGAGCCGCACGCAGGAGGATCTCGCTCGCCGCGCTCGACGCGTCTGTATCCGGCTGCGTCGATGGCGAATCGGTGCTTCTGGCTCTCCACGACGGAGGTAGCCGTGCACATCCTCACAGGCGGCGACTGCCTCCAGTCGCACCACCATACGCGGCTCTTCATGAGACAACTGCAATGGGCTGTCCAGCAGTGCAAGCGCTTGCTCAACCATGAAGGTACTTGCGAGGAGCAGGATAGCGATCAGGTGCCAATACACGCAGTCCGCATCCAGATCCACGTGGCTGACGAGGACCAGGAGCACGCAGCAGGTGTGATCAGCGGTGCTCCTCAGCCTCCTGAACACATCCCTTCTGATGCTGAGCAGGCTGACGGCGGGGACTGCGACGAGCAGGCTGACGGCGGGGACTGCGAGGACATGCACGCGTGCACCACCAGCACGAACACAGCCGACGACTACGCTCACAGGGGCGCTCGCCTGCAGACCATGCCTTACTACATCTACAGGACGACGACGACGACCACGACGATGATGATGATGATGATGATGATGATGATGATTCGGATGCTGCTGCTGGTGATGATGATGACGATGACGAGAACGACGACGACGACGACGACGAAGACGAGAACGACGACCACGACGACGACGAGTACGACAACGACGAGGATGTACGTCCGGCGAGTCCTGAAGCCGAACCGGGCAAAAGGTTTTTTTTTTTTTTTTTCCTTTTTTTGATTCTTTTTGGTTTATTTTTTTTTTTTTTTTTTTTTTTTTTTGTTTTTTCTTTTTTTTTTTTTTTTTTTTTTTTTTTTTTTTTTCTTTTTTTTTTCTTTTTTTTTTTTTTTTTTTTTTTTTTTTTTTTTTGCTTTATTTTTTTTTTTTTTTTTTTTTTTTTTTTTTTTTTTTTTTTTTTTTTTTTTTATTCCTTTTATGTTTTTTTTCTTTTTTTTTATATTTTATTTCATTTTTTTTTTCCTGAGTTTTTTTTTTTTTTTTTTTTTATATTTTTTTTTTTTTTTTTTTTTTTTTTTTTTTTTTTTTTTTTTTTTTTTTTTTTCTTTCTGGACGCGGTTTTCATTTCCCCTTCGAGAACCACTACGTCATGGCTCAGCGGTACGTGCAGGAGGTGCGGCTGCGCAGTAATGTCCCCACCATCGATGGCTTCCAGTGCCCGACCTGGGCACAGGACCCCGAGCAGAACTCGCTCTTCAAGGCCCTCCTCTTCACGCCTTGGGCATGCGAGGGTCCCCTCTCTTGTGGCTGCGTTACTCAGTACAGCCATCTGCTGAGGAACTGCGACTGCCCCGCCGTGCGCCCATACTCGTTCGAGCGGGCGTGGCGGCTTCGCTGCGCGGAGATCCACGTGCTGGCGGCGCGCGCAGACACCAGATGCCGCCTGGCCCGCAAGATGCTCGTGCTCGCGGACACGACACTCTTCTCAGAGCTGAAAGAGCCTCGGGCGAACCTCGACGAGGGTGAGCTGGTGCTCCTCAGCCTAGCGTCCTTCGCAAGGTCTCAGCTGGCGCGGCGCATGCCAGTGGAGGCGGCACGGCGCATCCTCGCCTTCAGTAACCACCATTGCAGGTGGCACGAGGAACAGTGCACTCTGGCAGAGTTCTGCGCGTACGTGGCGCGAGATGTGCTGGCGCACGTGGAACTCGCGGCGGAGGCGCGGGTGAAGCCTCGGCCAGCGGCGAGTGCCCACCTCGAGGCCGATGAAGACTCCGCGAGCGATGCCGAAAGGCCCATCGGCCGAGTCCCGCTGGAGCTCGTTGACGTGGGTGGAGGCGGCGGCAGCGACGTGGAGGAGGATGTCGAGGACGCCGCGATTACAGAGATCTCCCTGTTCCCGCTGCGGGACCACGTCAGAGCAACCGAGCTGGCCCTGCAGCAAGATCACCTGCATCGCTTGGATCAGAAGGGCCGCCTCAGCTACGCCGACAAGCAGCTGAATAATCTCAATCGAGCGTACGGCGGCATGCTGCACGCGAGCTTTGCACAGCCAGCCAGCACGGGCGCGCGGGAGCATCTGGGCACGCGACTGAACGAGAGCTTTTCTGACATGCTGTAGCCTTTCTTTTTTTTCTTTTTCTTTTCTTTTTTTTATTTATTTTTTTTTTCTTTTTTTTTTAATTTATTTATTTTTTTTTTTCTCATTTTATGTGTTCGAGCTTCGGTATGTTTTTTTTTTTGGTTTTTCTTTTAATTTTTTTGTTTTTTTTTTTTTTCTTTTTTTGCAGCGGGCAAAGCATAGCTCTAAAGAAAAAGCAAACGAGCGCTGGATGGAGAAGATCTGCCCGATGCGTTGTTTTAATGTTTTTTTTGCGGACGACTGGCTCCCCAGCGGTGCTCCTCAGCCTGATGCCGAGGACGCCCAACCAGAACTCGTTCCGCAGCTCTTGGCCATGCAGGGCCCGGCGGCTGTTGCGTGGAAGCTCGTCACTGATGCCCACTGCACGGAGGAGCAGATTGACGCGGTGGCGTTGTTTGCGCTGTCTCTGCAGAAACGCTTTGACGGCAGACCAGACAAGACAACGCATCTCCTCCCCGTGGCGTCCGCGACAGGCAACCACAGAGCGATCTGGCTCGGTGGAGGCGGTGTCGGCAAGACGCGCACCCTCTCCAAAGTGGTGGAGCCGATGGCCATCACTTACTTCGGCGAGCAGGGGTCCCTCGGCAAAGCGCAGTCCAACCACGCCGCACACAACCTCGGCCCGCGCGGCAGGACCATGCATTCCTCCAATGGCCTGCTCATGTCGGGTTCCATGCAGACAGCCAGGCTGCGCTTGACGCCACAGACGCAGAAAAAGCTGGACCGCCTCACAGGCACACTCGGCGTCGACGTGATCGATGAGCTGGGTGCTGTGCTGGGGCCTTTGCTGCATGCAGATGCACTGCGCACGACCTACGGCAGGGCGTTGCGCTACAACCTGGACCCCACGAAGTACATGCGCCCGCAGGAGACGTGGGGACGCATGCCTGTGAAGATCTTGTGCGGAGACTTCTACCAGTTGCCGCCAGTCCCCGCCACCGCTTTCCTGCTGGCGCCTCACGCGGGCCAATCCTACGAACACCAACAGGGTAGGAAGTTGCTCGCCGACATCGAGTACGTCATCGATTTCGTGCAGATGCAACGCTTTACGGACCCGTTGCAAGTCGAGGTTCTCCACGCTATGCGAACTCCAGGCGGGAAAAAGATCTCTGACGACAGCTGGCAGGCGATCGTATAAACAGAAATCGTTAGCTCTGGTGGTGCTGCTCAGCCTGCTGCCAGCAACAGCGAAGCCGATCAGCCACTTCAATGGGATCCTCGGTTGCGTGCAGCGAGAGGCTGGTACGAGTCGGCCTATGAGTGGCGCATCGTCTCTTACGCCATGCATGCACAGGCGAAGCTTGATGCGCACGATGCTGGCCAGCTGCTCTTTTACGTACCAGCAATCGACAGACCAGCTGCGCGCCTCGCGAAGCTTGATTTCGACGAGATGCGCGCGGAGCCCAACATCGGCGCTACCGCAAAAATGCCAGGGCTGCTGCCGCTCTTCATTGGCATGGAAGTCACCCTGACGGAATCCGTCCTGCCGCCGAAGTATGTCCGCGGTGCGCCAGGCAAAGTGGTAGGCATAGAGCTGCACGCTCTGGAGCCTCCGCTGGAGGGCCGGCCGTCCATTGTATCGGACGGTGTGGTCGTACTCTACTACATGCCAAAGGCTGTGTATGTCAAGATCGATGACAGCGATGAACTCTTCTTGAAGGCCGCGAAGGTAACAGCTGGCAGTGCTTCTCAGTCTGCCGGCCCTGACCTGCGCGGAGCGCTCGCGATCACACCGCAGGCGCGCCCGTGGAAGTTCAAGGCGAAGACAGGTGGCCCGGCCATCGCGGTGTCCAGGACGCAGTTGCCCGTGTTGCCCAAGAAGCAGGGGATTCTGCATGGCGTCCAGGGCAAGACGGCGGATCCAGGCTTCATCGTCCACTGGACGTTTCCGCCCGGACTGAAGAAGGAGTCCATTTGGCTTGCCTACTACGTCAGCCTGTCGCGCCCCAGAAGCTTCAAACAACTCTTGAGCCACGGCTTGCCTGACAGGAGCATCATCGAAGGCGGTCCCCCCGAACAAATCGCCAAGGTTTTCGCCGAGCTCTTCGCGGACAAGATTGCCGCGACGAAGATCGCTTGCGCGAAAGCTCGACAAGACTTAGGCTGGCCTGCACGAGCCTGAGGAACCGTGAGTTGCAGCATGATGAGCCGGCCAGTTTGGTGCGTCAGAGCCTGCTCTCGCGCGGCGTTTCTCAGCCTGCCGCTTTCTGTATGCTAGCCTTAGCTTCAGCCTCCACTTGCGCGGCCGCGGTGCTTCTCAGCCTGCGACTCTTTGCGGTTCTTCTCAGTCTGCAGCCGGTTGTCGCGTTGTGCTTCTCGTCCTGCGCTTCCTGTATGCTAGCCTTAGCTTCAGTCTCCAATTGCGCGGTCGCGGTGCTTCTCAGCCTGCGACTCTTTGCGAGGCCTCTCAGCCTGCAGCCGGTTGTTCGCTTCAGATGCCGACTGTACCTGTGCGCAGTGAGATACAAGCATCCCCGTCTGCTGTGCAAACGATGATAGACATGAGCGCTTCCAAAACAACATCACGAGATAAGCACACACTAATGCATACAGGCCGTCCTCGCTTTCATCGACATACATCGTTTGAGATTCCATGCGTTCATAGCACAGTGTCGTTTGGATACACATCCATTCAAGTTCCCAGCGTTGATAGCAGTGTCTCGTTTGGACAGACATCCATTCAAGGTCGGTGCGTTGATAGCAGTGTCTCGTTTGGAGAAACATACTTTCAAGCTCCATGCGTTGATAGCAATGTCTCCTTTGAACAAGCATCCATTCATTTTCCACGCGTTGATAGCAGTGTCTCGTTTGGACATATATCTATTCCAGTTCCGTGCGTTGATAACAGTGTTCCGTTTATACATGTAGTCATTCAAGCGACATGCGTCCATGGCAGTACCTTGTTTGACAACACATCGAATCAAGCTCAGCGCGACGATGACAACAGCTTTTGCATCACTATTACTGTTACTGTTGATATCACAGTGCCTCTCACTGCTGCTGCATGTTTCAGTTATACTTAGAAACATCGCTGTTAGGTTGCTTTGCCGGGATAATTACCTAACAGCGAAGACTGATAGGTTTCCAATAGTGTAAAAAGAGACCAGCACATTACTCCACAGGGGGGTCTGGGCAGCCGTTGGGGAGCCGTTGGGGGGCCGTTGGGGGGGCCGTTGGGGATTTCCGGGGGGGATCCGCGGAACCTCGTTTTTCGCATACAGTCACACACTTCGTGCTCTTCGAGTTCCCAGAACTCCACTCCCGGGCCACATTTTGAATACCCCGAGCCAACTGTAGGCCACTTCGTGTTCTTCGAGTTCCCAGAAGTCCATTCCCGGGCCACATTTTGAATGCTGAGGCAGGCTGAGGCTGAGGCTGAGGCAGGCTGAGGCTGAGGCAGGCTGAGGCTGAGGCCGAGGCTGAAGAGCTGAGGGCTGAGGCTGAAGCAGGCTGGGCTGAGCAGAGGCAGGCTGAGGTGAGGAAGGCGATGCTGAGGCAGGCTTTGAGGCTGAGGTGGAGGTGATGATGCAGGCTGAGCTGAGGGCAGGCTGAGGCTGAGGCTGAGGCTTGAGCGCCAAGGGCAGACTGAGGCTTGACGACGGCCGCCTTGAGGCTGAGGCTGAGGCTTGAGGCAGGCTGAGGCTGAGGCTGAGGCAGGCTGATGTTGAGGCAGGCTGAGGCTGAGGCTGAGGCTGAGGCTGATGCAGGCTGAGACTGATGCAGGCTGAGGCTGAGGCCGAGGCTGAAGGCAGACTGATGCTGAGGCTGAAGCAGGCTGAGGCTGAGGCTGAGGCAGGCTGAGGCTGAGGCTGAGGCAGGCTGATGCTGATGCAGGCTGAGGCTGAGGCTGATGCAGGCTGAGGCTGAGGCAGGCTGAGGCTTTTTTTGTTTTTGGGGGGTTTTTTTGCGGACTAGCCCGAGGCCTGAAAGCAGATTGGGCTGAGGTGTTTGAAGCAGGTGAGAGGAGGCTGAGGCAGGCTGAGGCTGAGCTGAGTGAGGAGGCTATGCTGAGGCTGGCTGGATGCTGAGGCAGTTGGGGATGAGATGAGGCTGATGCAGGCTTGAGGGCTGAGGCAGGTGAGGCGGAGGCCCGAGGCTGAAGGCAAGACTGAGGCTGAGGCTGATGCAGGCTGAGGCTGAGGCAGGCTGAGGCTGAGGCCGAGGCCGACGGCAGACTGAGGCTGAGGCTGAAGCAGGCTGAGGCGGAGGCAGGCTGAGGCTGAGGCTGAGGCAGGCTGATGCTGAGGCAGGCTGAGGCTGAGGCTGAGGCTGATGCAGGCTGAGGCTGAGGCAGGCTGAGGCTGAGGCCGAGGCTGAAGGCAGACTGAGGCTAAGGCTGAAGCAGGCTGAGGCTGAGGCTGAGGCAGGCTGAGGCTGAGGCTGAGACAGGCTGATGCTGAGGCAGGCTGAGGCTGAGGCTGAGGCTGATGCAGGCTGAGGCTGAGGCCGGCGGAGGCTGAGGCCGAGGCTGAAGGCAGACTGAGGCTGAGGCTGAAGCAGGCTGAGGCTGAGGCTGAGGCAGGCTGAGGCTGAGGCAGGCTGAGGCTGAGGCTGAGGCAGGCTGAGGCTGAGGCCGAGGCGCAGGCAGACTGAGGATGAGGATTGAGGCAGGCTGAGTAGGCTGAGGCTGAGGCAGGCTGAGGCTGAGGCTGTCAGGCTGAGGCAGGGCTGATGCTGATGGCAGGCTGGAGGCTTGAGGCTAGAGGCTAGAGGCTGAGGCAGGCTGAGGCTGAGGCAGTGAGGCTGAGGCTGAGGCCGAGGGCGACGGCAGACTGAGGCTCGAGGCTGAAGCAGGCTGAGGACTGAGGCAGATGGCCAGGAGCAGGCTAGGCAGAGGCTGAGGCAGGCTGATGCTGAGGCAGGCTGAGGCTGAGGCTGAGGCTGATGCAGGCTGAGGCTGAGGCAGGCTGAGGCTGAGGCCGAGGCTGAAGGCAGACTGAGGCTGAGGCTGAAGCAGGCTAGGCTGAGGCTGAGGCAGGCTGAGGCTGAGGCAGGCTGAGGCTGAGGCTGAGGCAGGCTGAGGCTGAGGCTGTGACTGCGACTGCCGTTGCCACTGTCGACTGTGCATCGCGACGGGCGACTACGACTGCGAGAACAGCAGAATTCTACAACTGGATTCTCATCCGAATCTTAAGGGGAATGCTTCCAGATATGCTCCTACACATCGATGTTAGGTTGCTTTGCCGGGATAATCCACCGAAGTCGGAAAAGTCTTTGCCCATTGACGGCATCATTAGTTGCCTTCAGTGAGACGGGCAAGCCAGGTGGGAGGAGCCAGAAGATGCGCGGTCGGGAGCGCCCGCGGGTTCTTTCGCAATTTTCGGCGTGCCAGCCACAGGGCCGTGAAAACAAAATTCACATGATGAACAGTTTGCCCCAGGGAATTGGTCGACATTCCCATGGGAGCACGCCACAACAAGTTGCAGCGCCTGAGGAGAGGGATTCTGTTGTAACAGTCTGGCGATGGATGGCGCTACCCGAGAGGGGTGAGGGGGGTATGTCAGGGCCCATGAAGAGACCAGGACGCTGCAAAGCAGGGCCTTGCAGGATCCAGCTTGAGAAAAGGCGAAGCATGGAGAACGCGTCGGACCACGGATGCAGTTTCTTGGGCACGCCGATGTAATTCTTTACGCTTCGCGTATCCCCACCAGCCCATCTCACAGCAGCAACTCTTGCGAAGCATGCCGACAGTCGTGTTTGTCAGGCGTGTGTCCGCTTGGCCCCGCATATCTCCCCTGTTCCTCCTTCCTCCCGCCTCCTTGTACATCCTCCTTGTGGGGGGAGCGGGAGAAGGACGAGGCGGAGGAGGAGGTAGAGAAAGCGCTCCTCGTGATTTGAGTCGTTCGGGGTTTCTCGTCCTGGTGTGAGTCGTTCGGGCCATTCTTCCTGCTGTGAGTCGTTCGCGGCTATTCGTGCGTTGTGAGTCTCGTTCCGGGCTTCTTCGTCCGGTGTGAGTACGTTCGGGCTTCTCGTGTAGTAGTAGTGTTCGGGCTGCCCCTCATCTGGTGTGAGTTAGTCGTTCGGGCCCTCCATTTCTGGTTATGCGACTCGTTCGGGCTCCTCGTGGTGTGCAGTCGTTGCGGGCCCGCGTCGTGGTTTGTTTGTGAGTCGTTCGGGGCTCCTAGTGGTGTGAGTCGTTTTCGGGAGCTCGTCCTGGTGTGAGTCGTTCGGGCCCCTCCTCCTGGTGTGACGCGTTCGGGCTCCATCGTGGGGCCTCAATTGGGGGCCTCTTTGGAGGCCTCCTTGGGGACTCTTGGGGCATCTGGGGCCTCTTGGGGGCTCTTGGGGGCTTCTTGGGGGCCTCTGGGGCCTCTTGGGGGCCTCTTGGGGGCCTCTTGGGGGCCTCTTGGTGCCTCTTAGGGGCCTCTTGGGGGCCTCTTGGAGGCCTCTTGGGAGCCTCCTGGGGGCCTCTTGGGGCCAGCTTGGGGCCTCTTGCGACCTCCTCAGAAGCGCAAATGAGCGCTGCCCCCTGAGAAGGACAAAATGAGCCCAAAACCTTTTTGTAAAATCAATGATTTTGCTATGAAGGACGATGAGCGCGGCCCCCTCAGGAGGGCAAAATGGGGCCAAAACCGTAGTAAAATCAATGATTTTGGCTTCAAAGAAGAGGAGAGGGTTTTTTCTCCGCCCCCCCGTCGGGGCCAGAATCCTCGTGAGGGTCGTCGTTTTTTAGCCCTCCCAGGAGTCGAAAAAGACCCCTCCAACCACCCGCGAAACCCCCTCTCCAGGTCCAGGGGGAGGGGGGAGGGGGAGGGGTAAACCCCTCCCCGAAGGGGAAGACGGGGGTTGAGAACAGAGAGAGCTCCCTAAACCACTCACGCCCAAAGGGCTGGTGGGATTTCAGGTAAGGTCCCAGCCTCTGGGGGCCCCAAGGAGGAGGCTGGCGGTAACGTCGGGAAGCCGTCTGGGGATGAGGGCCCTATGGCCGCTCCCTGCCCACTGGAGGAGAGACCACTTACCCCGCCGTGTGGCCCACTGACTTCGACACCGCATTCGAAGGATCGTCCATACCATGGGCGAGCCCAGGGCGTAAGGACCACAGCTCCCCCAGTTGTGGCTGGCGGAGGGGGCCGGTAGCGTCCGCCCTGGTGAGCAAGGTGTGTCGACAGTTCGTTGGGGCCGCCGGCTTCGCAGTCGATTGCATTCGGTCGGCGGGGTTCGGTCGGTTGTTGCGCCGCTGCGTCTCTCTACGCTGCGTTGGTTGTCCGCTGGCACGTGTCAGGGGCTGCGGCCCGCAGGCCCTGGGGTGCCTCGGAGAACCTCCCATAGAAAGACCGATGGAGCCTGGCTCCTCTTTCGGAGGTTCACATTGTCTCGGTGACGTCAGGTGCAGGTTCGCCGCGCCAGAGGCAGGCAGCTCGTCGTCTCGTTCCTCGTCTAGCGTTCCTTCTGGTAGCAGCCTGACGGCGCTCTGTGGACTTTCCGCCCGCGCGCGATGGGCTGCGTTCTGTCCATCAGTTTCGGTCGGTTCCCACTTCGCTGTCGGTTCGTTCGGTGTTCGGTTCCGTTGTCGCAATGTGCGTCTGATTCTTGGCACGTCGAATAATTTACAGCTTCCCACAGCAAGTCCCGCCACCGTGCCTGGGTTGTGGGTTCTAAGTCTGGTGGATGTTCGTCGGAATCTCGCGGGAGGCCTCTCGGAGGCCTCTTGGAGGCAGTTTCAGGCCTTTTGGGGGCCGTTCTGGAGCCTCTTGGGGGCCTCTTGGACACCTCTTGGGCGCCTCTTGGGGCCTCCTGGGGGGGCCGATTGCTGGCACGTCGAAGAGTATACAACGAGCTCGAGGGTCGCGCGGCCCCAGACCTCCCGCGCACTGACGAGATCAGGGCGTTCCCGCATCTGATTCGGCGTTGTGGTTAAATCGGGCCTGTCCCTCTACAGGAGGAATATTCAAAAGTAGTCCATAAATACTCTAGGGACAATGTTACTACTATTTTTGACTATTTGGGCATATGTTTCCCTTTTTTAAATGTGTCGTCCAGAATGCCCCAGCAGGAGGACATACCCGACCTAATGTTATGGCTTCGGATCCCTGTCCGCTCTGAGCCTTCCAGCGGCTGCGCCTTGTCCGCAGCCCGCACGGAGGCGGCCAGAATCGTCGAAAATGGCACGACTTGTTGCCAGCTATACCCAGAGACCCGACGCTTCATTGTCTGCCGTACGGTCTCTCTGATAGTCCCGAGCCGCGCGTTCCCGAGAGCCAGATCTAGTTATCCCAAGAGCAGTTGCCACCGCCAGACGTGCTCTGGCAAGTCAAAGCGATCAGGACAACCACAACGGCACAGCAAAGCAAGGTTGAGGAGGAGGCAGCCCCCAGCGGTGAGTTGACGGTCCCCGGAGGCCCGTTGAGGCCGTCTGGGCGCCGAAATTGACGACAGCCGGCATCACCCGCTCATATTTGCGCCATGTTTTTTGTGCGCGTCAGCTCCACAGGGGCGAAGCGCGTGCTCCAATGCGTTCCAGTTCAACGCCGCGGCGGCCGCTTTCTGGTTCTTAGAAGCACACCTGCCTCTGAGCAGACGCGGGCCTTGTCTATGGGTGCAGCGCTGGCGCCCTCTAAGGTGCAGCCTCCCTCCAAGCAGCCGTCACCCCTCCCCCGACCCCCTTGTTCAGGAGGGCAAAAAAACACACAGACACAATTAATCGTCGATTCCCCAGAAAATATGGGAAGATATGGGCAGTGGGGGGGGGAAGACAGAAACCCAGAAAATACTGGGAAAGTATGGGGAATCCTTGTATTTGTGTGTATTTATCTGTGTGTCCGGGGGCTCCTTCACTCTTGTCCTCGCCGCCAGTTCTGGGCACACCGCTCGGGCAGCCCCCGCTCGGGCTGGACGCGCGCCTCTCCGAGACAGAGGCACGCGGAGCACGGCTCCAGGCCACCCCCGCGGGGGCGCGAAGCTCATCGCGGCGTCGCGCCGCGCGGTCCGGGCCAGAGCGGTCTGGGGCGGTGCGAGGGTGCGAGGGCGCAAAGGTAATCAGAGCCCCGAAATCGTCAGGGGTAACTCGGGTCAGGGCTAGCTCGGGTTCCTTTTTCGGGAATCCGAACCCGAGTTACTCCGGACCCGAGTTACCCCGGATGACTCGGGCGCCCAAGGTAACCGCGCGTCGCGGGGCGCGATGCGCGCGAAGATAGGCAAACCTGCACTCAGGACGCTGAAGCGAGAGCCACTTTGGGCCCGGGCTCCTGGGGCCCCCTTGCCTCATGGCTCCTTGGGAGCCGTGGAGGGCCTCTTGGGGTCATCTCAGCGAGCGACGATGGCAAGAAAGGGGGTCGTACCGTGTCTTTCTCGATCTGGGGCCCTCGAAATCGCCCGGTGCTCGGGTGTTCGGCCCGTTCTCCTGTTCTGGGTCTCGGAACCTCTTTTGGTGGCCGGGGCCCGCTGGGGCCAGACAAGCGTCGGCGTTCCCCAGTCGGCGTTCGCGGTGGGAGCACGGTGGCTGTGGA
>CAUYUJ010007550.1:37500-45986 GCA_963575745.1 Prorocentrum cordatum | reverse complement strand
GCGAGGAGGAGGAGGAGGAGGAGGAGGAGGAGGAGGAGGAGGAGGAGGAGAAGCCTGGCACTCGTGGAGGGAGCCTCTGCCGCGCCAGCCTTGGGCTCCCTGCGCCGTCCTGCCCTCCTCCCTGCCGCGTGCCGCGCTGGTGCCGCGCCCTTCCCTGCCCTGCCTCGGCCCGGCGCGGCGTGCGTGTTATACTCAGGCGATCGCAAACATGGACCAAGGTCGGGCCGGACGAAAGGGGGGGATTGGGAAAGGGGGGGTTACGAAATTTGCTGCATGCAGCTGGTTTCGGCCCCACCGAGGGGCCCACTCCTCGATACATGGCCGCCTCCGGCGCCGGGAGGCGCCGGGAAAATCAGCTACGTGAGCTGAGTCTCAACCCCCCCTTTGCTATCCCCCCCTTTCGCCCGACCCGATATACTCAGGCGATCGCAAACATGGACCAAGGGGGCGTGGATTAGCGACGGGTCCCGTCTCCATGGGAAATCGCGGATTCCCGCCGCCGAGCGAGGCGGCACCGCACGCACTTTGGGGAGGGTACCTCCCCCGATCCATGGATTTGGCGACCGCGCGCCAAACCCATGGATCGCTAATCCATGTCTGCGCGCCCCCGATATACAGTGGAGGCCCATGCCGAGAAGCACCCTGCTTGCCTCCAGGGTGCCCTGGGCTTCTTGGGCTCCGATGACTTTGCCGTGGAGAGCGTGGCGTTCCCGCACCAGAAATTCGGGGGTGGACAGACCTCCTACCCTGACACGTCGATTAAGGAATTGGCCGTTTTCGGTTCGCGAGAGGGCGTCGCGGCCGTCGTTTTTGCGGGTCCAGGTCCGTCGGTTTCGGTCCCAGGCCGTTTTCACTGAGGGGAGGTCTACTAAAGGGAGGTTTGTCCACCGCCGAGAAATCGATGGACGTCCTTGGGTCTCAGGGTTGGGCTTCTTGTGCAAGGTTTCTGATGGGCTGGCCTCCACTGTACATACCTCCGTCGGCGTGCGGCCCCCGGCTCTTCCGCCGTGTGTCAGGAGGGGGAAAAACATACAGACACAATTGATCGTCGATTCCCCAGAAAATATGGGGAAATATGGGAAGTGGGGGGGAATGCAGAAACCCAGAAAATATGGGAAAATATGTGGAATTGTTTGGTTTGTGTGAATTTATTTGTGTCCCAGGGCCCCTTCAGTGTGTCTCTCTCTCTCTCTCTCGATGGCTTCCGCTCCCAGGCCAGGTCGGTGGCGGTCCCAGTGCGCGGGCGTGCAATCCCTCCGCCCGTGTCCCTAGGGCCCCTGGGCGTCCTCGTCTCACCTCGAAGGGCAGGGCGATGCCGGCCCTGCGGCAGGACTGCTTGCCGACTCCCCTTTGTTTCGATTTCGCTGGTTGCACCATTCGTCGCGTCGTCGTCTTTTCGTTTCCAATCTCCCTGGATGGCGCGAGGGCCGCATCCGCGCACTGGACGTCGGCAGAGGGACCCCGTCGCGTGCGCGCTCCGTGCAGTCCCTCTCTGTCTTCACCTGCATCTTCCTGCATTGCCGTGCTGCAGTCCAGACCTCGATCGCTCGACTTTCCAGGGAGGAGGGGAGCGAGGGAGCTGCATCAACAGGCACACCAGTCCAGCGCTGGGACACGAGAGCGCCCGCCGCAGGCCTCTTGGAGCAGCGAGGCTTCGCGCACCGCGCGAGGCGCGGAGCGCCACGCTCCCCCTCCTCCTCCTCCTCCTCCTCCTCCTCCTCCTCCTCCTCCTCCTCCCCATCCTCCTCCTCCTCCCCCTCCTCCTCCTCCTCCTCCTCCTCCTCCTCCTCCTCCTCCTCCTCTGCTTCCTCCTCCTCGTCTTCTTCCTCCCCAGAAGGTGTACGGGGACATCCATGGCCAATTCGTCGACCTCATGCGCCTCTTCGCGCGGTACAAGGCCGGGCGGGGAAGAAGCACGCAGCCACAATTGACCGTCGGTCCCCTGGATAATATCGGATAAATATGGGAAGTGGGGGGGACGAGGAGATTCCAGAAGATGTGGGACGATATAGGGAATCCTGGGATTTTGTGTGTATCATTTGTGTGTCCCTGGGCCCCTTCACGTCCCCCCGCGGCCGACAAGCCGCGCGGCCTGGGAATACCGTGCGGCTCCCGCTGTGGGATTGGGGGAGTCTGCGCAGCAGGAGCTGGCCGTCGACGGGGTGAAGTCGGGCACGTCCCTCGCTATTGGGGGGGGGTGCTCAGAACTAGTCCAAACACAGCGGGGGGACGATTTCCGACCGCTCTTGCCTATTGTTGCATATCTCTGGTTCTGTTTTCACGTTCTTCCAAGATACGCCTGCAGGAGGACGTGCCCGACCTGACGACAGGGCCCCTCCGGCATCGCCCACAGTTAACGGGCGAAGAACGGTATAAAATAATCTTCTTCGCTGTCGGGGGCGCCTGTCCCTGGGCGGCTGGAAAGTTTATACCCCTACGGTGCCACCGTAGGGGTATAAACTGTGGGCGGTGCCGGAGGGGCCATGTCGTCAGGTCGGGCACGTCCTCCTGCAGGCGGATCTTGGAAGAACGTGAAGACAGAACCAGAGATATGCAGCAATAGGCAAGAGCGGTCGAAAATCGTCCCCCCGCTGTGTTTGGACTAGTTCGCCCGTTAACGCAGCCCGTTAACACAGCCCCGTGGGGATCAGCCCCGCCTCGCAGGGCTGCTCACGGCCAGGCTCGATTCCGACTCCGTTCTCCGAGCCTCGGCTCCGACTCCGCGCCGCGCCGGCCCCCGAGCCGGTCCCCTCGCCGGCCCTGCAGGGGCCCGGCTCGGCCCGCGGTCCCTCATTACGGGAACCCTCCCAACCCTCCCCCTCCCTCGCACCCCTCCTCACCCTCCCTCTCCCTCTCCCCCTCCTCCTCCTCCTCCTCCTCCTCCTCCTCCTCCTCCTCCTCCTCCTCCTCCTCCTCCTCCTCCTCCTCCCCCTCCCCCTCCCCCTCCTCCTCCCTCTCCTACATATGATGAGGCGGTGGTGGAAAAAGGGGCCCCTCGTGGCGTGCAGGCGCGGCGCGCCCCCGCCCGAGGCGCGCACAGTCGGGGCCCTGAAGAAGGAACCCTTTTCGTTGGGGAGGGGCTCGGTGTTCCTTGATTGCTCGGCAGTCTGCCTTCTGTGTTCCTGAAGGTTTCCATGGGAAGTCGAAGTTCAACTTATGGGAGAGAGGGGCCCCGTTCCTTGTTCAGGGTTCCTTAGGTCAACGCCCTGACTGTAGGAGCGACGGCCAGAGCGGGGTCGGCTGCCTCGACGTGCGCGCGTAAGCTGCGCGCGTGAGGTCGCGTGTGAGCGCCCTCGTCTGCACGCGGTGTGTGCCTCGCTGGCGGACCGCGTAAGCCGCGGCGTGAGGTCCCTATGCCATCTCGCCTAAGGCACGCTTCCCTTCGTAGCTCACATGGTCGCTGAACTGAGGAATGCTAAATCAGGAATGACGTTTTTTTTGGACCCCCAACAGCGCCTGCGTGGACGCGGAGCGCGAGGGAGACAGCCACGGACAGACCTGAGGAGCATCGGGTCCCTTCGGAACGCAAGCTGTCACGTCTTGGGCAGGCCTCACGGCCGGTGCCGCCCACCCGAGGGACCGCCGCTGGCGACGCCCCCCCCCCACGCCCCGTCAGGGAAGGGGAACAGGGAAGGGAGTCGACTCAACTACGACATTGCGTTTCCCTGTTTCCCAGTTTCCTTGGGACTTGCGGCGACGGCGGTGGCGGCGACGGCGACGGCGACGGCGACGGCGACGGCGACGGCGACGGCGACGGCGGCGGCGGCGGCGGCGACGACGACGACGACTCAAACAGAAGAGCGTCCCACACGCGCCGAGGGGTCGGCAGAGTTCAGCGCCTTGGCCATACGGGGCCATACGTTTAAGTCGGGCCTGTCCCCCTACAGGCGGGATCTTCCAAAATAGTGAGAAATAGTCTGGGGACGATTTGCTGACCATTTTTGGGCATTTCTGGTGTATTTTCGGAGATTTGTTTCATTTCTCGCCCCGAATCCCCTTGTAGGGGGACAGGCCCGACCTAAACCCAACACGAAGGCCTCAATTTGCCCTCCGCTGCCAGTGTGGGGGGTCGGGGATCATCGAAAAAACACACATGGAACCCGCACTCCCCCAACCCGACCTTCGGGTCTTCGGGTTGGGTTGGGGTGGTCTGGTGGGTAGGTCGTCAAGACGGCGCACTGCACGTGGTCCGTTCCCGATCCGAGCCGGCCTTGCGATCCGACCCCGCCTGGGCCTGCCTCGGCCGCGCAGGCCGCGCGCTGGCTCTGGCGGCCTGCATGGTTCGCTCCCAGCGCGCGCGCTGCGCGCCCCCCCGACGCGGGTGCTCGCCTTGGGAGCCTTCGACGCGCCGTCGGCGCCCTCGGCGCGACCCGATCCTCCCCGGTCCTCTTCCTCGCTCTTCCTCTCCGATCCTCTCAGAGGAGGAGAGGGTACCGATACCGCTACCCTTCGGCCCGCTTGCCCCTTTTGAAAAGGTGGCTCTCGCCGCCACCGCCGACTTCGCTTCGAGGTCCTGGTCAGAGCGCACCCCAGGAGGGGTCCTCGGAGTAGCGGTATGGGTACCTTTTGGTCTCCCCATCCTTTGCCGCCTCCTCAATCCTCCTCGGTCCTCCCCGCTGCTCCGCGGCCCTCCCCGATCCTCCCCGAGCCTTCTGATGCTCCAACCTACCTCAGCCTTGATCACGAGAAATAATTTCGAGCCTCCAAAGAAGTATCGCAACTCGAGGGTTTCCACGTGTCGGGCCCTGGGAGACACTCGTCCGACAGTGTTTCGACACTGCTTCGACATTCTTTCGACACTCATCCAGGTGCTCGAAATTATTTCTGCACACCTCAGGAGGGGAAAATAACACAGACACAATTAATCGTCGACTCCGCAGAAAATATTGAAAACATGGGAAGTGGGGGGGAGGACGACAACCCAGAAAATATGGGAGAATATGGGGAATCCTGGGATTTGTGCGTATTTATTTGTGCGTCCCCGGGCCCCCTCAACACCACCACCACCTCCCTCGTCCCGTCCCTTCCCCGGGAGCTTCCCCCGGGAGAGGAGAGGAAGATGAGGGCGGAGGAGGGAAGGGGAATCGGCGTGGTGGTGGTGCATATCCTTGGGGCCCGCAGGACAAGCGGTTTCTGCGGCTGGGCCCCTCCCCAGGGGCCACCCCGGCCCGCGTGCCGGCTCGGGTCTGGCCGTGGCGACGAGGCCTCCAGGACAGTTACCCCCAGACAGGACGAAGAACATCAGCACCGCTTGACCGGTCCCTGGCCCCATCTCAGTCACCGTCCCGCGCCCTACCACTTCAGCACGGCGGCGAAGCAGCTTCCAGGAGGCCCCAGATAGGACGAAACACATCGGCATCGCTTGTGGACCGATCTCTGTCCCCATCCTCATCTCCATCCCGCGACCCCCCGCTTGGGCACCCCAGCTGGGGATATACCCCTCGGGACCCGAAGGGAACAAACCGCCTATATCCCCACCCAGGGGGGTAAATCGGCCAATGGGGCCCAGGCCACGCCGTTTGGGATAGGTGTCGGATAACCGATGCTCCGAACGAGGGAGGGCCGCCGTTGTCTTGACTGGCCCTGCTCCGATTCACTACCCGCCCCCCTCTACTACGGTAGGTTCGTGTCGTGTCGACGCAGCTGCGACCCCAGCGCGGCGTTCGAGGCTGAACGCCGCCAGCGGCCCTGATTCGGCCGATCTGGAGCGATCTGGCGATCGAAAAGCTGCCGACCGTTGAATCGGCGCACCAGAGCCCGACACCAGCACCAAGATCCCTCATGGAACAAACCCCGAGTCTCATTTGCGTAACTTCGTCCGCGTCTTCGCGCTTGTCTGTTCGCTGTTCGCTGTTCGCGGATGTCGTGGGCCCTCTCCCTCTTCCCTTCCAGTGAGCCCCCATGAGGCTAATGAGCCTTATGAGGCCTCAGGCCCTACGAGCTTGACGAGTCTTGAGATTCGGCCTGCGCCCTCAATGGGGCCTGCGATCATCGGCGGGCCTGTCGTGCCCTCGTGCTTTAGAGAGCTCTGCTCACCCAACCAGCGTCCACACAGGGAAAGTGCCGTCAACTTTTCCAGTGGCTTTTTGGTGCCGGTACCGGCTCCGCCTTGCCGGCAAAGTCGACTCCAAGACCCCCAATTGAACTGAGCCCCTGAGGGTGCGTGGTCCTGTGAGGACTTTGCAGGTATGGCCTGGGCTTGAGGGCTGCGAGCCCGGAGCGCTTGGCATAGGTCTTCGTCTCTTTCGGGGAGGCTCTGGGGTCCTGCGCTCGTCGCTCACTGCTGGGCTCTCGAGGGGTGGGCCTTGTTGGGCCTTGTTGGCGGGCCTCTCAAACGATGCTCATCTTTCCCTTCCCCACTTTTATTCCTTGCGATTCGGTGAGCCAGGACGGGCTCGATCTGGCCCAAACGCAATTCAAAAGGCGATGGAGCATGTATGTTTTCAATACTGGTCTCGGCTTCCTGTCCTCCCATTGAAGGTTGAACAACCCACGCGGTGCCAGACACCAACGCCAGGGCCGTCAAGGCACGAGCCTGCCACAGGGAAAGGGAGGGGTGCGACATATTCTGCATGCCGCTGGTTTCGGCCTCGGCGGAGGAGGAGGAGGAGGAGGAGGAGGAGGAGGAGGAGCAGGATGAGGAGAAGGTGGAGGAGGAGGAGGAGGAGCAGGAGGAGGAGGAGGAGGAGCCGACTTCCCCCTCCTTAATTGCCCCCCCCCCCCCCCCCATCTCGTCCACCCAGGTGCCCTGCCCTGTAGGGCCGCACGTCGTCGTCGTCGCCGTCGCCCTCGTCGTCCTCGTCGTCCTCGTCGTCCTCGTCGTCGTCGTCGTCGTCGTCGTCGTCGTCGTCATCGTCGTCGTCCTCGCCGTCCTTGTCGTCCTCGTCGTCCTCGTCGTCCTCGTCGTCCTCGTCGTCGTCCTCGTCGACGTCGTCGCCGTCGTCTTCGTCGTCGTCGTCGCCCTTGTCGTCGTCGTCGTCGTCGTCGCCACGCCTCCCTGGGAGACGGCGCCTCACCGCCCCGGCAGGCTCCCACCGACGGTGAGGGCGGCGACCTTGACTCCATGGACCGGCGGCGCGGCCTGCTCTCTCCCCTCCTCCTTTCCTCAAGAGGGGGGCAGGAGGAGGAGCGGGTCAGGAGGAGGAGCGGGTCAGGAGGAGGCGGAGGAGGAGGAGGAGGAGGAGGAGGAGGAGGAGGAGGAGGACCAGTGTAAACCCAAGAGTCATCAACGATGTCGGAGTAAACCCTCCCTCCAAGCTCCCTCCTCATAGGCCTCTACAACGGTTCATTTCCATTGAGGGAACTGCCTCGTTGGAAGACAACCGATTGAAGACCCTGAAGCATGCCAAGACATTAATCTCGAGATTCCAGCGCCACGGATCAACCTGACTGTTGCGTCTTGAGGATCCTGAATCGCGCCAGACCGTTATTCCAGGGACTTCTACATAGAGAATCGACGTAAGTGTTGCACCCGCATAATCCGGAATCATTCCTAAATTCGGTTTCTGGTACGTTGATCACGAGAATCCGTGAAATTCTTGCAAATTGTTAAAACGAACGTGCGCCGCGCTAAGGCGAGAGCCACATTTTGCAAAGGAACCGCCTTCAATCCGTGAAACTCTTGCAAATTGTTGAAACGAGTATGCCCCGCGCTAAGGCGAGAGCCACATTTTGAAAACCATCCGCTTTCAATCCGTGAAACTCTTGCAGTTCTTTACAAGGAATGTGCGCCGCGCCAAGGCGAGAGCCACATTTTGAAAACCATCCGCCCTCAATCCGTGAAGCTCTGACAACTGTTTAAAACGAGTGTGGGCCGCGCTAAGGCGAGAGCCACATTTTGAAAGCCACCCGCCCTCCATCTGTGAAACTGTTGCCCAAATTTAAAAGCTTCAGAGTCATAAGTGGTGCGGAAGTCTCAGGCGCAACGCCCGGCCCGCTCTAAAAAATGGCTTCGGCTTCGGGGTGCGACAGGGAAAAGTTATTCACAAGGACAAGGAATTGAGGAGGAGGAAAAGAAGGAGGAGGATGGAGAGGAGAGGGATCAGAGCAGGAGGTTAGAGGGGGAGAAGGAGAAGGAGGGTGAGGGTAGGAGGAGGAGGAGGAGGAGGAGGAGGAGGAGGAGGAGGAGGAGGAGGAGAGGGTGGAACTGAGATGATTGTGTTAGTGATGACGATAATGCTGATGATGGTGATGATGATGCTCATGCTGGTGGTGATCATGAGGGTGAAAATGACGATACGGATGATGAGGATGATGATGATGCTGATGATGCTGATTGCGATGATGTTGATGATGTTGTTGATGATGATGTTGATGGCGATTACGTATGATGGTGCTGGTGATGGTGATGGTGATGATGATGGTGACGATGATGATGATGCGGATGCGGATGCGGATGCGGATGTGGATGCGGATGCGGATTATGATGCTGATGCTGCTCCTGATGATGACGACGATTATGATGATGACGATGCTGTTGATAATGC
>CAUYUJ010007550.1:2500-35000 GCA_963575745.1 Prorocentrum cordatum | reverse complement strand
CAAGACGTGCCGAGAGGCATGGTGCAGTCGAACAAGCAAGAACTGCATAAACATAAATTTTCGGCGCTCCGCGCGGATTTCTTGGATCCGCGCTGGGGGCCCCAGCGGCGCCTCCAGCGCCGCCCCTGTCGCGCTCCGCGCGCGAGGGAGGGGTGTCCAGCGCAGATCCAAGAAATCCGCGCGGAGCACCACAAGTTTATGTTTATGCCGTTTTTCCCGAATCAGTGCTTGCACTGCAGGGGTCCTAGTGGATGTTGAAAGATTTGGCGAAAGTTTGCCAGCCGATTTCGGTGGGCGGCCGGGTTCCCAGGTTTTTGGTTCTGGGTTCCCAGCCGATTTCGGTGGGCGGCGGGGTTCCCGGGGTCCCGGGTTCCTGGTCGATCTTCTTATCGATCGGTCTCACCATCGATCTTACTACCCACCTCTCTATCGATCTCACTATCGATGTCACAATCGATCTCACTATCGATCTCACAGTCGATCCTATTATAGTTACTATAGATCGCACGAACGATCTCACTATCGATCTCATTGAATCGATTTCACTATCGGTCTCACGAACGACCTTACAATCGTCCTCAGTATCGATTCCGCTATCGACCTCATAATCGATCTCAATATCCATATCACTAATTTTCAAACCATCCTCTGATTGGGTTTGTTCTCTGGTGTAATGTGTTCCTCTATCATGGGCCGAAGGTGACCCCACGATGGCCTCCAGATGGTCCAAGAGGGCCAAATCAAGCCTCCAAGATGATTCCAAGCTGCCCCTGAGAGAGCTGAACATGTATGATACTGTCCATTATCCGCCCTCCGATGATGCTTATGATGCTGATGTTGATGCTGATGACGATGATGATGATGATGATGATGATGATGATGATGATGATGATGATGATGATGATGATGATGATGATGATGATGATGATGATGATGATGATGATGATGATGATGATGATGATGATGATGATGATGATGATGCTGATGATTATCGCCACGCCTTTAGTGAATCTTCAGAGGGCCCTTAAGCCCACATAACGTCAAAACAAGGCCCTCGAGGCCCCCCAGAGAGCGCAAGAGCCTCCCAAGACGATCCCAAGGCCCCCAGAGAGCGCCCCGAGCGGCCCTGAGGCTCTCACGAGGGGCCCAAGGACGTCACAGCAGACCCCCAGCAGATCCTCTCAGGGCCCTCGAGAGGGTCTCTGGATGGCCTGAGACGCCCAAGAGGAATTTTCCCGGGGGGCCCCAACAGCCTTTCGATTTGCGCTCGGAAGATGCCCCCAGGAAGCGCTCCGTCTTTTACGAGTGAGAGAACGCAGCAATTGGTAACATGGGAACACGCATGACGCTGCCCTCCTCTCCCATTCTCCGCTCCTCCTGCCTCTTCCCCCCTCTCTCTGCCCCGCTCCTCCCTCTCTTCTCGCTGCCACCCTCCTTCGTTCGATGCACGCTCGGATCTGGTGTAAAGGTCAAGCCGGACATGCCCCCCTCTACAGGAGGAGTATTCAATTTTTGTCAAACTATTAGCCAGGGGATTTGTCGATTATCTTGTTTTTTTCCATTTTTTTTTTGATTATTATTCGTTCTCCTTCCAGGATCCGCCTGCAGGAGGACACGCCCGACCTGACTGTAAGGTCGTGTGTGCGTGTGCGTGTGCGTGTGCGTGTGCGTGTGTGCGTGTGTGTGTGTGTGTGTGTGTGTGTGTGTGTGTGTGTGTGTGTGTGTGGGTGTGCGTGTGCGTGTGCGTGTGCGTGTGTGTGCGCCCCATCCGCCAATGCAGTCACTCGGCCTAGCCACCGGCGCAGAAAGTGTGTGTGTGTGTGTGGCTCTGTCGGCCAATTCGCTAGTTGGTGCCCCTGTCTAGCTTCTCGCCAGAGCGGAGTTCGCCGCCTCGCCGCTGACGAAACAAGTGTGTGGCTCTGTCGGGTTGCGTGCCCAGGGCCGTTCCCCCTCCTGTAGCTTTTTCTTTTGCATGTTCGGTATCAGCATTGCAGTCGACCCGCAGAGTAAGGATAGGCATCCCTCCCAAGGGTACCCTTGCATCCTTGCTTCCTGGGTCCATCCTTGGACACGTTCGTTGGCCGCGCCTCGCTCGGGAAGCCTCGAAGTGGGCGTCCAAGGGCCTTGCATCCTCATCGCGCGTCCTTACTCTGCGGGTTGACTGTGCTGTAGTTTGCATGTCCCTCGGGCCCCCCTCGCGGCCGCGGACTGCCGACCCCGCCCCTTCAGGGGTAACGATAGGGGGGGATAGGCATAGGGGGGGATGCATCGACCCCCAATCGCCCATTGATCGCCCATAGGGTCCGATAGCCCCAACCTGCCCAGGAGCGTGCGGATTCACTGTCGGGGGCCTATCGCCGATGTGTCCGCGATGTGTCGCCGATTCCAGGTCGACGCATCCCCCCCCTGTGCCAGTCCACCCTTTATCGTTGCCCCTCACCCCTGTTCTCAGGGCGCGGGCTTGTTCTTCCGCCGCCCCGAGGGCTTCGAGGCCGTGGGCGTCTCGGCCCATCGCCCGCACGTCGCCCCTGTCGGCCCCTGTCGGCTCGGTATCAGCATCCTCCTCCTCCGCCTCCTCCTCCTCCTCCTCCTCCTCCTCCGCCTCCTCCTCCTCCTCTTCCTTCACCTCCTCCTCCGCCTCCTCCTCCACCTCCTCCTCCGCCTCCTCCTTCTTCTTCTCCTCCTCCTTCTTCTCCTCCTCCTCCTCCTCCTCCTCGCACGTCGCCCCTGTCGGCCCCCGGCCCCGCTTCCGGGGGCGCGCTCCCCGCGGACCCCCGGCGAGGCCGCGCCGTCGCCTGCGGGCGACGGGGCGCCTCCCGCGGGCCCCCCGCAGAAGGAGGCGCTTGGGAGGACGAGGAGGTGGAGGGGGAGGGGGAGGAGGGGGAGGGGGAGGAGGATGGGGGAGAGGAGGGGAGGAGGAGGGGGGAGGAGGAGGAGGAGAGGAGGAGGAGGGGGAGGAGGAGGAGGAGGGGGGGGGGGAGGGGGGAGGAGGAGGGGGAGGCGGAGGGAGGACGAGATGTGGAGGAGGAGGAGAGGGGGAGGAGGAGGAGTTAGGAGGAGGAGGAGAGGGGGGGAGGAGGACAGCTAGGTGCGCTCGCGTCATATCTGACATCCGACCCCTCCCTCCCAACCCTACCATGGCGTAGATCCCCTCTCTACTCGCACAGTCGGATGTCGAGCAGGGCAATGATCCCGAAAGGGTACGCGATGCATTGTAGAGCACGGCATGCATGGCGTAGAAGAGCACCGCAAAGCGTAGTATCGACCTAGCATTGCATTGCATGCCGTGGCATGGCACGGGAAATGACGCCAGCGCTGCAGCGGGAGCACGAGTCGGAACGAGCGGAAGCGCGGAAATGAGGCCAGCGCTGCAGCGGGAGCACGATTCGGAACGAGCGGAAGCACGGAAATGAGGCCAGCGCTGCAGCGGGAGCACGATTCGGAACGAGCGGGGCCCGAAAATGAGGCCGGCGCCTCAGCGAGAGCAGCATTTTGGAAAAAATGCATGCGAAAACCCCTTCCGGGGAATCCTGTGTGTGAAAAAACAGTACGCGGGGGGGGCTGATACGTTCAAACCGTCATCAGGGGAAGAGGGAGAGTAGTATTCATATTGAGTAATTGTGGAGGAGGAGGAGGAGGAGGAGGAGGAGGAGGAGGAGGAGGAGGAGGAGGAGGAGGAGGAGGAGGAGAGAAGGGGCGCTCAAGCACGCGGCATCCTTGCGGCAGAAAGCCCTGAACAGCCAGACTAAAGCAGTGGCGAAGCGTCCTGGCGTGCCTATTCTAGCTCCACCAAACAATGTTCTGAGAACGTTTTCTGTGATTTCTACGATATGTGCTTAGAACATTTCTGGGTGGGACTGTCGTGGTTCAGTACGTCGGGTCTTGTTCTAAGGGCATTGTCTTGTTCTTAGAATATTGTTCGGGTTTCAGAAAGATTTCGTGGTAGGCCTGTATAGGAATACCAGGACGGTCGGTCCCTGCTCAACAGACGGGGGGGCCACGACGCGGGGCCAGCGACGAGGGGCCACGATGGACCACTGGTGTCGAGGGCTCGGGCTCCATCACTAGGCGTCAGAGGGAACCTGACCCCAACGTCGAACACAAACATGAAGGCAGCCACATTAGCAGAGCCGGCAGAGGGTTCGGAGAGCGCAACATGTATGACCAGGGAAGAACCCCTTTGGCTAAAGCAGATGTGGGGAACATATAGGTATAATTAAATCGTGCATGTCCCTCTACAGGAGGAATACTCAAACATAGTCAACATAAATAGTCTGGGGACGACTTTTCGACTACTGTCGAGTGTTTTCCAATGTTTCCTCAAAATCCGTCTGTAGGAGGACATGCCCGACCTGATCCTCACCCCTCGGGGGCCCCATCGATTTCGATCCCGTGGGATCGCCCAGCGGGGGGGGGTAAAGAACACCACTCCTCCTCCTCCTCCTCCTCCTCCTCCTCCTCCTCCTCCTTCTCTACTCCCCCTCCTCCTCCTCCTTCTCCTCCTCCTCCTCCTCCTCCTCCTCGCGCCTCTCGCCTCGCGCCTCGCGCCTCGTTCCTCGCGCCTCGCTCCTCGCTCTCCTCGCTCTCCTCGCTCTCCTCGCGCTCCTCGCCCGCCCCCCGCCTCCTGACAGCGAGAGCTGTCCTCCTGGCTCACCCCGCGCCCGGTGCCGAACTCTCGCCGGGAGGGGGCTCCCATCGTCTCGAGGACGGCGACGACGACGACGACGACGACGACGACGACGACGACGACGACGACGACGACGACGACGACGACGACGGCGGCGGCGGCGGCGGCGGCGGCGGCGGCGGCGGCGGCGATGTCGACCGCCAGCCTGCGGCCTGGCGCGCGGCGGCCGCCGCCGCGGCGGCGAGGACTACCTCTTCCTGGGCGACTTCGTCGACCGGGGCGCCTTCTCCCTGGAGACGGCGGGGGCCCCTTGCCGCTGGCGCGAGGGCGAGGGCGAGGGCGAGGGCGAGGGCGAGGGCGAGGAGGAGGAGGATGAGGATGAGGGTGGCGATGATGCTGATGATGCTGCTTATGATGATGGTGGCGGTGATGATGATGGTGATGGTGATGATTATGATGATGATAATGATGATGACGACGGTTATGATGCTGATGCTGATGATGCTGATGACGATGATGACGATGTTGGTGGCGGTGGTGGTGATGCTGATGCTGATGCTGATACTGATGCTGCTGCTGCTGATCATGATGATGATGATGATGATGATGATGATGATGATGATGATGATGATGATGATGAAGCTGCTGATGCTGATGCTGATGATGAGGATGATGATGATAGTGATGCTCATGCTAATGATGATGATGGTGGTGGTGATGATGATCGTGATGACGATGATGATGATGCTGCTGATGCTGATGATGATGCTGATGCGGATGATGACGATGGTTATGATGCTGATGCTGATGATGAGGACGATGATGATGATGATGATGGTGGTGGTGGTGGCGGTGGTGGTGATGGTGATGCTGATGCTGATGCTGATGATGATGATGATGATGATGATGATGATGATGATGATGATGATGATGATGATGATGCGGAGGAGGAGGAGGAGGAGGAGGAGGAGGAGGAGGAGGAGGAGGAGTTGGAGGAAGATGAGGGCGAAGGAGTGACTAGGATGCCTCCCCTCTGAAGGTGGTGCGCCCCCCCTGCAGGTTGCAAGATGGGGGATAGATCGGGGTCTCGGTGGTCGAGGCGTGTGTGTCTGGGTGCGTGATGATCTTTGTGGTGGTGATGGTGATGGTAATGGTGATGGTGATGGTGATGGTGTTGGTGGTGGTGATGATAATGCTGATGGCTGGTGATGATGATGACGATGATGATGATGATGATGATGCTGGTGACGATGATGATGATGATGATGATGATGATGAGGAGGAGGAGGAGGAGGAGGAGGAGGAGGAGGAGGAGGATGATGATGATGATGATGATGATGATGATGATGATGATCTGCTGACGCTGCTGCTGATGATGATACCGATGATGATTATGGCGAGGATTGATGGCCATGGTGACGCTAGTGATGATTGTGATGCTGTTGATGATGATGATGATGAGGAGGAGGATGACCCACATGAACCCAATGTGCATCAGGTAATTATGCTGCAGTGCGCTCTCCCGTCTCCAGACCCCTCACTGCAAGACGCGCCCTCTCGGAAAACCAACGCCCTTTTGGCGAGAGTCCCGTATTGAAAAGGAACTGTCTTGTATCCATGTTGCGCATCGCCGGTGGTGCGACGGGTTATGATCATACAGCTCAACGAGGTGTCCATCGACGCCGCTGTGTTGTAAACAGCTCGCCCCACATCCGTGTAACTGCTCCATCGGATGAGTTTCGAGCGAGGGCCCCATTTTCAGAAGGATTCGCTCTCCATCCGTGTAACTACGTATTTTAAAGTTTTGGGTTTCTGGATTGATGGAAATTTCTAGCGATATTCCCATTCTAAAGCAGAGCCGTCTTCCATTCCTGTAGCTGCGTCGGATCTTAGACGACCCGTTTTAAAGAACGGGACCGACCTCCATCTTGTAGGAGTTGCAATGTGTGAGACGAGCGTGCGCGGCGCTAAGGCGGTAACTTCTTGGGTTCAATCCGTGAAGTTGTCGCAGGCTCCCAAGACGGATCTGCGCGGCGCTGAGGTGAGCGCTCAAATTTGAACACCTCCCTGCATCCGTGTATCTGTTTCGAGTTCAAGTTTCATAATCATAGGGTGGTACAGACATCTCATGCGAAACACTTGGCCCGCCCAACAGACACGTCTCGGGATGCGAAACGGGCGTGTTATTTACAAGGGAAGGCGTTGGAGTTCGAGGAAGGAGGTGGAGGGTGAGGACAGAAGGATGATGATGATGATGATGATGATGATGATGATGATGATGATGATGATGATGATGATGATGCTGATGATGCTGATGATGCTGATGATGATGATGATGATGATGATGATGATGATGATGATGATGATGATGATGATGATGATGATGATGATGATGAGGAGGAGGAGGAGGAGAGGAGGAGGAGGAGGAGGAGGAAGGGCACGGGATAGGACGGGCGAGGAAGCTAGTGAAAAGGATGAAGGTTGTCGATCCTCGTCCTCCTCCGACTCCTCCTCCGTCTCTACCTCCTCCTCATCGATTCAGGACCCTCGATCCATCTCCTCGTCTGTCCGTTCCTCGATCCTTGATCCTGGAGACTGCGGCGGCGGCAATGTCGAAAGGTGGTGTTGCTTTTCGCGCTGAAGGTGCTGCACCCGGGCCAGATACACCTGCTGCGGGGGAACCACGAGGACCCCGCCGGGCCCTGGTGCTTTCCGCGGGGGCAGGACGGAGAGGAGGAGGAGGAGGAGGAGGGAGGAGGAGGAGGAGGAGGAGGAGAGGGGAGGAGGAGAGGAGGAGGAGGGAGGAGGAGGGGAGGAGGAGGAGGAGGAGGAGGAGGATGAGGAGGAGGAGGAGGGAGGGAGGAGAGGAAGAGAGAGGAGGTGGAGGAGGAGAAAGGAGGAGAGGAGGAGGAGGAGGAGGAGGAGGAGGAGGAGGAGGAGGAAGAGGAGGAGGAGGAGGAGGAGGAGGAGCAGGAGGAGGAGGAGGCGGAGGACCAGTGTAAACCTAAGACGCGTCAACGATGTTGCAATAAACCCTCCCTCCAGGTTTCCTGTTCATAGGCCCCCCACAAGATTTTCTTCATTGTGGACATTGCTGCATTGGAAGACAACCGTTCGAGAATCCTCAATCATGTCAAAAACGCAATTCCTGCGGACTTCAGCGCCGCGAATCCACGTGACTGCTGCGTCTGGGCAATCCCAAATCGTGCCAGCACTCCGTTCCTGTGGCTCCAACACAGCGGATCAATGTAACTGTTGCGTCCTGACAATCCAAGCTCGTGCCCGAATGCCATTCCTGAGACTTCAACCATGCGAATTCTAGACACTCTCGTAAGCTTTTGGGACATGCGCGCGCCGATACGGCCAGAGCCACATTTTGAAAAAAGCCGTCCTCCATCCGTGATTATGTGATGTTTTTAACAGCTTTGCGCGGCGCTACGGCGATAACCACATTTCTAAAACGACCCGCCCTCCATCTGTGAGTTTGCTGCAATGTGGGACACATGCTCGCAGCGCGAGGGCGAGAGCCACATATCGAAAACGGCCCGCCCTACATCAGTGCAGCTGTTGCAAACTAGGCGAATGCGCGCGGTTCTAAGGCGAGAGCCATATTTTGACAACGGCCCGCCCCGTGGAACTGTTGCACACGTTGAAGACACATGTGCGCGTCAATAAGGCGAGAGCCACATTTTGAAAACGGCCCACCCTGTATCCGAGAAGCTGCTGCAAACTTTTATGGGCACAGGTGCGTGGCGGCCAGGCGAGACCCACACTTTGAAGACCACCCGCCCTCCATCCGTGAGGCAGTTGCAAGTTTCATGCTTCAGGAGCATGAGTGGCGTGGAAGTCTCAGGCGCAACGCCCGGCCCGCCCTAGCTACACGTCTGGGGGTGCGACGAGGAGGAGTTATGTGTAAGAGAACGTGATGGAGCAGGAGGAGGCGGAGGACTTGAGGTAATATGGCTTTGGGACGCCTTGACCCCGTCAGAGTGGGCCCCGTTTCCTGGAGTCACCACTCTGAAGGGCACGGTGGCCCGGTAGTGCGAACGTCTTGGGGCTGTGGTCCCGACCGCACGGAACGAGGTCGCTCTGGGCCAGGGGCATGCCGCAGGTGCAGGAATGCCGCAAGAGGGTCCTGAGAGGGCCCCCAGGGCAGTCAAAGGATGGCTTACACGTGAAGTCAGCAGTGTAGATCTTCGTGCTGGAACCCGCCAGCACAGCAGGAAGGCCTCCAGAGGTTCCCAAGAGGCCCCAAGCCGGTCACAGAGTGACCCGCCAGGCAGATCTGCAGCACGGATTTCTTCGTCGGGAAAAGGCCACTCCCAGGTGTTTGGGGCCTTGCAATCCAGGGGATGTGTTCACCCTGGTCTTTGTGACGTGCGATTGGTGCAGCTGGACACTGGTACACATCGGGCATGCTAGAGGATTGATCGATTGAGTATGGGCGTGAAGGAAGCGTCGGGATCCCGCAGAAGCGGCAAGGTTGGTGTAGCAGAATGTGCAAGTTACCCCTGATACCTGATAACTGAACACACAGCGTTACTGTGATTCCAAAAGGTAGGGGCTTGTGGGCAGGGTCTCTTATCGGGTACGCGCTGGGACAGAGATTATCCAAAGTGTGGGTAGGTTATCTTAACAGCCGCGCGGCCAGGGCAGAGATCGGAGGGCAATCGGGAAGGGGAGCGAATGTGGCTCCCATCTTGGAGGGGAATCGGGAAGGTGTCGAGCAACGATCATGTCACGAGGCTCGGTGCCACGCCATCCTTCCGAGGATGGGCTGGCATCCCCCAAACATAGACGTGCAGTTGTCTGCAGATGGGCCGGCGCGCCCAGACGCTGTCTTGCGCACGTGGGCGCAACCCCGCCTCCCAGCGGCCATCCAAGATCCTTGAAGGGGGGACTGTAGCAGTTTCTGATTGGGTCTGGTGGGATTGACAGGGGTAGGTTCCCAGAGAGTTACTTGTGACATGTTTTGCCCGGCCGTGTGACTGATTGGGCACATGGGCGGTACCGGTCTCAAAGGACCCCGAAGCTCAAACGGACAATGCGGGATTCGATTGACGCGTGAAGGGTTTTTCTGCCCCTCTGCCGCAGAGTGTTCTCTCTCTCTCTCTCTCTTTTTTTGTTTGAGTTTGTTTGTTCTCTCTCTCTCTCTCTCTTCGTAGCCGTTCGTGGCCCAAGCTGTTCAAGAGGCCAGGCGAAACTTTCGGATTGAACGAGGGACGAGGCGCGCTGGGAGGCCCAAGGGCAGCCCCTCAGCACGAGGGGGCTGATCGATCATAGAGTTAGGTCGGGCGTGTCCCTGTACAGGAGGGATCTCCAAAAATAGTCCAAAAACAGTCTGGGGACGATTTTCTGAGCATGTCTTAAACATTTTTGGGTGTTTTCGGGTATTCCTAATTTTTCGCCCAAAATCCCCCTGTAGGGGGACAGGCCCGACCTGATCATGGGGGCGGCGCTGGCCTTCAGAGGGCCCCGGCGCGCTGAAGCGGACAACATGCGGGATCCGGTCGACGCGTGCAGACTTTTGTTGTTGTTCTCTCTCTCTCTCCCCCTCTCTTTCTGTAGCCTTAAGTCGGGCGTGTCCCTCTACAGGAGGGATATCCAAAATGGGCAAAAAATAGTCAGGGGGAGATTTTTATGGACTGTTTTTGAGCATGTCTTGAATCTTTCTGGAGTACTTTTAATTCTTCGCTCCAAATCCCTCTAGAGGCTGTAGGGGGACAGGCCCGACCTAAGTGTAACCGTTCGTGGCTCAAGCTGTTCTAGATGCCGGGTGGAAGCAGCATCTGGTCCGTGACGTAGGCCCCCCCTCTGCCGCAGCCATCAGGTGAGGCCCAGCCTTCGACCAGACAGGCGATGCCCAACAGACCTGGTCACGCTGCTGAGTAGATGTGCGGTGCGTAGGGCCCAGCATCAGTGGGTACCCCTGTTGATCACTACTTCCGAGCAGTCGGGTGAATGAGGCTACCAAGAACCCGACCTACCCCAAGAAGCTAAGCAGGTGAATTGCACGCTCAAAAATCTCCCCCCTGGGACGGGGGAGGGGACGGCGATCTCTCTTTTGCGTTACTCGCCATGACATCGCCATAAGGGAAACGAACCGTGGTAATCTGAGAGACGCGAGAGTGTGCAGGACCGCTGGCCTTACCTCCAAACTGTGTCTTTGAGGCAGCTGCCTCACGACGGGGATAGGCACTCAGAATATGCGGATGCAAGATGGCCGGCACTGCCGCCAGCCAGCGTCCAAAAAAGGACGGCAGCGGTAACCGGATAAACGCGATCCCTTGCCGCCAGACTGGCCTCGAGGCAGCGCAGCTGCCTCGCGACAGGGATCAGCGCGCAGCGTAGGCGGATGCACGAAAGCTGGCATTGCCGCCAGCCGGAGACCACGAGGCGACGAACAGTGGTGCCCAGGGGAACGTGAAAGTGCACAGGGCCGCCGGCCGTGCCGCTGGGCTCCGTCCTCGAGGCACCCGCGCGCTCTTGGCTGTCCCCTGGAGGGAGCGAGCGAGGTGACGCAGCACGTTCGCATTTTCGCCAACATGCAACGTCGTGCAGGCGCCGTTTTTCAGCGCGAGGTACTCCTCGGTTCTCTCCGGTCACCACGGTCCGCCTCTTTTTGCACGCTGGCTGGTGGCCGTTCAAGCTCTCGTGCATCCACTGACTCTGCGCGCTTGCCCCCGTCGCGAGGCAGTTGCCTCAAGGACGCAATGCGGCGGCACGGCTGGCGGGCATGCGCATTATCGCGTCGCTCGTGTTACCATGGTCCGTCTCCTTTCGGACGCTGCCTTGCGGCATCTGCGCATCCGCGGCGCAGATTCTGCAAGCTTGCCCCCCTCGTGAGGCAGTTACCTCAAGGGCGCAGTCGGCGGCAAGGCCAGCGGCCCTGTGCTCTCCCACATCTGTCCGCTACCACGGATCATCTCCTGTTGATGGCCGGCTGGCGGCAATGCTTGTTTTCGCGCGTCCACAGATTACGCGCGCTCTCATCCTCGTCGCGAGGCAGTCGCCTCAAGGATGCAGTCAGGCGCCAAGGCCAGCGGTCCTGCGCACTCTCGCGTCTCTCCGGTCACCAAGATTCGTCGTTTCTTGGGCGCTGGTTGGCGGCAGTGCCGGCTTTCGTGAACCCACACGTCTGCGCCGTTACGCCTGTCGCGGGGCAGTGGCCCCAGAGACAGCCCGGCGGCGAGGCCGGCGGTTTTGCGCACCTTCGCGCTTCTCCGGTTACCACGTTTCGTATCGCTTTGGGCGCTGGGAGGCGGCGGTGCGAGCTCTCGTGCGTCCACAGATTCTGCGCGCTTGTCCCCGTCGCGAGGCAGTTGCCTCAAGGACGCAGTCCAGCGGCAGGGCTGGCGGTCCTGCTCGCTCCTCGCGCTTTCTCTGGCTACCCCGGTTGGTCTCCTCTCGGACGTTGGCTCGGGGCCTGGAGGCGTGTCGGCTCTCGTGCGTCCACAGATTCTGCGCGCTTGTCCCCGTCGCGAGGCAGTTGCCTCAAGGACGCAGTCCAGCGGCAGGGCTGGCGGTCCTGCTCGCTCCTCGCGCTTTCTCTGGCTACCACGGTTGGTCTCCTCTCGGACGTTGGCTCGGGGCCTGGAGGCGTGTCGGCTCTCGTGCGTCCACAGATTCTGCGCGCTTGTCCCCGTCGCGAGGCAGTTGCCTCAAGGACGCAGTCCAGCGGCAGGGCTGGCGGTCCTGCTCGCTCCTCGCGCTTTCTCTGGCTACCACGGTTGGTCTCCTCTCGGACGTTGGCTCGGGGCCTGGAGGCGTGTCGGCTCTCGTGCGTCCACAGATTCTGCGCGCTTGTCCCCGTCGCGAGGCAGTTGCCTCAAGGACGCAGTCCAGCGGCAGGGCTGGCGGTCCTGCTCGCTCCTCGCGCTTTCTCTGGCTACCACGGTTGGTCTCCTCTCGGACGTTGGCTCGGGGCCTGGAGGCGTGTCGGCTCTCGTGCGTCCACAGATTCTGCGCGCTTGTCCCCGTCGCGAGGCAGTTGCCTCATGGACGCAGTCCAGCGGCAGGGCTGGCGGTCCTGCTCGCTCCTCGCGTTTTCTCTGGCTACCACGGTTGGTCTCCTCTCGGACGTTGGCTCGGGGCCTGGGGGCGTGTCGGCTCTCGTGCATCCGCAGGTTCTGCGCGCTTGCCCGCGTCGCGAGGCAATTGCCCGCACACTCGGGGGTTCGATCCAATTCACTTGACATGTCAGCGTTTTTGCCAACATGCAGCGTACCGTATGTTACGAACTTGCAATAGATTTTGCATGTTTGCAGAAGGAGGAGGACACTGAGGAGAAGGACGACCACTTCACAATACAAGGAGGAGGAGCAGGAGGATGAGGAGCAGGAGGAGGCGGAGGAGGAGCAGGTGGAGGAATGTCAATACGATTGAGCATAAGAAGACAACTACGAACACTAGTAATAATAATAATAATATAATCCAGTCAACTATCTAATCCACCTGTAAGTCGGCGGGTCAGAATATTCAAAATACAAATAATACGAGTACGACGAATACTTAGGCGCACCATATTCATACATAATACCAATGTTCAGACTACTAATATTCATACGAGAAACATACTACGGACAATCAGGATAGCAACATGATGATGATGATGCTTATTATTATTATTATTATTATTATTATTATTATTATTCGTATTATTATTAGTATTATTAATAACATTATTATTATTACTACTACTATTATCATTATTATTCTTATTCGTACTACTATCATACATACTACTACTGCTAATGATAATGCGAGGAGGAGGAGAAAGAGGAGGATGATGAGGAGGAGGAAGAGGATGAACATGATGCTGATGATGATGCTGATGATGATGATGCTGATGATGATGCTGATGATGGTGATGATGCTGATGCTGATGATGATGCTGATGCTGATGTTGCTGCTGCTGCTGCTGATGATGATGATGATGATGATGATGGTGGTGGTGGTGGTGGTGGTGATGATGATGATGGTGGTGGTGGTGGTGCTGATGATGATGATGATGATGATGATGATGCTGATGATGATGATGATGATGATGATGATGATGATGATGATGATGATGATGATGATGATGATGATGATGATGATGATGATGATGATGATGATGATGATGATGATGATGATGATGAATGATGATGATGATGATGATGATGATGAGGAGGAGGAGGAGGAGGAGGAGGAGGAGGAGGAGGAGGAGGCGGAGGCGGCGGCGGTTGAGGAAGATGAGGAGGCGCGGGAGGAGGAGGAGGAGGAGGAGAAGGAGCAGGAGGAGCAGGAGGAAGAGGATGAGGAGTTGGAGGAAGGGAGGAGGAGGAGGCGGAGGAGGAGGAGGAGGAGGAGGAGGAGGAGGAGGAGGAGGCCCTGGGGCCCTCTGTTCCTCGCGAGGGTCGCCCTGGAGACCGCAGGGGCCTACCGCGGAACTCGTGGGGATACCTCGGGCCACAGGCCGCTTTGGCGGCACCCGAGATTCCGGCGATCGCAAGCATGGATCAAGGGGGCGTGGATTAGCGACGGGTCCCGTTTCCATGGGAAATCGCACAATGCCGCCGCCGAGCGAGGCGGCCCTTGCCGCATGTCTGGGGGGGGCGCCTCCCCCGATCCACGGATTTTGCGACTGCGCGCCAAATCCATGGATCGCTCATCCATGTATGCGCGCCCCCAAGAAATAACGGGCTCAGGCCGCCCGCTCATCATATCAGCACCTCCGGCCACCCGCGCCCTCCAGGATCCGACCATCAACGCCATCTACGGCTTCCGGGACGAGTGCCAGCGGCGGCTGGGGGAGGCGCGTTGGTACCCCCCTCTCCCGCCGTTGTGTTCTGCCCCCCTCGGTCGGCGTTGGGCCTTCGGAGGGGTGGGGGGAGGGGGTTTGGAGCAGGGGGACGAGGGAGGAGGGCGCCTCCTCCTCCTCCCCCTCCTCTTCCTCCTCCTCCTCCTCCTCCTCCTCCAGACGGATTGGGCCCCATGGTAAACTGGGAACGTCGACGGCTGGGGGCCAGAGAACTCGTTCGTAAGACCATGCCGAAACAGCATATGGTGAGTCCGACTACACGCGGGCTGGCATTTACACGTGCTAAAGCTACGACGGAACAGGCTCCGTGACCGATTATATATGTTCGTGCCCACGGGAACGCTTGACTGGGTGGTCCAATGCCGTGGTTTGGTCTCGTTTGCAGCTAGGGTTCAAGCTCTTTGCGGCCGGCCCCCGAAAGACCACATCCCGCAGCTTCTTGAACTCTGGTGTTACAAAGTCGGCCTGGACGTGACGCCGCAGGCACGGCCACCAAGGGTGGATAGGAACGCGATGATGGAGGCCACCCGCCGCGGGGAGAAGAAACTCGAGTTCCTTGCGGCCGTGGAGTCCCAGCCCTGCTCCGCGAAAGCTTCCAGGACAGGATCTTCGAGGCCTTAGAGCAGCTCCTAATCGATGTCGAACAGCAATTTGTCGCAGCGGGCTTCGGAAGACCACCGCAATGGAGTGATCGGTGCGCTGAGCGTCGACTACTGGAAGAGCGGGCGCTCCTTCGTGAAGGCAGATCGGCGCGCAGGAGGAACAGCGGCTGAACACACATTTCCTGCGCACTGCAACGCGAACGCCGGCGAGCGTAGAAGGACCAGATTGAGAGTCACATCGGGCAGATCAGCGAGGTGTGGGACCAGCGCAGGATGGAAGTGGCAGCAGCGTTCTGTCGGGGAGCGGCGAGATGCCGCTTCGCACCAAAGAGGGGGGACGGCCGCCGCCTGGGCCCCGCCCCACTCACCAAGCAACACTGGTTGGACGTCTGGCAGCTGGGCGGCGCTGAAGGAGGTATGAGAGTACACGAGGTGGTATGGCAGGGTTGGGTCGTGGAAAGGCGAGCCTTTCACGAATTGCGAGGTAATGGCGGTCATGGCGATCATTGCGTTGACCCTTCTCATGATCACGCGATGCCCGTTTACTGCGTCGTCCCTTGGGCCATGGAGTTGGGGGAGGCAGATAGGGAGGCCTTGCAGCACAACGCCAGGAACGGCCAAAAACGCAAGGTGGCTCCCCCTCGCGCGGCCCTGATGGAGCTATGGGACGTGTGCCTGTCCATGGAGGTTGGCCTGAACAAGCTCTGGGCAGGTGTAGGATTCGAGGCCGATCCCCCGAATATGCACAATTTCGACGGTGCCCTGGAGTTCGGCCTTGGACTTACGAGAACAAAGCAGCAGGCCCCCTTGTGTTGGCATAGGACTATGGGAATGGGATTGTTCAAGGACCATAAGGAGGGGGCCCGCGGCGGGAGAGTGGTCCACTGCCTGCTCGCGATGGGCAAGGCGTACTGCGCCAAGCGCTTGAGTCCCTTGTACGCGGCCCAAGACCACTGTTTTGCCCCAGGCAGTCGGAGAGAGAGGGTGCAATCCTTGTCAACCAAGTAGTCACTTGGCGCGCGCGCCAGGCGGGCTGGTCGTACGGCGTCGCGTTCAAGGACATGGCCAACGCATTCGGCAGCAGCGATTCGCCCACGCTGAGCGACGTGATGGAATGAGCTACTCAGCCATGCGACGATTACCTGTGCGCGGAATGTGCTCTGTCGTCTCGATTGGCACCTGCGAGGGGGACCTCCCGATGGAGACGGGCACGGGCGGCGTCATGGGATGCCCATTCATAGAGGCGAGCTCCGCGGATAATGTCCGCCCCCCTGTCGAGCAGCGGGCGGGCGCCATTTTTTTTTTTGGGGGGGGGCGCGACCAAACTACTCGCGTGGGCATGGAAGCAATGGCAGGTGGACTTGTCTTATTGTGCGCGTGCAGACGGCCTTCTGAGAATCGTCCATTTCGAGGCGGGCTTGAGGGTCCGATGTGCTGCTCGCGAGCTGAATGGGATAGATGGCGAGCTCGACCGCGCCCTCCTCCCGTTCGGCTGCGGGCAGAGCTAGGGCGGGCAGGTGGCTTCGCCGCGCCCGGGCGGGGGGAGGGAAGCAACGACTGCGGGCGATGGTTCAAGGTCCACGGCGGGCGGGGGGTCGACGGGGAGATCGCAGATGCCGCGCGCCACCTGGGGCCCTGCGCCGCGGCGACTCAGGCGTCGGCCCAGGAGGTGGAGAGGCGGGTCCAGGAGACGGCGAAGGCGTTCTACAGCACGGGCGGTCTTTGGGCCCCCCGGGCTCCGTTCCGGCGGCGGCGGACAGTCTTCGTGGGCCGTGTTGTCAGCTCCATGCTATCGGCGATGGGGCCTTCGCCCCGAGCGACGCCCAGCTGGATTGGATGGGCAGGACAATCGCGAACTACGTGCGGCAGGATCGCGATGCAGGGCTGGCTACGACGAGGGCGGGGGGTAGGATTCGCGCGCTGACGACGGCTGCGGTCCTCGGCAAGTGGCAGATGGCACCTTGCCGAGTCGAGTTGAGTGTGAGTCGACTGCGGTGGCGTCGAGCGTAGGCGAAGAATGCTAGTGCCAGACGGCAGGAATTCGTTGCGCTGTTTAGGGCCTGGCCGCGTGAAAATGACGCATCTGAGCCAATGGTCGAGAGCTGGCCGACCAGCGGCGCCCCCCTGTGGGCCATGGGTGGTTGACGACCTGTTCTTGGTCGGGCGCCGGGCGGGCGCGGCCTTGGCCCTGCTCGTGGCCGGGAGCTTCCCTTTGCGTGCGTGGTATGCGGCGCAGGTTTTGATTCGGCGAGAGGCCTGATGAATCATCTGTGTCTTCGTCATCACATGCGTCATTGATGCTCCGTCTTCGCCGTGCAAACAACCAGTGCATCTGTTGCGTCTGCGGGCGCCCATCCCGCGAGGCCGATGCCCGAGCGCAGGGCCGCGAACCATCGAGCATCGGCACCCCGTGAGGTCCACGAAAGGCCCGTTATGCGACTTCGAAGCCGGTGATCGCGAACAGCTTGACAGCCGTCTCCAGGCGCGCGTGCCTCTCGTGCCAGGGCCGCCCCGGTCCCGAATGAGACTCCGCGGCGATGGCTGGGGCCCCGTCGGCGGGGCTGCTCCTGCTGGGCGCGGGCGGGGGCGCGGCGACGAGCAGGGCGCCGAGAGCGAGCTCCTACAGACCTCCGCCAAGCTGGCGCTCTGCGTGGCCATGCCGGGCAGCGGGCGATCGGCGCGGGGGTGGTGCTCGAGATTTACTTCGCGCCAGAGGCCGGCTCAAGCCCGGGCGCCATGCGCGCGAAGATCGGCCCCGACTGCGACGCGGAGACGAAGCCCTTTCAAAGACAAGCGCAAAGGCGGAGAGCAGGTGGATTTCAAGGCGCGGTGGCCATGCCGCATTCAGGTGTTCGTGAAGACGATGGTGCTCGCGGTGCAGACCACGGCCCCGAACGGGGCCGAGGCGCAGCCGGAGGCGCGAAGCGTGCTCCACTTTCAGTGCGCGAAGGCCGAGCGGGGGTCGGCCGAGGGGGGGCTGGTCGCGGCCTTCGACCTTTCGCTCCCGTCGGCGGCGGCAATGCGGTCTGAGGTGCTTCCTGGAGGCGGAGCAGTTTGGGCGGGTGCCGGGGGCTGCTTCTTGGGGGCCTCTCGAGAGGCGCGCTGGCGACCTCCTCGACGGCTTGCAGCGCTGGGCGGCAGTGAGAGGCTGAGATCGCTGATTGCGCGAGGAGTGGTGCCGCCGGGCGTGTTGGAGAGCGGCCACTTCTTGAGCTATAGCTCGGCTGCGCTGCCCCGCGCGCCGCGCGTGGAGCTGCGAAGGCAGCCCCGGCAAAAGGCCGCGGGAAGGGGGGCGGCGGGGCGCGGGGTGGGGGGGGCGGGGCGGGGGCAGTTCTTGAGCGGCGCTCGGAGCCTGTGGGCGTGGGGCTCCGAGCGTCAGAGTCTAGCCCTATCCGGCGCCCTGACGGCCCTGGCAGTGAGCCTGCTCGTGGTCAGGGTTTTGCCCCGGCGAGTAACGTACCTAGAGGAAGGGGGGCGGGTCGCGGTCGCGGTCGCCAGGGGCGGGGGGGGGGACTTAGGTTATGTGCATCGGCCCCTTTGAGTCCGGCCCCCGTCGCGGCCCGCGTGGCGGCGCTGTGGGGGCGCTCGACGGGGCAGCGCGGCTGCTTTCCCGACAGGGGGGCCGCCGATGAAACCAGCGCGTTCGTTTTCGCCGTTCGGTGATGCTTAGCAGCCAGCTTTTCATTTCCACCTCAAAAGCTCTGGAATGTAAGCGAGTACCAGCGCTGCCGCAATCTGATTCTGATTATGATTATCCTCCTTCTCCTCCTCCTCCTCTCCCTCCTCCTCTAATTCTTTTTCTTTCTATATATATATGTATATATATACATATATATATATATATATATATATGTATCAACTCTCCTTGTCGCGCCCCCGTGTCTCGCGTGATATTTCTTCACCAGGTATGACGTTGTTGCTAAACAGTTGACAACATAAACACATATTGAGAGCGGGCCGCTTCCAAAATGTGGCTCTCGCCTCAGCGCCGCGCAGATTCAGTTTAAACATTTGCAGGAGGTTCACGGATTGAAGGCGGGTGTTTTTTTCCAATGTGGTTCTCGCCTCCGCGCCGCGCGCATTTGTTTTTACACCACGCAGAGTAGTTTTACGGATTGAGGCGGGTGGTTTTCAACATGTGTCTCTCGCTTTAGTGCCGCGTGCATTCGTTTGAACAGTTGCAGCAATTTGACGGATTGAGGGCGTGCCGTTTTCAATGTGTGGTTCTCCTCTCAGCGCCGCCCACATTTGTTCCAACACGTTGCAGGGGTTTCGCGGATTGGCCTTCGCGCCGCGCACGCTCGTTTAACACATGTGCAAACATTTCATTGGTTATCATGAGTTACGTGCCTATCGTTGTATGTTTGGAGTGCGTCAGGATTGTCAGGGCGCAACGGTTACGGTGGGGAAATCCTAGGAATGGTGTTCTGGCGCGGCTCAGGACCGCCAAGGCGTAACAGTCAGCTTAATTCGTGGCGTTGAAGCTTTGAGAATGGTGTACTGGCGCGCTTCACGGTGTTCACACGGTTGCCCCCCACGGGGCAATTCCTTCAGTGGAAATGACCCTTTTATGGGCCTATCAAGAGGGATATTGGAGGGAACGTGTATTTCAACATCTTCAGTGACTCTTGGGTTTACACTGGTCCTCGTCCTCCTCTTCCTCCTCCCTTCTCTCCTTCCTCCCTCTTCCTAGTCTATTTCCTGTTTCTTGTCCCTTTCATCATGTTTTTTTTTTTTTTTTTTTTTTTTTTTTTTTTTATCGTGGCGGGCAGATTCGGGGGGGATGATGGATGAGGAATGCATGGGGGACGGGGGAGATGCTGATAGCGATGATTTGGGCGGGATGGGGGACGGGCGTTGCTGGGTGAATGGGTGTGGAGATGAAGAGGGGAGGAATGAGGATGAATCTGAAGGTTGAGTGGGGAGGGGAGATTGATGGGCCCACAATTCTCGCGTAGAAGCGAACTGGTGAGAGGGGGGGATGATGGCTTATTCTGGACCCAGGCCGACCTTCAAGCCACTGCTTAAGCCCGCCTGAGGCGTCGATCTTTGATCCATTGTCGTTGGTTCATGCCACAGTGCCGCCCCCCTGGGATGCCCTGGAAGCTTCTCTTTTTGTTTGCGTTGTCGTAGGCCCCAAGGTGCTGTGTGACCGTCTAGGAGACCCAACGCCTTGCTCAAACAGAGCTCTGCTGAGCTGTCTTAGGGGCCTTTGGAGGGCCCCCTGGGGAGGAGGAGGGGGAGGAAAATGACGTGGACGAGGACGAGGACGAGGACGAGGAGGAGGAGGAAGAGGAGGAAGAGGAGGAGGAGGTGGAGGCGAAGGAGGTGGAGGAGGAGGAGGAAGAGGAGGAGGAGGAGGAGGAGGAGGAGGTGGCGAAGGAGGCGGAGGAGGAGGAGGCGGAAGAGAAGGAGGAGGAGGAGGAGGAGGAGGAGGAGGAGGAGAGGAGGAGGAGGAGGAGGAGGAAGAGGAGAGAGGAGAGGAAGGAGGAGGAGGAGGAGGGGGGGGGGGGAGGAGGAAGAGGGGGAGGAGGAGGACCAGTGGAAACCCAAGAGTCGGCAACGATGTTGGAATTATCCCTCCGTCCAAGCTCTTCATAGGCCCCTACAACGGTTCATTTCCATTGAGGGGACTGCCTTGTTGGAAGACAACAGTTTGAAGATCCTGAAGTTTGCCAAACAAATTGATCTCGGGAATTCAACGCCACGTATCAACCTGACTGCTGCGTCTTGACGATCCAGAATCGTGCCATAACGCCATGTTTGGGGCTTCAACACAGCGGATCAATCTAACTGTTGCGCCCGCATAATCCTGAACCCTTCCCAAACAGCATTTCTGGTATCTTGATCATGGAACTCCGTGAAATTCCACCAAATGTTGAACACGAATGTGCGCGGCGCTAAGGCGAGAGCCACATTTTGAAAACCACCCGCCCTCAATCTGTGAAACTGCTGCCACTTTTTTAGTTTCTATGCCATAAATGGTGAGGAAGTCTCAGGCGACAAGCCCGGCCCGCCCTAAAAATGGCATCGGGATGCGACAGGGAGAACGTATCTATAAGGAGGAAGAATAATGGAGGAGGAGGAGAGGAGGACGAGGAGGAGGAGGAGGAGGAGGAGGAGGGAGAGAGGAGGAGGAGGAGGAGGAGGAGGAGGAGGAGTAGGGAGGAGGAGGAGAGGAGGAGGAGGAGGAGGAGGAGGGAGGAGGAGGAGGAGGGAGGAGGAGGAGGAGGAAGAGGTGGAGGGGGGCGGAGAAGGAGGAGGAGGAGGAGAGGAGGAGGAGGAGGCCGCGCGGAGGCGGCGGCGGCGAGGAGGAGGAGGAGGAGGAGGAGGAGTACGTAGAGGGAGGAGGAGGGGGAGGCGGAGGGGGCGGAGAAGGAGGATGAGGATGAGGAGGAGGAGGAGGAGGAGGAGGAGAGGAGGAGGAAGGAGGAGGAGGAGGAGGAGGAGGAGGAGGGAGGAGGAGGAGGAGGAGGAGGAGGAGTAGGGAGGGGAGGAGGAAGGAGGGAGAGGGAGTAGGAGTAGGAGGAGAGGAGGAGGAGGAGGAGGAGGAGGAGAGGAGGAGGAGGAGGAGGGTAATGAGAATGAGAGTCAATTGGAGGAGGAGGAGGAGGAGGAGGAGGAGGAGGAGGAGGGGGTCTTCTTTTTTTGGGGGGGGGGGGGCGCGCGTTTTGGGGTCCTTCGGGGCTCGTTGGGCCATCATGGAGCTGCCTTTGCTGCCTTGGATTTCTCTTGAGGCCGTTTTGGGGTCCTCTTGGGGCCTCGTTTGCCCGTCATGGGGCCTTTTTTTGGGGGGGGGGGCGCTTTTAGCTCTGACGCACCACGCCAGCCCTCGAACTGGGCACAGGTGGAGCTTCCCACGGGGCACGGTCCGCGTGAGGGGTATGCCGAATTGGGCGCTGGGCTCGCATGCGAACTGGCCCACTAGGACGGCAGATGGAGGTCTTGTCCACGGAGCACGGCAAACGTTGAGAACAAGTTTGCCAGCGCGGACCCCGAATAGTGGTTTCGTACACGGAATGTGCGACATTTGCTTTGCAGTTCGTGTATGGTACAAGCTATGCGATGCAATTCTGGTTCGAGCCAATTGAAATCTCCACAGCGAACACCCCACCCACCCACAACTTGTGATCGTTTTCTTCTTTATAGTTTTGCCGATCGGCGCAGGCCCTCGTACCCCGCCCACATGGAGTAGATCTTGGCTTTTTGGCGTTTGTTTCAAGCGGGAGGGGTAAGCACGGGGGCCCCGCCTCCCCATAGGATTCCCCATAGGAGCACTGCTCCAAACAGTCGCACTGAGCAAAGATCCCGAGCCAGAACCTCCACCTCCCCCCATCCTCGTTCAACGTCTCAAGGCCGGATACGAGCACGTGCACCGTGTTAGCAACACTCATCTGGCGCAGTGGCGCGAGGGTCCCTCTCGTGCAGATCCACGGCTCGGGCCGGCGAGGGTTGGTGGTGACGACGACATCGGCGACGGACAATCCTGAGCGTGGTGATGCTGATGCTGCTTATGGTCATGGTGAGTGTGGTGGCGATGCTGATGAGGGCAACGACAACGACGATGGCGATGATGGTGATGGTGATGATGATGATGCTGATGATCAGGATGATGATGATGATGACGATGATGATGATGATGATGATGATGATGATGATGATGATGATGATGATGATGATGAGGATGATGATGATGATGATGATGATGATGATGATGATGATGATGATGATGATGTTCATGATGATCATGATGACGATGATGATGATGATGATGAGGATGATGATGACGATGATGGTGATGATAATGATGGTGAGTAAGCTGATGATGATGACGATGCTGATGATGCTGATAGTGATGATAATGACGGTGATGCTGATGATGATGATGATGCTGCTGATGATGATGCTGATGATGGTGTTGATGGTGGTGATGCTGACGATACTGGCTATGGCAAAGGAGATTCTGGCCATGATTATGGCGTCGGCGAGGAGGATGAGGAAGTGCACGCTCTAAAAAAATCGGATGACTGTTGTTTGAGCGGTTGTTTGTTCTACATGTTTCCGAACACGTGTATATTGCAACGAATGGTGACATATGCGTGTTGGGAAGTGCGCGTCTGACCTGTATCGTACTATCTGATATGCTTTGGGGGTGCGCGATGATAACTAGATGATCTCGACATGCGGACGCGCGCATGTGGCTTGCGCAGTCTCATTTGCCAGAGTGTCACCAGCACAATACATTCTTGTTTGAGCAAGTGCGCGCGTTACTCAATGGAAAACGGTATGACATCAACTTTTCCATGATCGGGGGCTCCCTTTTCATCCAGGGCGACTCGGAAGTTTATGCCCCCACGTGCCGCCGTAGGGATTAAAACTTCCAAGCCACCCTGGGACAGGCGCTCCAAATCGCGGGAAAGCTTCTGGTATTGCGTTCTCCGCCCTCTAAGTTGCTAGACAGCCCTGTCCTATTCGATTCCTTCACCAGAAGCGTTTACTAAAGGGCATGGGGGTGTACGGGTGCTCACTATCTGGGCGGTTATTCCGCCCTCTGCCTCCGCGCCAAGTTTCGGGCTCCTGCGTTCCAACGTTTGGGGGCTTTCGGTCTGCACCCGTCATCTTTGTTCGCGCTTCAGGAACAGCTGGTCTTGTGGATCTTTCAGCCTCCGTGGCGCCTGGACGAAAGAATACCCATCGGTCGTTGAACGTAGGTATTCTTGGACTCCCGGACTTCAATCTACTTTCAGCGCCTTCCTACTTCAATGATCGAGTGGCTTCACCTTGTCCGTCCTCCTTAGGGGGCGGACGGAACACAATCTCTTTTCAACGCCTTCCTACTTCACGTTTCTAGCTACTCCTTCGGACCTGTGGGTACCCCCCCCCTCCGCAGGGACACTGCGCGTGCTGCAACGCCAGCCGCTTCAGCACCAGCGAGTGCAACACCAGAATGCGTGTTAATAAGCAACATGACAGCATATTAGCAGAACGCATTTCGGACAAAAGCGTCGGATATCTCGACAAAGACGACGAAGACGACGACGGCCGCGTGGGACCGCACCGATCGCGATCCACCTTGGGGGCCCACGAACTCACCACAGGAGTCAGACCTGCAAAGGGGGGCGGCGGGCCAGAGGAATATACCCAAAGTATGTACTTTTGGACCCCCAGATCTCAATCTACTTTCGGCCCCTTCCTGTCTCAAGAGTCGAACTGTTTCTCCTCGTCCCTCCTCTTCAGGGGTGCAGATCCTCCTCCTCCCTCCTCCTCCTCTCTCCACCTCCTCCTCCCTCCACCTCCCTTCTCCTCCCTCCTCCTCCTCCTCCTCCTCCTCCTCCTGCTCCCCCCTCCACCTCCCTCCTCCTCCTCCTCCTCCTCCTCCTCCTCCTCCTCCTCCTCCTCCTCCTCCTCCTCCTCCTCCCTCCACCTCCCTCCTCCTCCTCCTCCTCCTGCTCCTCCTCCTCCTCCTCCTCCTCCTCCTCCTCCTCCACTCTCAACGCCTTCCTACTTCATGTTTTACCCACTTCTTTCGACCGATGAGCAGACGTGCGAGCACCCGTGGAGGAGCAAGAAAGGTTCGCGCCCGACCTCACCCCGATCGCGATCCACCGAGGGTCTCCACGGTCCCACCACAGGGGGCAGACCTGCAAGGGGGGGACCACAGGGGTCAGACTAGCAACGGGGGGGTCGGGCCAGGTCCGCAGGGGTCAGAGGGAGGGGCGGGAGGAGGAGGAGGAGCAGGAGGAGGAGGAGGAGGAGGAGGAGGAGGAGGAGGAGGAGGAGGAGGAGGAGGAGGAGGAGGAGGAGGAGGAGGAGGGGGGGGCGAGTCGGAGGCCTCTCTTGTGCAACAGGGCAGACGACTCAGAGGACTTGGGACATTGACCTGGGCCAGAGGGAAGATGTTAAGTGGGCGTCGAAGCGGAGGGCAGCAAAATGCCCGGAGGCGGCTGGAGCATGGCAGTGGTCGGAGGACAACACGACGAGGGGACGAGGCACGCGTCAAAGCGGACAGCATGGTGAGCAGTTGGTCCCGCACGCCTTCGAGGCCGTCGCATTCTTCGTGTGCTGAGCGTTGGGCGTCGCGGAGTGGGGGTGGGGGCGATAACTGGGGGGGCAGCGAGGCCTGCAGAAAAGGGGCCCCGTAGGGCCCCTGAAGGGCCGACTCCTCTTCGTGAGGTTCCCGAGCTTCTTGGTTAGATTTTCGTTAATTTCTCTCTCTCTCTCTCTCTTTCCCTCTCTCTCTCTCTCGCCCCCGAATGGCCTTCTATTTGGGCCCCAAGAGGGGGCCTTCCGGGCCCGAGAAGTGCACCTCGCTTTCCCCTCCCATTTATTGCGAAGGCCTTGCGGCCGGTGCCGCCGACCCTGAATGGCGACGACGACTACGACGATGACGAGCGCTCTCGGGGGCCTCTTGGGGGTAGTTTGGGGGCCCTCGTGGGAAGCTCTTGGTTAGCTCTTGGGGGCCGCTTGGAAGCCTCGTGGGGGCTTCTTGGGGCTTCCTCGGGGTCTCTTGGCGGCTTCTTGGGGCTTCCTGGGGGGCTCCTTAGGGACCTCTGGGGGCCTCCTGGGAGCTTCTCAGTCCGAGGGCTCGACATGTCCGTTCGGGTCCCCCGTCTGGGCTCCTCCTTGGAGCCGTCTTGGGGGCCTCTTCGGCTGTCTTGGAGGCCTTTTGGTCCGTCTTGGGGCCCTTGGGTCGTTTTGGGGCCTTCATGGAGGCCTCTTGGGCCATCTTGGGGCGGTCTTGGGGGCTCCTTGGCCTGTCTTGGAGCATCGGGAAGTTGACAAGGCCAGGATGCCGAAATCTTTCAAACATTTTCGGGAAATCTATGATTTTTGCCCCTTGGGACCCTCTTGGAAGTCCTCTTGGAGGCCTCTTGGGGCGTTTTGGAAACCTTTTGAGCCGTTTGGAGGCTATTTTGGCGACTTGGACCCATACTTGGGCGATTCGGGGCCTTCGAGGACCGTCTTGGGCCCCCTTGGGACCCTCCCGGGACCCCCCCCGGGACACCCCCCCGGCGGGGAAGGGATCAAAGGGAAGGGACTTGCCCTTCGACTCATCTACATCGTTGCTCAATTTCGCTGTGGCTAGCGCGCTCGAGGAGGAGAAGCCTGGGAAAATGGGAGGAACGGCGACGGGCCCAGGGAAAAGGGGGGAAGCGAGCGGCGAAGGCGACGACGACGACGACGACGACGACGACGACGACGACGACGACGACGACGACGACCGCGACGACGACGACGACGAGTCAAACGGAACAGCCTCTTCCACACGCCGACAGGGTCGGCCGACAGGGAATAGTAATGCTATGAACAGGAGGAGGAGGAAGAGGAGGAGGAGGCGGAGGAGGAGGAGGAGGAGGAGGAGGAGGAGGAGGGGGATGAGGCCGACAGGGTCGGCGGATTTACCGCGTCGCCCCCCATGAAATGACGCTCAGGGGCGATCCCGCCGCCGCCGCTCAGCACCCGCGCAAGGACCCCCCCAGCAGCGCGCCTCGCGCCCTTCGGCGCTCGCGCTCGCTGCCGGAGTGGAGTCGGGCGTGTCCTTCTGCAGGGGGAAAATTCCAAACTAGTAGTAAAATAATTCGTGGACGATTTGTCGAGTCTTTTTTCACATTTGAAACATATCTATTTTTGGGGCTCTCTTTTACATTTTCGTGCAAAATCCGCCTGCAGGGGGGACATACCCGATGGCAGCCGCTGGGCGACGAGTTCGCACGTCGCAGAGGAGGGGACCGCCGCACACCGCGGGGCCGCCCAGCGCCCGCTGGTGTTACGTCGGGCCTGTCCGTCTACAGGAGGGATAGTCAAGAATCGTCTCAAAACAGTCAGGGGACGATGTTTGATCATTTTGTAGAATTTTGGGGGTACTTTTTTTTGTTTTTTTTAATATATATATATATATATATTTGTATTTTTTTCGCTCAAGATCCCCCTGCAGAGGGACGTGCCCGACCGAACGCTGGTGCTGGATCTGGAGGTGAGGTGGTGTGTTCTCGGCCGCACCCGCGCTCCTCAGTTCCCTGCTGTGCTCCGGCGCGTCCCGCCGCTGCTTGACCGACGTTTGATCTCTCACGTCCGCTGTGGAAAGTGCCAAAGCACGTGCAGTTCCAGCACCCCTCGGAGGAGCATCAATCTTAGTCGACGTGCACGACGACGACGACTACGACGACGACGACGCCCCCTCCTCGGCAGGATCCCGACGACCCAGACTCCTGCTGGAGGGGGGGGGGCGGCGAGGGGAATGCCGCGGCGCCGTCTCTCTCGCTCTCTCTCGGCAGGCCGCCAGGGACCCCGCTCTCCTCCTTCTGCTCCCAGAGGGCGACGAGGCAGGAGGCAGGGAGGGAAGCCATTGTTGAAGGCATAGGGTACCTTATCATCATTCCGTGCGCAGCCGCTGCTTCAGTGGTTCAGGCTTTGGGGAAAGAGAAGCAAAGGAACATCGGGAGACGCCAGCCGACCACCTCACCCTTATCCTTCGAGCAGGGGATCGACTGCATTATTGATTTGCCCCAGAGTTCGGACTCACGAGACATACGTAGAATGCTCAGTGGACTGCGGACGCATTCGACGAACCAATACACTCGGGGGTCAATCAATTCTGTAGTCGATCCCATACTCGAGTCCTGGCCGCGCCCATCCTGGGCCCTCGGCCCACGGCTCTCGGTGTAATTACACGCCGCCACCACGGCTTGGCCAGGAAGGCCTGAGCACCGACCCTGTGCCCAGGGTCGGCCCGGCGAGGAGCCGGTGAGGTGGTCGGTTGACGTCCCCTGAGGGGGAGGAGGAGGAGGAGGAGGAGGAGGAGGAGGAGGAGGAGGAGGAGGAGGAGGAGGAGGAGGCTGTGCCGTCCAAGGCTAGGGCGACGTCGGGCAACCTGTTCAGCTCTGGTGTCTCGCGGTGTTGTCCCGTGGGTTGTCCCGTGGGTTGTTCAGGTGTGTCCCGTGGGTTGTCCCGTGGGCCGTTCCGTGATTGTCCAGTGGTTGTTCCGTGGCTTGTCTTGCGAGTTGTTCCGTGGTTGTCCCGTGGGTTGCTTCGTGGTTGTCCTGTAGGTTGTCCCGTGGATGTCTTGGAGTTGTTCCGTGGGTTGTCCCGTATGTTGTTTTGTGACTGTCTCGTGGTTGTTCCGTGGTTGTCCTGTGGTTGTCCCGTGGTCGGCTGGTTTTCCAGAGGTTGTTTTGTGGGTTGTCCGTGGGTGTCCCGCTGGAATTGCAGCTTTAAAGCAGTATAATGCGAACCGATACGTATGCACATCGGACTCAGTTCAGAATGCATGCTGGCATGAACCCGATGTAATCCAATAGCGCATTGACGTGCACATCGACGTGCCTATCGCACTGATAAGCGAAGTGCATACCAACCAGCAATCGAATTACAAAGTGGAGCAACCATCGACCTGCGACACGTAATACCATTCCCGTGGAACTCGACACGCGCACCCCGTTCTTGTCGTCGAAGTGAACGTCACGTGCCCACCGAAGTTCAAGTCCAATTGCAATCGAGCTGCGAACCAAGCTGCAGGTAGAGTAATCATGTACAGCTCCTTTCCGCACTCGTCTTCACATACATCCTTGCAGGGTGCCCTCCGCGCGCCATCTCTTTCGCTCACGGTCAGTGCGTGTACCTCGCTGTCCTTCGTGCGCCCAGAGAAGCAGAGAGGGTCGTGGAGGAACAAGTTCAACAGGGCCTTCGAGTGGATGCCAATCGCCGCTATAGTCGAGGATTGGGCGCAGGGTCAGGGTGGATGAGGAGGAGCAGGATGAGGCGGGGAGGAGGTCGGAGAGGCAGATGATAGGAGGATGAGGAGGAGGAGGAGGAGGAGGAGGATGAGGAGGAGGAGGAGGAGGACATAATAGCAGGAGGGAAAGGCCATAACCTAGCATGGAAAGAGTGTATGAGAGGATCTGGAGATGATGATGAGGAGGAGAAGGAGGACGTGGAAGAGAGGGCGGAGGCAATATCAGGAGCATCATTTTGATGAGGGTGATGACGGAGGGTGAGGTGGATGATGATGTGGCGCCGTGGCGAGAAGTAGCAGATTGATGAGCCTTTGCGGCGAGAACCCCGTTTTGAACAGGTAGGGCCATCAAGCGCAAGGAAGTGCTCAGCGATAGCCCCAGTTTGCAATGGTACTCTTTCTGCCAGAACTCTCAGGCGGCCTGACGCGAAAGCCCAATTCTGCCAATGAACCACCCTTCAAATTTCTGCAGTGGCTAAGGCCGTAGCAACATGCTTGAGACCGACCTGCCCTCTATCCTTGTCGCTGTTTGATGCCTGTAGAACGAACGTGCGCGGCACTAGGGCGTGAGCTACATGTTGACCACGATTAACCCGCCATGCGTGTAAGCATTGGAAGCGTCCACAACCAACCATCTTGTGTTGGGTCCTCGTTTTGAAGAGGCAGCGCCCTGCGTCCACCTCTTCTCTCTTTCCTCCTCCCCCTTCTCCCTCCCCCCATCATCACCATCATCACCATCATCAGCATCATCAGCATCATCATCATTATCGTCATCATCATCATCACCACCATCATCATCATCATCATCATCATCATCATCATCATCATCATCATCATCATCATCATCATCATCGTCATCGTCATCGTCATCGTCATCGTCATCATCATCAGCAGCATCATCATCATCCTAGTCATAATAACCATCATCATCACCATCACCATCACCATCACCATCACCATCATAGCATCATCATCATCATCATCATCATCATCATCACCATCATCATCATAATCATCATTTTCATCATCATCATCACCATCATGAGCATCAACATTCTCATCATCAATCTCGCCACCGTCATCGTTATCACCATTGTCGTCATCACTCCCGCCGTCATCATCATCACCATCATCGTCATAGTTCCCCGCCCATTCCTGCACGCCCTCACACGGTTCGTGGCCCCACAGGGAGCTCTCATGAAGGCCCCAGCGGCAGGGTTCGCATGCAGTTCTACCCTCATCTCGGTACACCCCTCACACGGATCGTGGCCCCATACGGAGCTCCAGGGTTCGCATGCAGTTCCACCCTCATTTTCGGCGCACTCATCACACGGTTCGTGACCCCATAGGGGGCTCCCGCGAAGGCCCCAGTGGCAGGGTTCGCATGCAGTTCCACCTTCATCTCGGCGCACCCCTCACAGCCCCTCACACGGTTCGTGGCCCGATAAGAAGCTCCACCGAAGGCCTCAGTGGCAGGGTTCGCATGCAGTTCCACTTTCATTTCGGCGCACTCATCACACGGCTCGTGGCCCAATAGGGAGTTCCATCGAAGGTCCCAGCGGCAGGGTTCGCATGCAGTTCCACCTTCATTTCGGCGCACCCCTCACACGGTTCGTGGCCCTATAGGGAGCTCCACCGAAGGCCCCAACGGCAGGGTTCGCATGCAGTTCCGCCCCCATTTCGGTGCCCCTTTCACACGGTTCGTGACCCCGTGGCCAGCTCCACCGAATGCTTCAGCGGCAGGGTTCGCATGCAGGTCCACCTTCATCTCGGCGCACTCATCACACGGTTCGTGGCCCCATAGGGAGTTCCACCGAATTTTTCAGCGGCAGGGTTCGCATGCAGTTCCACCCTCATTTCGGCGCACCCCTCTCACGGTTCGTGGCCCCATAGGGAGCTTCACCGAAGGCCCCAGCGACAGGGTTGCATGCAGTTCCGCACGGTGCCCCTCTCACACGGTTCGTGGCCCTGTTGGGAGCTCCACCGAAGGCCCCATTGGCAGGATTCGCATGTGGTTCCACTACCTTCATTTTGGCACACCCCTCACACGGTTCGTGGCCCCACAGGGAGCTCCACCGGAGGCTTCAGCGGCAAAGTTCGCATGCGGTTCCCCGCCCATTTCGGCACACCCTTCACACGGTTCGTGGCCCCATAGGGAGCTCCACCGACGGCCTCAGTGGCAAAATTCGCATGCGGTTTCCCGCCCGTTGCGGCACACCCCTCACACGGTTCGAGACCCCATAGGGAGTTCCACCGACGGCCTCAGTGGCAAAGTTTATTTCGGCACACCCCTCACACGGTTCGTGGCGCCATAGGGAGCTCCACCGACGGCCTCAGTGGCAAAATTCGCCTGCGGTTCCCCGCCCATTTCGGCACACCCCTCACACGGTTCGGGCCCCCCCCCATAGGGAGCTCGACTGACGGCCTCAGTGGCAAAGGTCGCATGGGGTTCCCCGCCCATCTCGGCACACCTCTCACACGGGTCGTGGCCCCATAGGGAGCTCCACCGAAGGCCTCAGTGGCAAAATTCGCATGCGGTTCCCCGCCCATTTCGGCACACCCCTCACACGGTTCGTGGCCCCATAGGGAGCTCCACCGACGGCCTCAGTGGCAAAATTCGCATGCGGTTTCCCGCCCGTTACGGCACACCCCTCACACGGTTCGTGGCCCCATACGGCGTTCCACTGAAGGCCTCAGTGGCAAAATTCGCATGCGGTTCCCCGCCCATTTCGGCACACCCGTCACACGGTTCGTGGCTCCATAGGGAGCTCCACCGAAGGCCTCAGTGGCAAAATTCGCATGCGGTTCACCGCCCACTGCGGCACACCACTCACATGTGTCGTGACCCCATAGTGAGCTCTACCGAAGGCTCCAGGGACAGCGCCCGCATGCGGTTCCACTTTCGATTTCCGCGAATCCCTCACACGTGTCGTGGCCCCAGAAAGAGTTCCACCGAAGGCCCCAGTGGCAGCGCCCGTATGGCGGTCCCGCCACATTTCGGCACACCTTTCACGCGCTTCGTAGTCCCATAAGGAGATCCACCGACGGCAATACTCACAACGAGGGTACCTTCAACTGCATATGGTTGGGCCCTCCGCCAAGCTTTTTTGTTTTTTTCAATGATTTGCATTCCATTCGTGTATCCGTTGGGTATTCAAGCTTCCGGACAATCAGCGGTGAAGAAGTCTCAGACGAAACGCTTGGTTCGCTTTACCGACACGTCAGGTGGTGCGACGAGGATGCGTTACCCGGAATGAAAGGACATGGAGAAGAGGTTGAGGTTCACGATAATGATGATGTTGATGATGATGACGATGATGATGATGATGATGATGATAATGATGATGAGGATGATGAGGATGATGCTGATGATGCTGATGATGACGATGATGATGATGATGCTGATGCTGATGCTGATGCTGCTGATGATGATGATGATGCTGATGCGGATGCTGATGCTGATACTGTTGATGATGATGACTGTTGTTGTTGTTGTTGCTGTTGGTTGTTGTTGTTGTTGTTGTTGTTATTGTTGTTGTGAACAACACCATTGTGAAGTATAGGACGATTGTGATGGCGTCGATGACGATGAGGTTGTTGGAATTGTTGCTGCTGGTGTTGTTGATGATACTGGTACTCATGCGTCAGTCTGATGAGACTTTCAATGCTGCGGATGATCATGACGATGGCGACGACGATGACGATAGCGAGGACGACGACGAAGATGATGATTATGC
>CAUYUJ010007549.1:17500-45992 GCA_963575745.1 Prorocentrum cordatum | reverse complement strand
CCTCCCTCCTCCTCTCTCCTCCTCCCCCTCCTCCTCCTCCTCCCTCCTCCTCCTCCTCCTCCCTCCTCCTCCCTCCTCCCTCCTCCCTCCTCCTCCTCCTCCTCCTCCTCCTCCTCCTCCTCCTCCTCCTCCTCCTCCTCCTCCTCCTCCTCCTCCTCCTCCTCCTCCTCCTCCTCTCTCCTCTCTCCTCCTTTTCCTCCCTCCTTCCTCCTCCGAATCTCGATCCGAGTTTACTGTCAGGAGCATCTGCCTGATGAGCGTGTCGCGCTGCCGGTTCTGGCCCACCACGCGTCGGCGCGACACGCCAGCCAAGTCCTGGTCCCCGAGCGTCAGCATCCCGAGCCTTTCCCAGCCTCCCGCCCCGCGGAGCGGAGCGACACGCAGTCAGCTCGCAGGGCACAGCGTGTCTCGCCAGGGCCGCCGCCGCGACACACACACACACACACACACGCACACACGGAGCAACGATTCCTGACCGCACAGGGCCCGCTTCGAGCCGATGGATCTGATTCGGCGTCGATTCTGGCCGGCCCGATCCGGCTTGGCTCCGATGCTTCGACTATCCGACGCGGCCCGATGCTTGTAAGTCGTCGTGGTGCATCCTGGCGCGGCCGATCCGACTCGAGAAATCGATTCCGTGCCGATGCCTCCCGATCCGGTGCACCCTTCGCCTCGACTTGATCTGCCAGCCCGATGCTGACTGGTCCTGGCCGTTCGTCCTACCGTCATCTTGTCGCAGGAGCGCCTGAAGCGGAAGGGCAAGAGCGACTCGCGGTGCCGGGAGATCGTCGCGCGGCACCTGCCCCGGGGCACGGGTCCCAAGGACCGCCACGACGTGCACGCGTTCAGCGACAGCGAGGTCCGGGCGTGCCGCAAGCAGTACAACGACGAGCTGCACGACCACTCCCGCAAGATCCAGCAGGTCCCTCACCGCCCACCAAACCACTCCAACCCGACCCGAAGGCCCCGATGTGTCCTCAGTCGGGGGGGTCGGGGGACGTTGAAAAAACACATATGAAGCCCGTGCCCCCCCCAACCCGAGATTCGGGCGAAAGTCGGGTCTTCGGGTTGGGCTGGGGTGGTCTGGTAGGTAGTCAGGCCATGGTCCATGCCGGCGTCGCAGATTCGCGAGGAGGATCTACGAATTGACGATAGCCAAGACGGACGGCGATCACGATCGCCATCGATGTTTCCGCGCTCAGTCTTGGTCATGGTCCTCGTTTTCTGTCCTTCCGACCCCCCTCCCACTCGAAAATAAACTACATTAGCACAACTTGTCGGAGGTCCGTTCGGATTTCCTGGATCTGCGCTGGACCCCCTGGCGCCGCCCTTGGCGCGCTCCGCGCGAGATGTCACGCGCTCATCCAGGAGATCCGCGCGTACCTTCGACAATTTACGTTTATGCGTTTTTTGTTGTTACCCTCGTCCTCCCTCCCCCTCCCCCCCTCCCTCCCTGCCTCCTCTCCTTCCCCCCTCCTCTCCCCTTCTTCCTCCTCATCTCCTCTTTCTCTCTTTCTTTGTATCATCATCGTTAGACCTATCTCCGCCCTAACTGGGAAAGCCTTGGCCCCGCTGTCCGATCTACCCTCTTGAGTGGGGATAAGTGCTCTCGCCGTTGGGTTTTGCGACATCCGTCCACTCCTCGAGGGAACAGGTTGGTGGTGCTACTCAAGTTACCCTGGCACTCTGGGGGTCCTGGATCGGTCTAACGATGTTTTCTCTCCTATTTCTTCCCTCCGCTTGGTTCCTGGCTTCACCTCTTCCCTGTCCTCCTCCTCCTCCTCCTCCTCCTCCTCCTCCTCCGCCAGGCTTCACCTTCTCCTTCTCCTCCTTCCTCCTCCCTCTTCCCTCTTTCCTCCTCTCTCCTTCCTCTTTCCTACTCCTCTTCCTCTTTTTTTTGTTCTCTCTCTCTCTCTCCCTCTTTCTTTCTTTCTTTATTTCTTTTTTTTTATTTCTCTCTCTCTCTCTCACTCTCTCCCGCCTCCCTCCTCCTTCTCTCTCCCTCCTCCTCCTCCTCCTCCTCCTCCTCTCTCTCTCTCTCTCTTCCCTGTCTCTCCCTCCTCCCTCCTTCCTCCCTCTATTCCCCGTCCTTCCTCTTCCTCCCCCTCCTCCTCCTCCTCCTCCTCCTCCTCCTCCTCCTCCTCCTCATCTGCATTCCCTCCTTCTTCTCCTTCTCCTCCTCCTCCTCCTCTTCTCACTGTCCCTCGCCCCTCCCTCACCCCACTGCTCCTTCCCCTCGTCCTCCTCTCTTCTACTGCTTCAGACCTCCTCGAGCTCCTCCGTCTTCCTCTAATTCCTTCTCCCCTTCTTGCTCCTCCTCCTCCTCCTCCTGTTCCTTCTCCACCCCCTCCCCCATCCCGCTCGTTCCCCCTTCTCCTTGCCCCTCGTCTGCCCCTCCTCGCTCGCGCAGGGCATCTCCGACATGCGGGACCAGCGCCGGGTGCTGCACGACTACAAGCACAGGCTCTGGGAGGTCACCGTGGAGCCGACCATCCGCCAGCGCCAGATGGCGGTGCCCTCGGCCCTCCATGCCTGGGCGGTCGGGAGGAGGAAGAGGAGGAGATCGCGGGCGATGGTTCATCGCCCGCGTCCCCCTCCTCGGCCTCCTCCTCGTCGTCGTCCTCTTCCTCACCCTCTTCCTCGTCGTCGTCATGAGCATCACTATCATCGTCATCATCAGCAGCATCGTCAGTCTCATCAGCGTTGTTATCATTAGTATTATTGTTATTGTTATTGTTATTATTGTTAGTATTGTTATTATTGTTATTATTATTGTTGTTATTATTATTATTGGTATTATTATTATTATTATTATTATTATTATTATTATTTGTGTTATTATTTTTATTATTATTAGTAATATTATTATTGCTATTATTATTAGTATCATCATTTGTATGAATCTTACTATCATCAGCTTCATCATCATCATCATCATCCTCATCATCATCCTCCTCATCATCATCATCATCATCATCAGCATCAGCATCATCATCAACATCAACATCATCATCATTCGTATTCGTATTGTGGTGGCTGTTTTTTATTCTTGCTATATCGTAAGGGCTTCGCCTGGTGCCGCCAGCCCCCTCTCTCGGATAATGGGCAATGCAAGAGCGAAATCATGAGGCCTTGGCGCCGCCGTGAAGCAGCGTCGGGACTTCCGCGAAGACGATGAGTAACGTGCAAGACAAAGTGATATTCTGATGATATTGTTGAATTCGGTGATGCATTTCGAGCGTGCTCGCGTATGCTGTGCAACAAGTTTTTCTACGAAGTATTGAACTGTTGCACATCCCATGTGTTTTTTTCACCCTGACCCCACCGATCTGCATGAGGAGTGCCACCGAATTTCAGAAATGTGGCACATCCCATGTTGTTTTGGACCCTGACCCCGCCGATCTGCATGAGGAGTGCCACCAAATTTCAGAACTGTGGCAAAAACCTTTTGTTTTTGGGCCCTGACCCCGCCGATCTACGTGAGGGGTGCCTCCGAATTTTTAGATATGTGGCAAATCCCATGTGTTTTTTACCCTGACCCAGCCGACCTGCGTGCAGAATTTAAGAAATGTGGCACATCCAATATGTTTTGGACCCCGATCCTGCCGATCTGCGTGAGGGGTGCCGCCGATTTTTAGAAATGTGGCAAATCCCATTGGTTTTTCGACCCTGACCCCACCGATCTGCGTGAGGGGTGCTGCCGAATTTGAGAAATGTGGCAAATCCCATAGGTTTTTCGACCCTGACCTCGCCGATCTGCGTGAGGGGTGCTGCCGAATTTTTAGATATGTGGCGAATCCCATATGTTTTTTCGACCCTGACCCAGCCGATCTGCGTGAGGGGTGGTGCCACCGGATTTTAGAAATTTAACAAATCCTATGGTTTTCCGACTCTGACCCTGCCGGTCTGCGTGAGAGGTGCCGCCGTATTTTAGGAATGTGGCAAATCCAATTGGTTTTTCGACCCTGACCCCAGCGATCTGCGTGAGGGAGGGGTGTTACCGAACTTGAAACATGTGGCAAATACCATGTGTTTTTTTGGACCCTGACCCAGCCGATCTGCGTGCAGAATTTTAGAAATGTGGCACATCTAATATGTTTTTGGACCCTGATCCTGTCGATCTACGTGAGGGGTGCCGCCGAATTTTAGAAATGTTGCAAATCCCATGTGTTTTTGGACCCTGACCCCGCCGATCTGCGTGAGGGGTGCCACCGACTTTCAGAAATGTGGCAAATCCTATGTGTTCTTAGACCCTGACCTTGGACCCTGACCCTGGCGATCTGCGTGAGGGGTGCCACCGAATTTTTAGACATGTGGCAAATCCCATGGGTTTTTGGACCCTGACCCCGCCAGCCTGGGTAAGGGGTGTCATTTTCGACTCCCCCAGAAATTCTGAGGCCCCTCCCCGGAGGTGCTAACCAGGGCGGTTTTCTGCTCCCCCCCTCGCGCGGTCTACTACAAATACCACAAGGAACAGTAAACAACAAGAAGCAGAACTGTAACAACGGAAACTGGAAACTGGCACTGGTACAGGGAACAGCACACCCTGGTCCTACAGCCTGGTGGCCCCACAAGGGGGCCGGCGGATTATTCCCATTACTTTTATTATTGTCATCCGCATCGGCTTCATCATCATGATCATCATAATCAACATCATCAGCATCAGCACCATCACCACCACCACCATCACCATCAATATCACCGTCACCATCGCCATTACCATCATACTCCTCATCACCATCATCACCATCATCACATCATCACCATCGTCGTCGTCGTCGTCGTCCCATCATCATCATGACCACCACGATCATCATCATCATCATCACCATCACCATCATCGTCATCACCATCATCATCATCATCATCATCATCATCAACATCATCATCATCATCATCATCATCATCATCATCGCCATCATCACCAAATTCATCATCACCAGCATCATCATCATCATCATCAGCATCATCAGCATCAGCATCAGCATCAGCATCATCATCAGCATCAGCATCAGCATCATCATCATCATCATCATCAGCATCAGCATCAGCATCATCATCATCATCATCATCATCATCATCATCATCATCATCCGTTGCCATGTTGGATCAAGTGTTGTCTTCTCCAGATCTCTCGCAGGCGCCCACGCTCTGCTGTCAGCGGCGCGCGATTGGGAGATGAGCAATGGCTACGGGGGGGTGCCCACAGGAGCGACGGCGGGGCGGCCCATCAGGCGTGTCAGTGAACTGCGCACGGAGCAGGAGGCCGAGGTAGGCGCCTCGGCGGCCCGCCTTCGGGCGCTGGCACGGCGCCTCTTCGCGGCCGAGTCGGCAGTCAGCAAGGCGGACAGAGGCGGCCGAGGTTCTTGGCAGGACCGCGAGGCTGCGGCGCGCCCTGCCTTGCGCCTCGCCGCCGTGTGAGATCGCTTCCCTGGCGCAATGAGGCGGCGGCGGAAGGCCGCGTGGCACGCGCTGCTGGCCCCTGCGGGCGGATTCGCGCGAGCGCCCGCAGCGGGCATAGCGCGGGCCGCCGCAGGCCCCCGCCTGGGCTGTCTGCCCCCGCCCCCTGAGGCGGCCGTGGTGTCCTTCGGCGACTTCGACGCGGCACCCGAAGAGCACTGCCAGGCTCTCGGCGCCGTGGACGAGGGCCTCTGCGAGGACAGGCTGGAGGACCTGACGGGCAGGTTGAAGCGCAAGTTCGGCCTGGACCTGGACAAGGACGAGGGCCTTTGCGAGGATAGGCTAGACGACGCGAAGGGCCTGCGCAAGCGCGAGGTCGGTCTGGACCTGGACTACGCCGAGAGCCTCTCCGAGGACAGATGTGAGGACCTGAAGTGCGTGTACAGGCGCAAGTTCGGCGTGGACCTTGACGGTCTGGACCTGGACGAGGACGAGAGCCCTGCGAGGACAGGCTGGAACACTTCTAAGGGCATGCGCGAGCGCGCATTCGGCCTGGACCTGGGCGAGGACGCGGGCCTCTGCGAGGGCAGGCTGGCGAGTTCGGCCTGGACCTGGGCGCGGGCGAGGGTATTTTCGAGGGCAGGGTGGGGGGCGCGAAGAGCCTGCGCGCGCGCAAATTCGGCTTGGGCCTGGACGAGGACGAAGGCCTCTGCGAGGGCAGGCTGGCTGAGGACATGAAGGGCAGGCGCGGGCGCCAGTTCTGCTTGGACCTGGTCGGGGACGAGGGCCTCTGCGAGGACGGGCTGGAGGGCCTGAAGGGCGGGCTCATGCGCAAGTTCGGCCTGGACCTGGGCGGGGGCGATGGCCTCTGCGAGGGCAGGCTGGGCGACATGAAAGGCCCGCACAAACGCGAAGTCGGTCTGGGCCTGGTTGACGCCGAGAGCTCCTCCGAGGACAGGCTGGAAGATCCGGTGGGCGCGTGCTGGCTCAAGTTCGGCATGGACCTGGGCGAGGGCAAGGGCCTCTGCGAGGGCAGGCTGGAGGGCCCGAAGGGCCCGTGCGTGCGCGGGCCCGGCCTGGACCTGGGCGCGGACGCGAGCCTCCGCGAGGACAGGCGGGACGACCTGAAGGGCCTGCGCGCGCGCAAATTCGGTCTGGACTTGGGCGAGGACGAGAGCCTCTGCGACGACGGGCTGGGAGAAATTGAAGGGCATGCGCAAGCGCGAGTTCGGCTTGGACCTGTGCGAAGACGAGGGCCGCTGCGAAGGCAGGCGGGGCGACCCGCAGGGCCCGTACAAGCGTGACTTCGACCTGGACTTGTGCGAGGGCGAGGGCCTTTGCTTCCTGTCGGCGGACGAGCTCCTGGATGCGGGTGCCGCCTCTCGGAGCGCCCGCGTAGCGGCCGGCATCCTCCTGGGGGTCCCAGTCGAGGTCCCCAGGCCTTTGGTCGTCTGAGCTCGCCTGAAATATCGCCTAGCAGCGCCAGCTGCGTGCCAGCCCGCGGGGGTGCGGGCTGAGTCGCCGTGTCTGCTCGGATGTCGCGTCTTTCCGCTTGCTTCGGCCGGGGCGGGAGGCGGCCTCTCTGCACTCGGGTGAATCTGCGTCGGTGTGCCGGGGCGCGCGAGACCGAGCGTTGCCTCCGCAGGGCCATAGGGAGACGCCCCAGTCCGAGGGGCAGTTAGAGCGAGGAGCTCCTGACCCCTTTAGACGCGAGGAACATCATTATCATCGCTAGCATCACCATCATCAGCATCACCTACATCAGCAGCATCACCATCACCAGCGCCAGCATCGCATCATCACCATCATCATCATTATCCTTACCACCATCACCACCCTTATCATCAACATCATCATCACCAGCACTACTGTCGTCATCGTGGTCGTCATCAGAAGCATCACCATCATCATAAGGGCATGCTGATGATGGTGCTGATATGAACACCCCTGGTGCTGCTGATGATGATTATGCAGTCGACGATGGCGTTGATGATGCTGACGATGTTGATTGGTGTACTGATGGCACTGCTTATGCTGCTGCATCTGTGGGCAAGGGTGGTGCTGCATGATGTCGGTGATCACGGTGGAGATGATGGTGATGACGATTGTGCTTATACCTCTGGCTGGTATGCTGCTGGTGCTGGTGATGATGATGCTGATCTAGGCAACGCAAACAGCCGCGTCAGCACTGCCATCTGTTGCATTTGGCCTTCGGTGCCCACGTGAGCGATCACAGCACGAGGCGGTTGGCAACGCTCTGTGTTCGATTCAATAATTTGCAAAGCACGAGTTCTTCATGCTGGCCAACGGCGAATGCCGACGCGTGAGACTGCACAGGCTATAACTCGCACGGCGAAGAGGAGCACGACATGTTCTGCTTAAGGCGGAGCGAACGGCCACATTCCAACGCGATGCAAGTGTGTATTCAAACCGAGCTCAACCGCGAAACAATCTGCGAACAGTTGTAAAGGAACGTTCTAGAGATGCAACTCCTCGACGTGTGCAAACGCGGCCATGAGAAGGTCCTCGCCCCTTGTCCCACGCCTTTTCACCACAGCGCGATGACTTTTCACCTTCCTGTCATGGACGGCCTGCGGCGATGACGAGCTGGCTCTGGTCGTGCTGGCCGGACGTCGCTCGCGACGGAATATGCCCACAGTGGAGCTCCTGCGTCGATTTCGGATCTCTGCATGCCCGCGCGGACCTCCTAAACCTTCTCGTGTGCACGTCCTTGTTCCACGTGGAGCGTCCGCCGAGGCTCCAGAACATCGGGGGCCCTGGGCGTCCTTGCCCGCTCCTGTGCGCCTCCAGGAGTCCCCGGGGAGGCTCCTCGCCGCGCCATGGTGGGGCCCTCCCGCCGACGCTCCGCCTTCCTGGGCGCTCTCCGGTTCCCTATTCGGATCGCCGCGGGGGTTATCAATCACCACCCACCAAACCACCCCAACCCAACCCGAAGGCTTCAATTTGCGCTCCATTCCAGGTGGGGGGGGGGGTCGGGGAGCACTGAAGAAACACACATGGAACCCGTACCCCCCCCCAACCCGAAATTGGGGCCTTCGGGTTGGGTTGGGGTGGTCTGGTGGGCCCCCGCCCAAAAAATCCCAACTTCAGCCTCCAAGGGTCCTGCGTCCTTACCACGCGTCCTTAATATACGTGTTGACGGTAGTGAATTAATGGATGCTGGGATGACTCCCATCTGGCCCGGCCCAGGTCGTGTGGGTCCCACCTGCCCCGAGCCCGCTTCGCTGGAGTCGGCCACGCGCGCGCCCTCGCGGCCTGGATTCCGGGTCGCGATCCCGCGGACGTGCGGTGGCGCGGGCACGCTGCGGAGGGGGCCAGGGCGAGGACAAATTTGTTCCAGAGCGTTTCAGAACGCTGTGAGAAGGCCGCGGCGCCCGACACATCCTTCAGTGCCGCCAGATCTGCGGGACGGGAAGGTGACCACAGCCACTGCTTCTTGTCTGCGCCGCCTTCCAGCCGGCCGAAAAAGAAGCAGTGGCTGTGGTCATTTCCCTGGTGCCAAGCTCAACGAAGATGACCACAACCGCTGCTTTGTGTCTGCGGGCTGGAAGGCGGCAACAAAAGAAAAGCAGTGGCCGTGGTCGTTTTCACGCCGCGTAAGATCTCAGAGATTCTCGCTGTCTCCTCACCCGGTTTTGTCCCCGTCCTGGCCTCGCTTTCGGCGCTCCGCGCGGGGGGCAGCCGCGGCCAACGGGGTCGCGGCCCGCGAGAGGCCGGCCAGCGAGCGGCCGTGGGTACGGACGTGGCCCCCGCCCGCGGCTCCCCCTCCTGCGTTACTTTGGCGTCGCTCGGACGTGTGCATGTCTCCTCCGGCGAGGACCATCGAGGAGCATCCCTGATGGTTTGGCGAAAAAGCCACGCACGAAACCGAAAAAAAAGCACGGGGAATGGGCGTCCGAGCGATGCCCAGGTGTTATGATGTCCCATGATCGCCAAAAGGAGACTCGAGCACCAGGGACGTGCCGAAACTCTCGGGTTTTCACGTGTCGGGCCCTGGGAGGCGAGGCTCGTCTCGACGCCGTTTCGCTGCGTTTGGGTGCCCGAAACCATGCCTGGGATCTGGTCCTCAAGTGCGCTGGGGGCAGCATAACTCTTGCGCCCCCCCCCCCCGGTTGCAGAGGAGGGGCCGGGCGGGCTCATGGGCAGGAGCTCCCCGCCCAGGCGGCCCTCCGCGCCGCGGGGAGCGTCCGGGTGAGCTGTGCCTCCGTCGATGCTTCGCCCTCCTCGGCGGCGAGGGGGCGAAGTGAGAGGAGGCGGGGCCTCCTCAGAGGCCTCGGAGGTCCCCCGGCCTCCTGAGGAGTTTCCAGAATCCGAGGCGGGAATTTATACATGACCTCCGCCCGGAGGGTCAGTTTTCGGAGCTTCGGCAGGCGGTGGATATGGACACATTCGGGCCCCCGGGGTCCGAACTATAGCCATACCCACCGCCTGCTAGGGCACCAGGACGTCGGTTCCCAGGCGGTGGATATGGATACATCCCCGCCTCGCACAGGAAGCACTCCTGGGAGACGCGAGAAGCCTCCGAGAAGCCCCGCCGCCCTCCGAGGGAGGAGGCCTTCTCCTCCTCCTTCCCCTCCCCCCTCCGCTCGCCGCCGACCTTCGCCGGGACTCGGCACGAACGAAATGGGCACGGAAAGAGTGGGTGCAATGCCCAACAGCAGTTCCTGTTCATTCTGAACAGGGCTCGCTGTTGGTGTCGCCGCGGCCTGTGTCCATTTGAGACAGAGGGCCGCCTGCCCAACAGTGGCCGCTGTCGGTTTGGGGCAACATTTGTTGTTGGGCATTGCACCCATTCTCTCCGTGCCCATGTCGGGCGTCCAAAGGGGCGGCGGTGCGGACCGTGCGGAGGAGCCTGCCCTGAGCCCAGGCCAGCACGCTCGCGAGCACTCTCCCCTGGCGCAGGCGGCCGAGCGCTCCCGGAGCCGCCACGGCACGGTCGCCCGAGCCCGTGCCAGGCCGTGGCCCCCCCCCCCCTGCCAAGAGGAGGCTGTGCCGTGGGGGCGTCCGCATGCCAGCTCGGCGGGGGCTCACCAGCCCACCCAGCCTCCTCCCTCCTCCACCCCTCCTCCTTTCTCGCTCGTCTCCCTCCGCCCTCCCTCCCTCCCTCCTGCCCCTTTCCCCCGGCCCCCTCCCCCTCCCCCTTCCCCGCACCCTGCTCCCCAGCTTCCTGTTTCCTCCTACCCCTTCCCTGCTGCCTCATTCCTTCTCCACGATGGCGTTGGTCATTGGCATTTGCCGTGGTTGACCTTCCTCTCAGCAGTCAGCGCTGTCAATGTCAGAGTCCCGTCTAAGGCGCTCAGGCTCAGACCCTGAGATTTGATTTTTCAGTGCGGGGTCTTTGGAAGCCCTGGCGTTTTCCCCCGGAGCCAGCTGTTCAATGTGACTAGTTTCATGACGGTCCTGGTGTCTGGCGAGGGCCACCAGCTGCCGAAAGCTGTGACAACATCTTCAAGTGCTCGAACCCGTGTTGCAATGCTTTGGAGGTCAAGGGAATTCGTTCGCTTTGCCTCCCCCCCGCCGCTCCACTGCGTGTCTGTCACTGCCGATGGCACTGGGGTTAAGTCGGGCCTGTCCCTCTACAGGAGGAATCTTCAATAATAGTTAAAGATACCACGGGACGTTTTTTTTGTGACTGGTTTGGAGTACTTTTTTGTTGTTTCCCATTCTTCGCCCAAATCCGCCCGTAGGGGGCTATGCCCGAGCTGACATCAGGGTCAAGAACAGCCCCAGCTCTGGAGGGGTGCCTCGGCGCTCTTCGTTCAGGAGGGGAAAACACACACAGACACAAGTCATCGTCGATCCCCAGAAAATATGGGAAAATAGGGGAAGTGGGGGGAAGACGGAAACCCAGAAATGGGAAAATATGGGGAACCATTTTATTTGTGTGTATTTATTTGTGTGTCTTTGGGAAAATATAGGGAAATATGGGAAAATATGGGAGCATATGGTAAAATAGAGGAAACTATGGAAAATATTGGAAAATATGGGAATCATTTTATTTGTGTGTCCTTGGGCCACTTGATTCGCAGGTGCTCTGGGCCCTCCGCCTCGGGAGCGGCCGCCGAAGGCCTCTCTCGGCCCCTTGCCGCGCAGGGCCTCCTCCCGCGCCCCGCGGCGAAGGGGCCCCCCGGGCTCTCTTGACCCGCGCGCGCCCCGTGGGCCCTCGCGGAGAGAGCCGGGCAGCGCGGGCAGCCGGCTGCCTCGTGGGCGATCGCCTGGCGGCGCGCAGAGGGGGGCAGGGGGTCACCGCCCACCAAACCACCCCAACCCGACCCGAAGGCTCAGATTTACCCTCGATTTCCAGTGGGTGGGGGGTCGGGGAGCATCGAAAAAAAACACGTGGAACCCTTCCCCGGCCAACCCGATGCTCGCGCGCGCCCGGGGCCCTCGCGGAGAGAGCCGGGCAGCGCGGGCAGCCGGCTGCCTCGTGGGCGATCGCTTGACGGCGCGCAGGAGGGGGGCAGGTTACCGGCCTCGAACGTATCCCTATCCCTAAGACTGACACGCCAAGAGGCGATGACAGTCTTAGGGATTCGCCCTCCAAAAATAAGGGAATCCCTAAGATTGGCGTCGTGATGAGGAGGTGCCCAGCATAAGGATAGGGATATGTTCCAGGCTGGTAAGCAGGGGGAGGGGGGAAGGCTTCTTAGAAGGTGGGCTGCTTCTGAGAAGGCGCCGGCCTTACATCTGCAGAGAAGGACCGCCCCTTCTCAGAAGCAGGGGTGCTTCTAAGAAGCCTTCCCCCCTCCCCCTACCCCCCTCTGCGCGCCGCCAAATCGCGGCCCGAGCCCTGGACTCCAGCTTTCGGCAGCATGATCAACGAATATGAATCAATCAATCAATCATCGGGGAAACGTGCACACTGTTCATTTCTAATTCTTCGGAAGTTCTTGGATTTTTTGGGGGCCAAGATCCTTTCATTTCTAATTGTTCTGTCCTGGGCCTCTAGGGGGCCAGGAACAATTAGAAACGAGCACACTTAGAAATGATCACGATTAGAAATGAACGACGTGTACCTCGTGGACACTCGCGGCCCGAGCCCTGGACTTCAGCTTTCTGCAACATGATCAACGAATGAATGAAATAATCAATCATCGGGGAAACGTAAGATTCGAGTAAGCCTCAACTCGGGTTTGCCGACGCTTTTCGGCGAGCGCGTCCTGGATTTTGGCGGTCCAGTTTTCGTGGGATGCTTGCAGCGGGAGCTCGCGTCAAATTTCAGACGGGGTCTCGTCATTTGTATGATGGCCCCGTCAGGCCAACCCGCGTCCCCCGTACCCGACCTCTTACATCTCCCCGAAATAAGCCGTGTGGCAGCAACCTCTGCAGCATTGATGTTTTTTTTTTTGTCTGTGCACATGTGACATGCGTACACAGGGTGATCGTTTTCTGATTCATTGTTTTGCCGATCGTCGCGGGCCCTCGCACCCCCTCCCCCTCCCCCTCCCCCAGGGAGTAGATCTTGGTTGCTTTTGGCGCCTGTTTCGAGCAGGTGGAGTCTCCCCCACTGGACGCACTACTGCAAACAGTCGCACGAAGCGGAGGTCCGGAGCCAGACCCCCCCCCCCTCCCCCCCTTGCGCCGAATGCCGAAGCGCCGAGTAAGAAAACGCTCCCGAGTCCGTACGCCTCGCGCGCCCACGCCTGTCACTGGGGCGGCCGCGCCGGCGGACTGTGGGAGGACGCGAGGAAAACGGGGTCGTTTTCACCGACCTTTGCGCGCAGGCTGCCCGCGTAAGGTCGCGCGCGAGCGCCCTCGTTTCCAATGTGGCGTGCCGCGCTGGCGGCCCGCGTAAGTCGCGGCGTAGGGTCGCCATGCCATCTCCGATCGTCGCTCACATGTTTCCAGCCCGACGACCGCTCGGTGAGGGTCCCATCGGCCCGAAAAGAGGCAAACTCGCCCAGTGTGAGTCACTTTGACGCCAGGATCTCAGGGCTGTTTCGAGTGTAGTCGTCTTGCCTTGGCACCTTCCCCAGGGCACGCATCCTAGTCACGCCAACGCCGATGTAGGCAACGGCGATTCTGTGTTCGAACTGTAGGAAAGCGTGGTTCGCGATTTCCTACAATTCGTTCTGCGCGAGTTCGGCGTCGCAAAAGCCAGATTCCCAACATCGCCGTCAACCAACAGCGACGTTAGCGCGGCCTTGAACACAGACCCCGTGCTGCCGAGGAAGAGGAGCTCCGCAGCGTTGCCACCTCGCTCGTCGGGGAGGGCCCCGGCCTGCTGGAGAAGGCGCCCTCCGCCCGAAGGTGGCCTCGGGAGGACGGGCCCAGGCCCAGACCTCCAACGACTGGAAGGCGATGTTTTTACGGCTAATTCCGTTGTTGCTGCGTTTTCGAATGCTTTCTGTTTGTTGTGAGCGTTCTCCGACCGTAGCAGTGTCAAGACGGATGTGTTTCGCTGGTTTCGGCGCTTAGAGCCCGCCTTTTGGGCCGCAGGATCGTCGAGAAGCGATCAGGGACGGCAAGAAGGTCCTTGGGAAGCCGTCGAGGGTTTGGAGGCTCCTCCTCGAAAACGCGCCACGTCATCGGAGTTTTTTGCATTACAAAAAATCGTTTACAAAATATTTGTTCGGCCCTCCCGGAACGTGCCCCGGAGCTGGGAGCAAACGGAACATACATGTCTGGCGCTCGCGGATTGAAAGAGCTCGTCCACGCGCAGAGGGGGGCAGGGGGAGGGGGGGGAAGGCTTCTTAGAAGCACCCCTGCTTCTTAGAAGGCATCGGGCCCTGTCTCAAGGTGTAAGGCCAGCGCCTCTTAAGAAGCAGCCCCCTCCAAAGAAGCCTTCCCTCCTCCCCTTGCCCCCCCCCTTGTGCGCGTCGCCAGCGATGTCTGTGACTGCGGCCAGTGTCTGTCGCGTCCCTGAGAGATCCGTTCGGCACGTGCTTTTGCCGCAGCGGCGGTGTTTCCGCCCAGAATTTGTTTCAGGCCAGGGCGGGGGCAGGGCGGGAAGGGCCGCAGAGAGCTTGGGTCGAGAGAGGAGGAGGATGCAGTGGAGGAGGAGAAGGAGGAGGAGGAGGAGGAGGAGGAGCAGGAGCAGGAGCAGGAGCAGGAGCAGGAGCAGGAGCAGGAGCAGGAGCAGGAGCAGGAGGAGCAGGAGCAGGAGGAGCAGGAGGAGGAGCAGGAGGAGGAGGAGCAGGAGCAGGAGCAGGAGGCGGAGGAGGAGCGCCCGAGGCGGTGCCCCCGCGGCCTTAATTTCCCACCGTGTGCACCTTTTTCCGTGATGTGGGCGGAGGGGCCGACGCGGCGGCAACGCCAGCGCGGGCGCTCCGCTTTGGAGGCGGTTGGCGGTCTGGCAGCGGCCAGTCTGGAGCGATCTCGGCTGCCAGAAGGCCACGGCCTGCCAAGGTTGAACGATCCACTCGGTGTCAGAGGCCGGCCACGCGCAGAGGGGGGTAGGGGGAGGGGGGGTTTTACATCCTAGATAAGGCCGACGCCTTCTAAGAAGCAGTCTCCTCCCAAGAAGCCTTCCCCCCTCCCCCCACCCCCTTGTGCGCAAGGCCAAAGAGGGCTACGCACACGGCTTGGCGGGAGGAGAGGCGACACCACCGCCAGGGGGTGCACCTCTAGCGTAGGGGGTACACGAGGCCTCCCCGAGCTGGGGATACAGTGGAGACCCATGCCAAGAACCACCCTGCTTGCCTCCAGGGTGCCCTGGGTTTTGTGGATTCTGATGGTGTTGCCATGGAAAGCGTCACGCTCCCACACCAAAAATCGATGGACGCCTTGGGGTCTCAGGGTTGGGTTTCTTGTGGAGGGTTTCTCTTGTGGAGTGGCCTCCACCTGTAGGGGATTTCTCGAGCGAGAGGAGGGGACCGCACCACCACAGGACACTCCCCGGCGCCTCGCGCTGGCGGCGGTGGCAGTGCCGCCTCTCCTTGTTCCAGCAGGTCGCCACGACGCGATCCATGCAGTCACACATCCCGGAGGGAGGAGGGAGGAGGCAGGAGGGAGGAGAGAGGTGGCTTTGAGCGCTGGTCCTGTCCCGGGCCTTCAGAGGCCCTTCGGAGACCACCTCGCGGGAGGCGGGCACGGACCTCTGGACGCCACCGGGAGGCCGCCAGCGGAGATTCGAGGACATCTCGAGACCTCTGGGAGGAGGAGGAGGAGGAGGAGGAGGAGGAGGAGGAGGAGGAGGAGGAGGAGGAGGAGGAGGAGGAGGAGGAGGAGGGGGGGAACTGGTTTCCGCAGAAGTTCAACAAATCCGTCAGACTGGTCATGCGCGCGCAGCGCGCGCGCGCATGTGGCCCGCGTGGTAGTTTTTTGCACGGGGTTCGCGCCCTCGGCGCATGACAGGAGTATCGCGGGTGCACCGCGCGGTGACGTGAAGTCGCTGGATTTGGCAGAATTCATAAGAACCCATTGTTTTTTGTTTGGTTGTAGCATGAGCGCGCGGACAGGACATTTGCAAACATTTTGTTGCAATGCCCTGAGGTTGTTCAGGTTGTTGTGTTGAAATGCTTGCGGACACATTGTTTTTGGTACGATTTTGGCATGGGCGCGCGCGTGATGAGTTTGTGGTATTTTCTCCAAGGGGCGCTACTGCTTCTTAAGATGAAGAAGTGCGCGCGTTTTCTGTTAATGTATATATATATATATATAGATGCAGAGGATGGCGGGGGGGGGTCGATGCTGGTTTGGCAAGGATAGTATGAGTTCACAGGTGGGTGGACGAGCGTGTCGAATAAATGTGAAATCGCAACACCCCAGGGGGGATCGTCAACTCCGGGAGAAGGGGGGGGTAGAGTCTGTTCTTCTTTCAGAAAGGAAAATTAACCCGTGTTCGCAGTGAGTTGTTTTCTCTTCTGCTTGCAATCATCCCACCCACCCACCCACCCACAACTTGGTTTGCAAAACCCATGCGGCGGCGGTTGCGATGACTGCTTGGCGCTGGCTGGCGCGTCGCTGCGGCCGCGCTAGTGCGGGCGGGCTCGCGCGCAGAGCGGCCAGCTAGTCTGGCGCGACCGACGCGGCCGCGGTGGCGCTGACCGCTGAGGACATCCAGCGCGTCTTGCAGGCCGCGCTCACGCGCGGGCACTTCAGTGCGAGTCGGTGATTCGGGTGGGCGCGGTATCATCGCGAAAGTAGCAACGGCAGACATGATGGTAGTAGCAATGCTGGCGGCGAGGATGACGATGATGGCGGCAAGGCCAATGACGGCGCGGATGCTGATCACGCCCGTGGCGATGATGGTATCCACGTGTCGGTGATGAAGGACGTAGAAGGATTCCAACGTCCGCGCGCGGCCAACGGGCGCGAGTGGCCCGCGTGGTATTGTTCGGCAGGGGTCGTGCCCTCCCCCGACGCGCGCGCAAGGGCGTTCACACGATTTCGACATGCGCGCGGCAGAGGCACGCATGACCTCATCTGGTAGAGATGTTGGACAACCCGTGGTTCTCGCAAAAATGTGAAAGAGAACGCGCGCGACATAGACGTGCATCTGTGTATTTAGTAGTGTCTATGAATATATGTGTATGATATACATTTGTATATATACATATATATATATATAGATATGTATTTATAAACACACACACGTCATGTTGCACATTCGCTTTCGGGACACTCGATTCTGACATCCGTACGGCACCCGTGGTTTTCGAAGGATTCGGGCATGCGCGCGACGACGCGCGCGTGTGCAGCTCCCTCCTCCCTCTTCTAACAGCAAGGGTTCTTGAACACGGATCAGTTCCCATGAACGAGTGTGCTCGCCATGTTTATAACGTCGATTCGGGCCCTTCTCTGGCAGCATCGAGCGTGGAACTCGCAGCGAGACGGCGCCCGAAGCGGTGAAGAGCAAACGCGGTCACTGGACCCTCTCAGGGTTCCTCTTGGCCCGTTTTCCCCAAGAGGTTGCCAAACCGCGGCGACGGGAGGCCTCCAGGGAGTTTCCCAAAAAAAGGGACAAACGCCAGGGAGGGCCGCCGTTGTCTCGACAGGCCCTCCGAGTCTCGATCCCGAGTTGCCATCATCCTTCCCTCCTCCCTCCTCCCTCCTTCTCCTCCCTCCTCCTCTGCCTCCCTCCTCCTTCCTCCTCCCTCCTCCTCCTTCCTCCCTCCTCCTCTGGACTAATGGGAGAGACAAGGGAAGAATGCCTTCACAGTGCCGAGCTGGTGCGAGCAAGCGCTGAAGATCGTGAATAATGACGAGGATAACCTCCACAAGGTAATGAAAGTCGCCATCAGTGATATGCAGAACGAGGACAACATGGACCCAGAGGAAGTGAAGAGGTTGAAGGAGCGCCGGGATCTAAAGGACAGCACCAAACCATGCTGGATGGCACCGAAATCTTCGCGGATATGTTCGGCTACCCCAAGTCGGAGGAGACGACGACGGCCAGCTCAAGCGGCCACCAGTGAGTGCACCCAATGGAGCCTGCAGGTTGCCAAGGGGAAGCGTTAACGAGGTTTTTCGGAGTGCTAATCTAGGCAAAGAATGAGCTGGCCGTGCCCACGAGCAGCCCAGATAAACATTAACGAATTTTCTCGGAGTGCTACTCATGGCGGACAATATGGGCACAACAGTACGCGCGCGCCGCCATCGCAATGGGATATATATGTATATATATATATATATATATATATATATATATATATATATATATATATATATATATATATTCTTAAGACTAAACAAAACTACCAATACCATCAGGTACGCAACTGCAGGGTGTGGAGGGAAACGTGTGGCCGACATGATGCCCACCACTGTGCTCCTCATTGGTCCTACCTGTGACCGTGACTTCCAGTATGCTCTACCTCGCACACTCTGATGGGGAAGCCGGGCTACCTCGCGGGGTACCATAGTACAGATGTGACAACACGTGGGGCATCTTTCGGAACGACCGAGAAGTGAGCTGAGTGGAAGAGGGGAGCGCGGAATTCAAACTGTAGAAGTAGGACCCCCCCAGCAACAGCTTGGGGTCTCGGGCCTTCCGTTTCTCCCCCCTGTCCTCCTTTTGAGGTCGTGCCGTCGTCTCCCCCCCCTTGGCTTGGGCGCCGTGCTAAGCCCGCGCGTTTCCTCCCCTAGGGCACCCGTAAGGGCCAGCAGCTGCTCCCCCCGCGCTGACCCGATGGGACTTCCGACGTAAGGTAGCGAGCCTCTCTCACGGGGCCACTTCGGAGTTCGGCCCTTGAGCTACGGGGTATGCCCCCTGCCGGCCCTACTGAGAATGCAGGGCTATAGCACAACCGCGCGCACGGGATTTTGGCAATAGCGCGTATATCGCCCGTGTGGATGCTCTGACGTTGGCCCCTCATGCGGATGTCTTTGTCCTTGTCCTTCTTCTTCTTCTTCTTCTTCTCCCTTCCTCCTTCCTCCTCCCTCCTCCTCCTTCTTCCCTCCTCTTCCCTGCTCCGTCCTCCTCCTCCTCCTCCTCCCTCCTCCTCCTTCTCCTCCTCCTCCTCCTCCTCCTCCTCCTACCCATCGCTCCTCCCTTTTCTTGCGTCCTCCTCCCCCTCCATGTCCTGCGCACGCCCCCGTCTAGAATCGGCCCCGCAGGTGAAGAGGAGGCTTACCACCAAGACGGCGCCCATGGGGCGGGAGGATCCGTTTCCACGCCGCGGGCAGGTCTTCGCCGTCGTCGTTTTCTTCCTCGTGTTTGGGGAGGAGAAGGAGGATGAGGAAGGGAAGGAGGAGGAGGAACAGGAAGAGAAAGAGGAGGAGGAAGAGGAGGTGGAGGAGGAAAAGGAGGAAGCGGAGGAGAGGAGGAGGAAAAGGAAATGCGGATGATGAGGAGGAGGATGAAGAGCAGGAGCAGGAAAAGGAACAGGAGGAGCAGGAGGAGGTGGACCAGTGTAAACCCTGGAGTCATCAACGATGTTGGGATAAACCCTCCCTCCAAGCTTCCTCTTCACAGGCCCGTGCAACGGTTCATTTCCATTGGGGGAACTGCCCGTTTGGAAGACAACCGTCTGAAGACCCTGAAGCATGTCAAAACACTGTTTTCGGGATTCTAATGCCACGGATCAACCGGACTGTTGCGTGTTGACGATCTCGAACCGTGGCACAAGGCCGTTTTTTTGGGAATTCAACACAGCGAACCAACATAATTGTTGCGCCCGCGTAACCCCGAATCCTTTCAAAGCACAATTTCTGGTACGTTGATGATGGACATCCGTGAAATTCTTGCATCGTTTACAAACGACTGTGCGCGGGGCTGGGGCGACAGCCACACTTTGAAAACCACCCGCCCTCAATCCGTGAAGCGCTTGCAGATTTTTAAAAGGAGTGTGCGCCGCGCTAAGGCGAGAGCCACATTTTGAAAACGACCCGCCCTCAATCCGTCCAACTCTTGCATATGTTTAAAACGGATGTGCGCCGCGCGAAGGCGAGAACTACATTTTGAAAACGGCCCGCCCTCAACCCGTGAAGCTCGAATGTGCGCCGCGCTAAGGCGAGAGCCAAACCACCCGCTTTCAATCCGCGAAACTCTTGCAAGTATTTAGAACACATGTGCGCCGAGCTGAGGCGAGAACCACATTTTGAAAACGACCCACCTTCAATCCGTGAAACACTAGCGTTTGTTTAACGAATGTGCGCCGCGCTAAGGCGAGAACCACACTTTGAAAACCACCCGCCCTCAATCCGCGAAACTCTTGCCAATTTTCTCAGCTTGGAAATCTTAGGCGAAACGCCTGGCCCGCCCTAAAAGCTGGCCTCGGGATGCGACATGAACAAGTTATTTATCAGGAAAAGGAATGGATGAGGAGGATGAGGAGGAGGAGGAGGAGCAGGAGGAGAAGAGGGAGGAGGAGAAGGAGGAGGGTGAGGAGCAGGAGGAGGAGTTGGAGGAGGAAGGGGTGGAGGTGGAGGAGGAGGACCAGAGACATCCTACGATGCATCAACCGATGCTGCAACGCACCCCTATTGCAGGCGCCTCCCATGAATGACGAGCTGCCGGTCGGGCCGCCAGCTAGACGTGGGCGCCGGTTGTAAACGGTTCTACACCCACTTGAAGGATGCCCAGGTTAGCCGCCCCATTTTGAGAAACTCACTCTTTCCATCCGTCGAAGTGTTGCAGCATGTCGAAGTTGTGGACGTATGCTCCGTGGAAGTCCCACGCGACCTTCCTGTAGGAGGCCCAGGGATAGCAGGGAAAGCTTCATTTTGATAATAACATGCCCTCCATCCATCTAAGCGTCGCAGGATGTCAAAGTCGTGGACGTATGCTTCGCGGAAGTCTCATGAGAGAGTTCCGTTTCGAAATAGGATCCCGTCTCCATTTGGGTCCGGGCCATCCGTGTTGGTTTGTGCACAATCTAGGGGCCGCTGGGCCGTAGAGATCTAGAAATGGTCATGGTAGTGTAGATTGTGGGGTTTGAATTCGAATGTGCGCGAGGCCAGGGGGAGACCCCAATGCAGTCGGGGAGTTCCTCAAGGAATGTTCCCAGGAGGCTGCAGACCTCGGAGGATCCCTAATCTGAAGACCGCGGCGGTGGTATCCGTGGCCGATCCACGATTGGAGTTCCACTGGCTTACAGACCCTGGATTCCTCATCTGATGGTTCCGTGCCCAAAGCCCCTACCGTCTTGGAGAGGACTCGTCATCCACTCGCGCAGCTAAGGACACTTTGGAAGCCGAGAGTGCGCGGCGCCAGGGCAAGAGCTCCTTTTTGAAAACGACCGGCCCTGTCTCTCTTTTAGTGTGTGTGTGTGTGTGTGTGTGGTTTTGGCTGTGTGAAGCGATGGTGTGCGGCGCCAGCAAAGTAGCCTCATTTTGGAAATCGTTTGTGGTCCACTCGCCAACGCGATGTCAATGCATCTGCTCCTTGCGGCCTCCTTCGGCGAGGGGGGCAGTGAAGATGAGGATGTGGATGCTGTTGCTGCTGGTGGCGACAGCGAGCCTGGGAACGCTTGGGGGGGGGGATCGGAGCATCTGGTAGCGCTCGGGAGCGTCTTGGAGCGTCTGGGAGCGCCTGGGGCAGCCTGGGGAGCGCTGGGATCCCAAACCGGAGTCGGCGAGGGGTGCCCGAAACGTGTCGACTTAGTATGTATCGTTTGTGCTATCGTGCTTGTTTTTGCCCTCTGTGCCCACGGGCTCTTCAGGGCCAGGGGGTGGGTCGATGTCGAAGATCAGCAGACGCGCGCCAACCAATCTTTTCTATAGGATGGTGAGGGTCTGGTCGGATGGCTGTGCGCCAAAGTATGATGTTTTTTTGCGTAGGATGGTGAGGGTTGGGTCGGATGGATGCGTGCAGTGTTTTTTTGCATCGAATGGTGAGGTGTGGTCGTGCATGTGTGCGCCGAACGGTTTGGTACATCGAATGGTGAGGTTGGGTCGTATGGATGTGCGAAGATTATTCTGCATCGGATGCTGAGGGTTGGGTCGGCTGGGTGTGCACCGAGTAGTGCTCTTTTGCATCGGATGGTGACGGTTGGGTATCATGGATGTGTGCGGCGCTGAGGCGAGAGCCACATTTTGAAAAGGATCAGGTCTCAATCCTTGAAGCTGTTGCAAGTTTTTTAGACGAGAGCCACATTTTGAAAACGAGCCAGGCTCCATCTTTGAAACGGTTGCAATCTTGTAAGACGATCGTACGCGTCGCTTGAGCGAGAGCCACATTTTGATACCCATCCGTGTTTCACCCCTGTTTCCTCGCTTCTCGCTGACCGCTCCTCGCTTCCCCCCTCCCTCCGACCCCTCGATCTCCTCGATCCTGACTCCTCGAACTTCTCCTGGTGACAGGTTGCGCCAGCAAATTGACGCTACTGTTGCCAGCCTCAGAAGCCTCTTGGACCGCCTACGGGCCTTCTGGGGCCCTTTTTAGCACCCTCTTGGGGGCCTCTTGGGCCTTCTTGTGGCGATCGTCAAAAGAAATACACCAACAACTCGTTCTGCGTGCCGCTGCCGTTCGCTGCCGTCCGGAACTGTCCCCAAGATGCCTTTAGGACCATTCCGAAGAGACCTCAAGAAGTATCCGTGAGGACGCTGACCCTCAATCCAGGCACGGTTGCAGGATGGGCCGACGCCCATGAGATAGCTCTGCGACGTTCAAGAGAGAGAGCCGAGGCGGCCCCAGCGGACTCGCAAGGACCCCCCACGGCGGCCCCAAAGGGTTTTTTTATATAGGCGAGGAGGGCCCCCACGACGGCCCTGCCAGCGGGCCTAGGACGCTAAAATCATACATGTCCTGGTGCTTGTCAAAGACGTTCTAAATTCGTTCAATTTCGGGTCCAGAGCGGGGCCAGACGGCTCTACCGCTTTCCAGGATGCCTCCTGGCGGCCCAGGGAGCGTCGACGAGGGCTCCCTGACGGCCCCAGAGGTTCCCAAGACAGCTCAGACGAGGCTCAGCACGGCTCCAGAGAGCCCCACGTGCCCCCCGAGACAACCCCGAGAGGGTCCCAAGAGCCCCTCGAGAAAGCTCCAAAGCGCGCTCCAAGACGGCCCCGACCCTCCCTGGCCTGGCCCCCAAGACGGCCCACGGGGCCCCCAAGACGGCCCAAAAGGAGGCCCCCGCTCGCCCAAGATGACCCCAAGAACCTCGGGGATGCCTCTATAGGAAGCCCGGAAGAGTGCCCGAAGACCGACAGGCAACAGACTCCGTGGTGATCGTGCACAGGTGTGCGAGGAGGGCACTCCGTTTCCCTAGGCCTGGCTCCGGTCGGCGCTGCCTCGGCAGCTCCGCTCGGGGGGGGGGGGGCGATGCCGTCCCTGGCGCCTCCCAGCTCGCCTCCGGCGTACATGACCAGGCAGTGCGTGACATGGCCTCGGAGTGCCCCGGCGCGCCTCCAAGATGTCACGGCCCCCCGGCAGCCCCGGGGAGCCCCCAGGGGCGGTCTACCAAGCTCACGTGGCGGCCCCAGGATGGCTCCAGAAGGCCCCCCCCCGAGGGCCCACGGCGCCCTCGGGGAGCCGAGCCTATCGCTGGGAGCAGCGGCGCCCTGCAGCCACAAGCAGCAGGCGCACGCGGCGGGGGTAAGCACTACCAGCAGCACGCAGCAGGCGCAGCAGGCAGCGCGCAGGAGTGTGCGCGGAGTGCGAGGTTTGAGCCCCACGTGATCATGCATCCTTTCGGCAGCGTGTCCAGCACCACATGCCAGTTCGTGCAGATTTCGAGGACGCCGTCCACGGGTCAGACCTAGTCGGCGACAACGCTGCGGTCGGCGCGTGCCAGAAAGGCGGGCAGTGGCAGTGGGCCCCGTCGCTGCTCAGAGGCGTGTTGCAAAGGAGGCTGGAGCAAGACTTCTGCGTCTACTCAAAGATGGCCAGCCTGCGCGAGCAAGTCGGACAGCGGGAAGGCTCGCTGTCTTTGTCCACGGAGGTGCAAGGCTCAGTCACACGCGGGTGTCGAGTTCCACGTTGACGGAATCAGGGCGAGTCGGAAATGCAAAACATGGCAGCGGCTTGCATTTGCGCAGCGAGATGCGGGACGAGAATTTGGAGCATCTTGTCATCAGCAGCATTGCAGAGATCAGCGCGTGCAAGAAAGGCTGACAGCGGCAGCGGGCCTTGCGTCGCTGATCAGCAAGACGCAGGAGGATAATCTGGAGCCTGCGTCGTCAGCTACGGCGCTGGGACGAGCGTATGCGAGAACGGCGAGCAGAGGCAGCAGGTCCAAGCTCGCATCGTGGAGCAGAGGAGGAGGAGGAGGAGGAGGAGGAGGAGGAGGAGGAGGAGGAGGAGGAGGAGGAGGAGGAGGAGGAGGAGCAGGAGGAGGCGAGGCACTTGGCGTGAGCCCGGCCTGAACAGCTTCTCCCACCGCCGACGCGACTCGGCCTCCTGCCCTCCGCCCGGGCCGCAGACGCTTCGGCACTGCAGAGGCCCTGTGACTGGCTCCGCCGACCATGACGAGAGTACAGCTCGGGCGCAAGTCTCAGGGGCAACGACTGGGGGGGGGGGTTACGATCGCGCAACGCCGATCAGGGGAAGCCCACCAGGTCGCCGCAAGATCGCCTGAGACTGGAAGCGCAATCGTTGCCCCTGGGGGAAGACGGAAGTCAGGGGCAACGATTGGTGGGATGCGTCGACCCCCCTGGTGGCCCACTCATCGCCGATAGGGGCCGGATAGCCCCAGCCAGCCCATGAACGTCGACGATCTATCGGTGAGGTATCGCCGATTCCAGATCAACGTTCCCCCCCGGGAGCCAGCCCCCCCGCATCGCTGCCCGTCAACAAGGGCCCGAAGGGGGATGCAGGCAAGCTTGCACGGTGGTACTGCGACTACGGTTGGCATGTGCTTGGTTCTGCTTGGAAGTGCGCTAGAATCGCTGACACGGCCTCAGTTTGCCTACGGTTGGTCTGTGATTGCTTCTGTCTGGAAAAGTGCGCCAGAGTCGGTCTTCCCCGCGTCTGGACTACTTTCTAACGTGCCCAGCAAGCGCCGTGGCAGCCCAGCGCAGGAGGAACAGATGACTCGTACAGCAAATGCAGTTTTCCTGTGCGATCAGCCTCCACATATGCCGGCAGAGATCATTGAGAAGGTCGGTGCCTTTGCTGACCGGCGCAGGACAGCGTTGATCATCGCTGAGGCAACTAGGCGATTATCAAGTGCCCTTCGGCACTGGCCACGAACACGCCGTATCTGTTTTGATGGGTTGGTCGACGATATTATGAAAGTCCGAGCGATGCGTCGTACTATATTGCAAAGCGGCCGCCCAGTGTGCAGATCTGATGACAAAGCACTTCGCTGAGCCTCAAGTGTGGGATGCACTATTGCGCCTTTGCCATGTGCGTAAGAGCAGAGTACCAGTTTCCCCTTGTGGCCCAAACGGGGGGCCAGGTAAAGTGCTGACAGGAAAAGAAGGGCATCTGGGAGAGAGGCTGGGCAGCCGACGAGGTTGCCCGACGGGGTCACGTCCCGCCAGCTTGGCGGCAAAGCGACGGGGAAGGGCCTTCGATCCCCATCGCACTACCACAGAGAACACCGGGACTGAGGTCTCCCTGGGGCGCGCCCCCTCGTGCATGGAGACCTGCACGCCGCCACGCTGGTCCCGGGCAGGCGGTGCTGCCCAGCGGAAGGGGACGAGGAGGAAAGCGTGAACGACTACGTTTTGGGGCATGTTGGAGTTTGCCATGCGCATGTTGCCCCCTCGCCTGCTTTCGGTCTCGGGTGTGCGTCCTCTTCACCGCGCGCGGCCGCGCCCGGGGTGTTTCGTTAGATGGAAGGAAGGGTTGTGTGGGGGGAGGAGTATTGTGAGTGCATGCCTCACCCTGATCCCACGAGGAAGGCAGCGATTGCCCGAATGAGGAAGGAGGCATACGCGCAGGCGGAAGCCAGCGCTGAGACGTCTTCTCAGCTAGGTGAGAGACGGGTGCCGCGTCGGGGCAACCTGACGCTGCTGCGCTGGCCGCCGCCTCAACGGCTTTGCCTAGTGCGGGCGCCGACGTGCCGATGCCTCCCGCCGGAGACCACCCCCCGACGACGGGGAGTTCCAGGCTGACCCGCCCGATGTGCCGCCGAGAACTCCACCTCCCACTGAGGACGAGCTCGGGCGAGATCGGGTTGAGGTGGCGGGGTCGGCCGTTCGGGATGAGATGAGACGGCGAGAGCTCAACACTTCCAGCTGGAATTCATGGGCTCACCGCGTTTGGCATGCAGTAAAGTATCTCTGTGGACAGTCTGATGCTGCCAACCTCAACCAACACGAACTCAAAGTCGCGAAGCTTCTGCAGCCGATGCTTAATGCAAGCGCCACCGAAGCTGCGCCCTGCAAAGGGAAGGTTGCGACGACGCTACTAGCATCACCAATGACCAAAGTGCTACGCGCTGCCAAGATAACGCAGGGAAAACGCTGGAGTGTGCCGCCTGATATGGCCATCGAGTTGGGTTTCGCCCGCGCGGTGTCCGCGTCAGGGAAACCCAGCGCCGCCGCGACGGTGACAACCGTCGCTAATGATCGTGCAAATCAGGCGGCCCTCAGAAGGCAGAAGGCTCGTGGGCGTCATGAGATGGCTGAATCCTTGTGCGACGTACGATGTGAAACGACGGAGGTTTTCAAGCCTCCGCTCCGTCGTGCTGCCATTGAAGCGGTCCAACACCAGTGGATTGTCGAAACAAGATTCAAAGCTGGATTTAACCAGCAGTCGCCCAATTTATCAGTTGACTGTGCTAGAACGGGCGGCGTCAAGAGCGTTGCCGCACCGCTGCGTCAACCCAGCATGTGCTTTACGAAACATTGTCCGCGACGTTGCAAAACGTCGTTTGTCCGCATCAGGAGTTGAAGCAAACGCGCCAGCCATTGAGTCCGACGACTCGTTTCTGAGACTCGTGGATGAGGCAAGTCGACAGCACAGCTAGGCACCTCGGGTCGACGAGGTCGTCCATGTCCTCTTTGCTCGGTCAAACAGCAACATGGCGACCCCGGGCCACGGACAGCGACGAGTCATTGACAGACGAATGATTTGCGGCAGCTATGGCATGCCTTGCGATTTGTGGTCGAGCGGCCAATGCGTCCTTTACCCAATGCCTGATGACCTCGCGTGGCCGATTCAGTTGCTGGGTTGGCTGAGGGGAGTGTTCGGCGGTCTGGTTTTGATCGGGCAGGGATCGGGCAACGCCTGGAGCATTCGAAGTCCCCTGCATGACGCTTTGACGCAGCATATTCAGGAAAACCTGATCGAAACTTTCGTGCCAACGGTCAGCACTTCGAGGTTCGACGGCGTGAGTAAGCCTCCAGTGGGTGAGTGGCGCTTACAGGCGGGCCCCCAGACTGAGCGCCAGTAGGCGGCCATCGTACATGTGGTGGTTTCGGTGGCGGCAGAGGTGGGGCTCGCACGCGCTGCGTTGACCCTTGCCAGTTTCCAGACAGCAGAGCCTGCTTCGCCGATCTTGGACAAGTTTGGGCTGTATAACCGCGCGGTGTTTAGCAGGAGCCGTGTCTCGGTGCAACCCATCGCCTCGCCTCCGCGGCAGCGCTGGGGAAGCGCATTGTGGCCCAGCCCAGTGTGACTTTCCAGTGAGCTCTTCCTCCGCCCGCGGTGCGAAAGCGAGCTTTCGTGGCCGGAGAGGGGTGCGCGCAGCGATGGTGTGAGGGCGCTTCCCCCACCATATGCTACCGATCTCGTCGCACATCGGAGGGTTGGGATGTATCTCGCGACGGTTCCACCGCCGCCTGAGTCATGCCCCCTCTACCTATGAAGGCGGAGGCTCGTGCATCCGCTTCCGGCCCACCGAGCACGATGGTCAGCGCGCCTGGGGCAACCTGGTGCAGGTGCTGCGCGGGGGAAGCCCAGCGCTGAACCAGCGAAGCCAAATCAGCCCCGAAACGCCCCTCCTGCCATGCCCATGTCTACCATCTCGCCCACTGCTGCCCTCAAGGCAGTAAGCGCGTGGAAGGCTGCGGCGGGGCAGCCCGCCGCTGCGCTGAAGGCGCCGCCTCAACGACAATGGTGGACGGAATCAGAGGGTGAGCAACGATGATGCTGCTTGTTTACGCGAGGTGAAATTGGAAACCGCCGAGAAGACTCTTTGCGCCGATCCCTCGCGAGAGCTCCTAGGTATATTGCTGAACTCACTGTGGTACTCCGCTTGTGGGAGGACCATGGAGCATCGCGGAGCCCTGGCGGCATCTCGCAGCATCGGCGCCGCCCTTGCGACGTGGATGAGCCGCAAGCCAAATCGTTGTGGCGTGGTTGACTCCGCTGTCTTTCTCCCCGGCGTTACCACTGAGCGCAAATTTCGTTACTCATCTAGGAATGGGGGGGGCGATGGTGTAAAGAAATGCACGGACCCAGGGACTTACCTAGCAGCTCGAGGCAGAACCTTGGGATAGGGCCAAGTGGGCACAGCGGATCTCCGGAGCGATGAATCACTCCACCTTCTGGGAATAGGGCACGGCATGAGGTCTTGGTGCACGATTGAGTACGACCCATACCAGAGCCACGTCGACCGCTTGACGGCGGAGGCGACGGAAGCGCGACGGGCATCGTGGCTCAGGGCCTCGCCGCAGCCTCGGAGCATGCAGGGGGAGCCGTGTCTGTGTGTGTGTGTGGGTGTGTGTGTGTGGATGAGCATGCCTTCATCGCCTTCCGGGTGGCGGGGGGGCCACTCTCAAGAGAAGTTCCTGGACGAAAAGTATTTGCCAGCCAGGGACTGGATCCCCGTGTGCCAGCACACATTGGCCCGGTGCC
>CAUYUJ010007549.1:0-12500 GCA_963575745.1 Prorocentrum cordatum | reverse complement strand
GGGCCCTGGTCCAGAGGTCTTCGTTGGCGCCCACAGGGCTGGGCCTCCGAAGACGGGCCCTCCAGGTCCTGGATATCGTCTTATGATCCGTCACAAATGTGAAACCGCGATCTGAATCTACTTGCTCTAGAGCCAGGCAGAAGGCTAAAACTTCGGCTCGGGGGACCGCTTGCTTTTCTCCGAGCAGAGGAACCCCGAGAGCCTCCCCCAAGGTCCACCCGCCTCCCGAATCCTTCACGAGCCCCACGATCGCTGCTCCGCAGCGCCTCCTTCTGGGGTCATCAGAATATTTGCCCCCCCGAGCCGTCTCCGAAAATGTGAACTCTGCCTGCCTCCGTGCATTCGGCGAAGCCATATGAATTAAACTCCACCTGAAGCTGGCCGATGAGCGCATCATCAAAGTCAGGAGTGGTGAGCCCAGCGGCTGGCACACCCCGAAGCCACAGGGCAGGCGACGCTTCGTGCTGCGCCGCCGCCTGCACCACGAGCACCTCCGACTTCTCGAAGTCCTCGTGGCCCTTGTTCTGCTCGCATTCCCATATGCGGTGAAACAAACTCTCATCTTTGAGCAAGCAGCGCTGGCATAGCTTGGACTCAATCAAATATCCTTGTCTGGCACGCCTCGTCCGGGTCCACTGCCCACCTGTGGTAACTGTCAAGTTGAGCGCCGCCAAATCTGAAGCTCCTTCATTGTGAAACTTACGTTGTTCTGCTCTGATTCTCCATACATCAGCTCCTGGGTGAAGGTCCGCTCCATCCTCGTGCTTCGACGCCTGCTGCCAGTACAACCTGCGCAGATCACTGACCACATCTCCCAGGATAGCGAGCCTCTTCCAATCATTCGTGTACTCCGTGTCCGTGGCGCTGGGGATGAGCCAGGCCTGCAATTGTCCATCAAGTAGTGGTCTGTCCCACTCTGTCGCCTTGATGGGGTTCCAGCCTATGTCCATCAGCGTGGCCTGCAGTGTGGCGATCGGGCCTCTGACATAGGCCCATCTCCTGCGTCCAGCCGTGACCAGTCGCTGCCTGATCTTTGGCCATGCTAACTTGACTCTCGCATGGATCTGGTGATTCACCTGTCACATAGCCAGCCACTCGTGAACAACTCGTTTGCGCAATTCCAGACCTGGCTCCTTGTCCCACATCTCGATTGCCAGTGTTGTAGTCAGACATTTGCCTCCTTGTGATCCTGCTGCGATCTGACCCGCTTGTCTTCTAAGTTTCATCAGCTCCGTCATGGAAAGGCCGAACGCTTGATGTCCGTATGTGGCCTGGGGCATGACGCCCGTTGACCAGAGTCCTTTCGCTTATTTCGCCAAGGTAGTACTTTTCCTCAGCCTCTTGATCTTGCCGAACCGTCTCTTGGCTGCCAGGATGCGTCTCTTTAGTGTCCTTGCAACTCGTTTGCGCCCAGCAGCAGCGTCGAGGCCCAGGTCTTTCGTGAACGTCTTGGCCTTGGCTGGGGTGCCGTTCTGCTGCAACCTCTTAGCCGCGCTCTTGACCATGTCCCTGCACGAGCCAACGATGACTGTCTTGTCTGAGATCTTGAGCCTCTGTTGATGAAGTCCTTGGGCGAGCTCGCAAGCCACTCTGACCATCTTATCTGGGGTGTCCAGTGAAGTGCCTTCCTCTCGAGCCACAGTGTCGCCGACGAAAGTCCAGAGCCCCGCTGTGGGCGATATGATGTGCGCTCGCTGTAGGACTGGGTGGAGAAACACCTTCGCGAGGCTGACTCCTCTGGGCGACCCCGCAACTATCGATCTGGATACCCATGTAGCCTCACTCAGCGCCGACTTGTCTTTGAGAAACCGTGCCGCCGCGAAGATGAGTACTTCCATTTCAACTACGGCTGCTGGGTAGCCGATGCCCCTCGCGATGCGCATCAGCAGCGCCAGGCTGACGCTGTCGTAGAACTTCTCGATGTCCTCCATGAGGGTGAGGCTGGAGATGCCCAGCTCGTGCCCCGCCTCGTCCAGGCAGGCGCGGAGCAGACCAGCCCGCAACGCCGAGCTGCCTTTGAGGGCCGTGTCCCAATGCGCGCTCAGTGCCTCACTCCATTCACTGCACGGTGACGCCCTCGTCCTGCTCCACAGTTTGACTGGTAGGGGTAGCATCCCCAACACCCTCTCTCCGCCTGCTGGTTTGGGGACCACGGCCCCGAGTGTCGCCGTCCACTGCCTCGGCCACGTGCCCGTCTGCTCGCGCATGTTGATGAGGTCGACCAGCTTCTGGCGTGCACCCTGCGGGGCCCTCTTGATATCGTGCAACTTGAGACCGTCCACGCCGCCTGCTTTGTTGGGGTTCGTGGCCTGCATGGCCGTGTCGAACTCTTCTATTGTAATAGGATCCAAATCTTCATCTCTGGCCTGTCTGTGCATGACCTGCAGCTCAGCCGCGATGTCCTCTCTGGTGTCCACTGCGTCCGTCCAGATCTTCAACCATCTCCCCCCCTTCGTGTGCATGAGGAACTCTGGATCCGCCGAGCTAGCGTCCTGGTGATACTGCTCGTAGGTCGACTGCACTGGATCTTTGACGTGCTGATGCAGGATGCCTGGCTTCTCCGCCCACATCTTCTTTGCCCACTTGGTGAACTGCTGCCGCTGAGTGGAGATGCCCATGGAGACCGCAATTGCCATGTGCTTTTTCGATCTCATCCTTGAGCACCTCAAGGTCGTCCAGCGTGTGTGTCTTGACCTCCTGCACGCCTAGCATGCGCTCACCAGCTTCATCTTGATCAAAATTTTTCCCAAATATATGATCCAAACCCATCCTCCTGAACTGCTGGTAGGTAGCAGACAACTCCTTCTCGCACTTCTTCTGTTGCATGTCGTCTGAACCGTTGAGCCGTAGTGACGCGTATCTGGTAATCAAGACTCCCATTATCGACCACAACTCTGCTGCTTGATACTTCATGTGCGTGCGACCTGGTGTGGCCTTCGATCTTTGCCATCTGATAGCAAAACCACCTCCTCTGCCTCGGTGTGCATCAGCCTGCGCTGCGTCCATCTTGTCTACTCCGATGATGGCCTCCTCCAGAGTGGTGACCCAGGTCGCACACTCGCCTGTGATCGCCTGCTCCATGAGCTTCTGATGCTCTCCTCGGATGAGGAGGTTGGCCTCCGACTCGTGCATCTGCTTGGACAACGCTGGGCCGATGGCGATGCGGCTGGCCTGCTCCCACTGGCCCTCGTCTATCGCGTACTGCACCGTCTGCTGCGCGTTGGTCTGTGGGGGCTCGAGCACGTTGAACTCCTCGCGCAATTCTTCAGGGAGTTCTGCCAGTCTCTTCTGTTGTGTTGCCTCCTTCTTCTTACTGCGCTTGCTCTCTGGGTCGGGGGCCTTCTTTGGTGGGGGCACCAGAGGCAACGGCTTGGGGAGATCCAAATGCCTGTGCCACCAAGCCTCCGAGCGCCCTGGTAATTTGAGCAGGAGCCCCGTATGTGTCCTCCAAGGTACTTTCTCGTGACCGTCGATGGTGATGCCGTCTGCAATGTCTTCTCGAGCCATGGCGAAATCTATGAGACTGCACTTGCCCTTGTCACAGGTGATCTGAATCTTCGGAACGATCACCTTGCCTCCCAGGCGCGTGGGGAGGCCCGGCTTCTCGACGAGGGATGGGGCCATATTCCAATCTGCCATGATAATCCATGGGTCCGTGATGCTCCCTATGACCGTCGAGAGCGCCTTGGTCTTTTCAAAGTTGCTGCCCTGCATGCCCTCCTTGGGAAGAAGGTAGAGGGATAATAGAACGACATTGCCTCCGCTGAGGTGGACAGTCATGGCCGTGAACCCTCTGAATAAGTCCTGCCGTCCTTGAGCCTTGAGGGTCTCCCTCATCACATCGAACGTTGTGGTCGCCAAGTGCGCCTTGGCGATGAGCAGCTCGCCTCCGCTGTTGCCCTCCTTCGAGCGTCGCGTCGGGGTAGCTGCCGTGACTGAGGAGGAGGATGAGGAGGAGGAGGAGGAGGAGGAGGAGGAGGAGGAGGAGGAGGAGGAGGAGGAGGAGGAGGAAGGAGGGAGGAGGAGGAGGAGGAGGAGGAGGAGGAGAGGGAGGAAGAGGAGGAGGAGGAGGAGGAGGAGGGTGGAGGAGGAGGAGGAGGAGGAGGAGAGGAGGAGGAGGAGGAGGAGGAGGAGGAGGAGAGGAGGAGGAGGAGGAGGAGGAGGAGGACGAGGAGGAGGAGGAGGGAGGAGGAGGAGGAGGAGGAGGAGGAAGAGGATGGGAGAAGCAGGGAGGAGGAGGGGAAACGTAGGGGGGAGGAGGAGGAGGAGGAGGAGGAGGAGGAGGAGGAGGAGGAGGAGGAGGAGGAGGAGGAGGAGGAGGAGGAGGACGATGGTTGAGATGAAGGGGGAGGAGAAGTCGGAGGAGAAGGGCCCCTCTCAGATGACCAGGGGCCCGTTGCATAAGCAAAGTAGAGGCCTCAAGCCAGGCGGGAGACAGACACGACAGGTCGAGCACGACCTTTCCCGAGGAGGTGCACTTTTGGTGGGCACTCCGCCAAGCGATCTGTTGGCTGCTGCGAGCCGCATGGGCCCCGCAGCTCGCACACAAAAACGCTCCTCTGCCCGAGAGGGGAGGCGGGTCCGCGTCCAGCAGGCGAGGAAGCGGTTGGGACCTTTTGGGACCGCGCATTGAGACTCCGATCCGCGGATGCCAGGGCTCGGCCCCCACAGAAGAGGACTTCTCGATTTCGCGAGAGTCTGGCTTCGGAGCGCTCGGGCCTCCCGCAAGTGGGGCGTTCTCCAGTGGCCGCGGCCGCGGCGCTGGGCGCAGCTCGAGATATCGGCCGAGGCCCCGCCACAAACATATACGCACATGATGGGCTTGTATTCCACCACCACCACCATAAGTTGGGAGGGGGGAAGGAGGTGGATGATGATGATGATGATGATGATGATGATGATGATGATGATGATGATGATGATGATGATGATGATGATGATGATGATGATGATGATGATGATGATGATGATGATGATGATGATGATGATGATGATGATGATGATGATGATGATGATGATGATGATGATGATGATGATGATGATGATGATGATGATGATGATGATGATGATGATGATGAATGATGATGATGAGATGATGATGATGATGATGATGATGATGATGATGGGAGGAGGGAGGAGGAGGAGGAGAGGAGGAGGAGAGGAGGAGGAGGAGGAGGAGAGGAGGAGGGAGGGGGAGGGGAGGAGGAGGAGGAGGAGGAGGGGAGGAGGAGGAGGAGGGGGAGGGGGAGGAGGAGGTGGAGGGGAGGAGGGAGGAAGTGGACGAAGAGGAGGAGGAGGAGGAGGAGGAAGGGAAGGGAAGGAAGGAAGGGAAGGGAAGGGACGGGAAGGGAAGGGAAGGGGACGGACGGAAGGGACGGGAGGGATAGGGAAGGGAAGGGGGGAAGGAGGGAGGGGCGGAGGAGGAGGTGGAGGAGGGGGGGAGGAGGAGGTGGAGGAGGAGGAGGAGGAGGAGGAGGAGGAGGAGGAGGAGGTGGAGGAGGAGGAGGAGGAGGAGGAGGAAGTGGAGGAGGGGGAGGGGGAGGGGGAGGGGGGGGGGGAGGTGGAGGGAGAGGAGGAGGAGGAGGAGGTGGAGGAGGAGGAGGAGGAGGGGAGGAGGGAGGAGGAGGAGGAGGGGGGAGGTAGGAGGAGGAGAATGAGGAGGAGGAAGGAAGGAGGAGGAGGAGGAGGAGGAGAGGAGGAGGGAGGAGGAGGAGGAGGACCCCCTCCCCCTCCTACTTATGGTGGTGGTGGGTGGAAAACAAGCCCACCAGCACAGACACCCTCCAATCGATTGCCCCTGGGACTCCCGGGAGGGTTGCGCTGTATAAATCACCGCGGAGAGCGTGCGACTTGATACGCCGCCGCCCTCCCTGAAGGTACACGCCACATTCGTCGGAGGGGGGTCCCGCGCCGATCCACATCCGCGCATGCAGACACAAATATGCGCCGATGCCCTGGAGGAGATGGAGCACCTGGGAAGTGGAGAGGGAGACGAACGTCCAGAAAGCAGAGACTATTCTGGTGAGTCCTGGTGGCTGGGCCTGTTCATTTGTGTGTCCCTGGGCCCCTTCACGAACGTTGAGGCGCATGTCCGAGCAGCCCCTCCCGCCTCCGGGGGCCAGGGCCGTCGAGCCAGGACCTCCCCTGCCAGGCCAGCCGCAACTGGGGGAGCCGCGGTCCTCACCCCCTGGGGCACCCATCGATCTCGACACCCCCCTCGAGAGATCGTCGATGCGGCGGGTCCCCCCCGGGGGGGTGAGTGCCACAGCTCCCCCACCTGTGGCTGGTCGGTCTGCGCCCCCTTGGCGAGGGGCGGCCCGGGGAGGCGGAGAGCTCCGGGGGGGGGGGGGGGGCACGCCCGCAGGCGCGCGGCGAGGCGTCGGGGGGGCCAGGGGGGGCGCGCGCCTGGCCCGGAGGCCCACAACCTCCACGTCCTGTTCACGGTCTTCGCGGGCACCTCCAGGAACATCAGGTGCGCGCTCTGCCCTCCTCCTCCTCCTCCTCCTCCTCCTCCTCCTCCTGGGGAACGCTGTGCCTCCTCCTCCTCCTCCTCCGCCTCCTCCTTAGCCTCGGGGCGTATTGCGATCGGAGCTGGGTGCGAGAAGGCTGGGGCACGAGGGCCAACCGCAGCTCTTTTTTTTTTTTCAGTTTGGAGCAGGATTCGCTGTCGGTGTCGCCGCGGACGTTGTCCATTTGAGACAGAAGGCCGCCTGCCCAATAGCCGCCGCTGCCGATTTGGGACAACACTTGTTGCTGGACATCGTACCCATTGTGTACGTACACAATTCGGGCGTCCAACCGAGTCCTCTGGCTGTGCCGCGGCATTGGGCTCAGAGTGAGTGCGAGGAGGACCTGTGTTCCCCTGGATTCGAAGAGGACGCAATTGTTTAAATGCGCACTTTCGAGGGTCCGCGCAGATTTCTGGGATCTGCGCTGGACCTCCCTGACGGCGCCTCCGCGCCGCCCCTGGCTTCACGCGCCAGGGAGGGGTGTCCAGCGCCGACCCAACAATTCCGTTCGGACCTCCGAAAGTTAAAATATTAATCATGTTATGTTGGTTTTCTATGGATGCAAGGCAGCCTGCGTCTTCCTGTCTTGCGTTGCAATTGGGGGGCGCCCCCTCTGGGCCTCTCTGAGGGCCTCTCCCCCGTGCCAGACGCAACCTTCTGCGCCGCCAGGTTAGCTATGATATACATATGCGTGTATAGATCGATGCATGTAGTTGTGTTTCACATGTAATACATTTGCATTTAGTTATTATTTGTTACATCAATACATCATTATCAATGTATGCATGTATATGTATATGTGTGTACACACGTATACCTATATATATAGATATATGTATATACATGCATACAGTTCGTATATAGAAGCCAGAGGACGCGAAAGAGAGAGAGAGAGAGAGAGAGTGAGAGAGAGAGCGATAGAAAGCGAGAGAGTGCGAGAGAGGGGCGGATAGACTCAGACAGGGAAAGGAATCTACATACGGTTAGCGTTCGTCCCTTCTTCTCTCACCTCCTCAAGCTGATTCCTCCTCATCCCTGCTCACCCTTCCTCCTTTCTCCTCTTCCCTGCAGGTGGAAACATTAGTAGCATATATAGATATAGACATCTCTCGCTCTCTCTCTTTCTCCCTCCCTTTCTGAAGGATACGATCAAACACCGTAAGGAAAGGTACGCCTCCTCCGCCCCCTCTCTCTCTCTTTCTCATTCCCTCCCTCTTTCCCCCTTTCTCGCTATCTTCCTCTCTTCCTCGGATTAAATCAGACACTGTATCACCAAGAATCAACATACAACACCAGTGTGATTGAACCATAATCCCAATGCGTCAACATCTGAGATTGCACGACATCTCACATCTAGACTCTAGATGTTTGGGTGTTCGTGCCTCCCTCTCTCCTCTTCCCACCTCTTCCCACATCCTCCCTCCCTCCTTCCTCCTCCTCCCCGCCCCCCTCCTCATCAATACCCCCTTCTCCTCCCTGCCGCTCTTCTTTCCGTACATCCCTGGAGAAAGAGAGAGAGAGAGAGAGAAGGAGAGAGAGAGAGAGAGAAGAGGGACACACACATATATACATATATATATATACATACACAGAGAGAGAGAGAGAGAGAGAGTAAGAGAGAGAGAGAGAGAGAATGAGAGAGGGATAACTATCGATACCTACATATGCATACGCTGAATGTTTCAACACGGGATGTAGATACACACATAGATATGTATATAGAGAGGAAACGCTGAGACAGAGAGAGAGAGAGAGAAAGAGAAGAGAGAGAGACAGAGAGAGAGAGAGAGCGAACGATAACGAGGCTTATCAGTGCATTTATACATACACGACTGCGTTGGCGCTTCGCGCCATGCACGTTGGTCCTTGAAGTTTGGTATGCAGGCGAAAAGGCAGGAAGATTAAACAGACAATTTAGCGATAACTCCTTGTTGCCTTTTCCGGCATCGCCGTTATAATGATGCGACTCGTTATCCATCTTCCATTTTTCTTGTTCCTCAGTCTCGCCCTACCGTGCGGAAGTTTTTCAGGCTTTCTTAAGGCTTTCTGGAGGCCTCCTGGGCGTCTCCTGGAGGCCACTGGGGGCTTCCTCGGGCCTCCCTGCCTCCAACCGCGGTCCCCCTAAACGACCGGGTCACGAATTGGAATGCTTCGGAGGGCGTCTTGGGGCCATCTTGGGCCGCCATGGGGCTCTCTTGGTCCATCTTGGAACCCTGCTGTGCCACCTTGGGGCTCGCGCGGCACGAGGTCAGAGACATGGCAGATGCGTCCACGGCACGTTCCTGTTTTAGAGCGGGCCTCCTTCTTCGTCTTCCTCCTTCTCCTCCTCCTTCCTCTGCTTGTGAATAAGAGCCAGGACTTCTTCTGCCATGCGTTGTGTCACTTGTATCTTCAGAGCACGCCCAAGGACCATTAGTGGCCAATGCGCCGCCTGGCGCACGGTGGTGATTTCTTGTTGTTGTTGTTGTTGTTGTTGCTGCTGCTGCTGCTGCTGCTGCTGCTGCTGTTGTTGTTGTTGTTGTTGTTGTTGTTGCTGTTGTCTCACATGGTACCCCAAGGCTTCTGTCTTCACCTCACGACGCGGCGGCGGGGCCGCGCTCGGCTTCGGCGGCGCGCCCGGGGGGGGGAAGTGAGAGGGGCCGGGCCCTCTCCGAAGGCTCGGACGCCCTCCCGTCTTCTGAGAAGTCTTCTGAGCCTTCTCCGAAGACGCAGGGCACCTCTCGGAAGGCCAGAGGGCTTCTGAGAAGCCCCGCCGCCTGCTGAGAAGGCCTTCTCCTTCTCGCTCCGCCCCCTCGCTCGCCGCCGAACGCCCTTGGGTCGGCTAAGGAGCTCGGTGTATAGACGCCCGAGCTGACCAACCCGTCGAGCGATGGAGCATCCATATGCAGATCTTATTCGCCAAACTCCTCGGCTCCCTCGTTCAACCAGTGGCGAGGCGTTCCGGCTTGCCTACAGGCCCACTGAGACTGTTTTGCTTTAGTGCTTCGGGCTCACCTCTGAGAGCATGATTATTGTTCTTAGAACGTTGTTGATTCTAAGGTCGGAGGCCCCCAGACGGTGTGGTGACCACACCGTGTGGTGAGTCGGTGGGGATTCGGGGTCACCGCACGGCTTTGGGACTAGAGTCCCTCTCCGAGGACGTCTCGGGCGCCAGGGGCCTCCAGGGTCCCAAGGCCGTGCGGTGACGCACCGTGCGGTGAGGTCTCTTGGGGCTCCGAGGTCACCGCACGGCCTGCCGCCACACGGTCTTGGGACCCCCAATGGGAACGTACCGTGGTAGGCCTATGAGGCTGTTTTTTTTAGGGTCCGGCGATAGCCCGGGTTATCGGGCTTGCCCCCCCCCTCCCTCCCCTCCCCCCCCAATGAGGCTGCCTTTTTTAGGGTCCAGCGATAACCAGGGTTATCGGGCTTGCCCCCCCCCCCCCTCCCCCCCAGGATAACCTAACCTTGCCGGTTGTGCAGGTCCGCGGGGGGACGGGGGGGGGGGCGCGGGCGTATGCAGGGCTGCCCGCAGCGCGAGGGTTAGGTTATCGGCCGGACCCCTCCTCCCCCGGGATAACCCGGGCTATCGCCGATTCCAAAAAACTGTCTCTCTAGGAGAGCCGGGACGGCCGGCCCCTGCTCAGCTCCTGCGCCGAGCTCCTGCCCGTGCCCTCCCCCGCTCGCCGCGAGCGAGGCCCGCCCGCGCGGCGCGCGGCCGGCGGCAGGCGCAGGGAATGCGGCAAGCTGCTGGCCGCGCTGCTGCCGGGCCGCGAGGTCTCCGCCGCGGACGTCTCCCAGTGGTGGGCGCTCGCCGCGGGCGCGCCTCGGCCGCGGCCTCGCGGCCTCGACGGGGTCCGCCTCGCTGCGGTCGCCTCGGCGGCGAGCTCGGAGCTCGGAGCCCGGCCCTCGACGGTCCAGGAGAGGGCCGCGAGGCGGTGCTCGGGCGGTCTCGGGCTCCGGGGGGCGCGTGCGGGCCCCGGGGCCGTGAGGGGCGGGTCTGGGGCGAGGATCGATTGCAAACAAAAACCGAAGGATTGCAAAAACCGAAGGATTGCAAAAACCGAAGAAAAAAACCGGAGGATTGCAAAACCGAGGGTTTTTTTTGCAATCCGTGGTTTTTTTTGCAATCCTTGGTTTTTTTTTGCAATCACCCGAGGGACCCTGGGAGAGGTCTGGGGACCGATGTTGAGCGGATGTGGCCTCGGCGCCCTGCCCTCGTGAATCGGGGGAGCGTAAGGCCCGGGTTTGCCAGGACTCGGGTTCGCCATCGTTTTTCGACGACGGCGCCTCGGATTCTGACGAGGAGGAGTTTCGTGGGATGTCTGCAGCGGGAGGCCTCGTCAAAATGCAGGCTCGGCCTCGTCATTTTTTTGACGACCTCGTCGGTGATTTCCGAGTCCCCTGTACCCAGGTCTTACGTCCCCCTGGGTGAAGTGAATATGCCAAGAAACAAATTGACCAATCTCGCAGACAGGCAAACAAGCTCTCAGCGCGCGATGCTATGATTTTTCAGGGGTGACGCCCGCTGTGCTACTTGAGCGCGTCCTTGGCCACTTTTGGGACCCCTGAACCAATATGGACTTGAGCCAGGCAACGCGATGGGCGGCGGGGGCAGGGTTCGGACTTCGCCGAAGGCGTGGCGAACTGCGAGCCCTGCCCGCGCCTCCCATCGATTCGGGAGCACCGATGGTTGGTTGGGGGCAGGGTTCGGAGGTCGGTCTGCCCGATGCGATTCGACCTCGATACTCCAACAATGCGACGCGACCCAGTGCTTGCATGGCGCTGCTGTGCATCCTGCCGCGGCCAATCCGATCCGATTTCGACTCCGTGCCGATGCTCGGCGGCGAGCGAGGGGGGAAGTGAGAAGGAGAAGGCCTTCTCAGAAGGCGGCGGGACTTCTCAGAAGCCCTCGCGCCTCCTGAGAAGTTTTTGTCTGTCTTCGGGGAAGCTCTAGAAACTTCTCAGAAGGCTGGGGGACTTCCGAACCTTCTGAGAAGGCCTTCTCCTTCCCACTTCCCCTCTCGCTCGCCGCCGAGGTGCAGCCCGATCCGATGCACATCTCGATTCGATCCGATTCACCGACTCGGTGTTGACTGCTCCCGCCTCGATCTCGCGGTGCTCGGGCTGGTGGCGAGGTCCGCATGCATATACCCCCCCTGGCTTCAGAGGAGGAAGAGGTACCGATACCTGTTCCCATCGGTCGTTGAAAGTAGGTATTTCTGGATTCCCAGGTTCCAGCCTACTTTGAGCGTCCTCCTACCTCAACGATCGAGTGGCTTCACCTTTGTCCGTCCTCCTTAGGGGCTGGACGGAACCCAATCTATTTTCAACGCCTTCCTACTTCATGTTTCCACCTACTTCTTCCGACTGATGGGGACCCTTCACCAGTTCTTGCATTCTGGGGCCTTCTGGGAGGCCCTCCTCGCCACTGCTGGATTCTCGCCTCGAATTTTTGGTCAGAGCGCGCCCCGGGAGAGGTCCGGGGGTCACTGGTATCGATACCTGGGACCGGGGTCTCGATTTCGCTGTCTCGATCTCGCCGTGTCGGGCGGCGGGAGCAATGCACTCGAACACAAAACGGCATACACATTTATCCGTAAGGGCTTCGCCCCCTGCCGCCGGCCCCCTCTCTCGGAGAATGGGCCATGGAAGAGCTAAGTCATGAGGCTTTGGCGCTGTCGTGCAGCAGTATCGGAACTTCATGCGAGGCCGATGCGCAATCGGCAAAACCAACTGATCACAAGAGGGGTTACCACACAGGGCGATTGGTAAGACGTGTATGGTTTACGAGCTTGGTTACCACACCTTGGGATTAAAGGGCCGAGGGAGTACTCGCAGTTTGGCTTACCACTCCTTGCGATGGATGTGCGTGAGGGGTGGCACCGAATTTCAGAAATGTGGCAAATCCCCTGTGTTTTTGGACCCTGACCCCGCGGATCTGCGTGAGGAGTGGCACCGAATTTCAGAAATATGGCAAATCCCATGTGTTTTTGGACCCTGACCCCGCGG
>CAUYUJ010007548.1:40000-46006 GCA_963575745.1 Prorocentrum cordatum | reverse complement strand
GCATTGTGGCAATATTGTCGCAGATGACCATGGGCAGGCCAAGGGAAGCTGCCCATGAATTGGACGGCAGCGCGAGAGCCTCTCCCCTGCACTGATCAGTGGGATGCAACGGCGGCCTTGGTGCGTGCCCGAGCAAGGGCCATCATCAAGAGTATTGGCCCTGAGAAGGTTTTGCGTGGGGTGAGAGTTGGCGTCGCTCGTCAGGCCCCGCTGTCCACTCGTGCCCCCTGCCTGAGAGCCTCCACTCACACGTTCGAGCGTTGTGCTGCTAAGTGGCGCTGTGCCAAGTGCGAGCTTCTCGTTGATGACTGCCGTCTCGACGAGTCGGCACTCACGCAGTGTCCTGGCCCGCCCCCCACTCAGGGGTCGCTGACCGTGGAGGGCCCACGTCGGTTCGGGGAGGCGGTGGTGGTGGAGGCTCGGGGGAGGACTCTCAGAGGCCAAGAGGCCCACCCGTCACATCAGCTTCTCGAGATCCCGCGTTGGCGGGTCTTGTTCTGCTCGCATTGCGGGGCCAATGCTACGTTTCGCTTTGTCAATCTGTTGCAGGAGTGTGGCGAGCCGAGTCCCAAGGGGAAGGAGGTCCTTGCACGGATCGCCAAGGGCCTGCGTCCTTCCCACAAGGGCCCCTCTGGGGCCATCGCTGAGGCGGCGCGCAGAGACGCCGCCCAAGAGGCTCGAGCTCGTGCACTTGTAAGGGGCAGTGGTTTGTCCCAGGCCCCTGGACCCCCACCCGAGGGAGATGGAGGGGCCTCGGGGTTTGTCTCGGCGGTGGACGCCTTGGAGGAGTCTGGGAACCAGGTGGTGAGAGGGGAGGATTCGGTCGGCGTTTTTGAGGCTGGGGCGGCCGCCTGCGATGGTGCGCCGAGCGCCTCGACGGCCTCCTCATCAAGGCCCGCGCCGCCGCCCTCCCCCTCCACCTCCTCCTCCGACTAGGCGCCCGCCGCCCCCCCCCCCCCCCCCCACCCCCCCCCCCCCCCCCCCCCACCCCCCCCCCCCCCTTCCGCGCGACCCCTCGGTCGCCTCTGCATTTAGCCCATTTTAGTCCTCCTCCCCTCTCGCTGAGGTCTCCTCCTCATCATTTCCTCCTCCTTCGCCTCCTCCTCCTTCTGTGCCTTTGCTCCTCCTCAAGCTTCCTTCGTCCTCTCCCGCCCCCTCCTCTCCTCCTTTCCTCCACTCACCCTTCTCCCTCCTCTATTCCCTCCCTTCCTCCCCTCTTCCCTCCCCGCTTTCGCTCCCGCTCATGCTCCCTGCTCCTGTTCCTGCTCCTTCTCCGCCTCCTCCCACCCCCTCCTCCTTTCCTCCTCCTCTTCCTCTACCCTCCTCCTCCTCCTATATCCTCATTTCATATTCCTCCTCATCTTTTTCCTTCATCCTCCTCCTCAATCATCCTCCGCTTCCTCATTTCCTCATCCTCCTTCTTCCTCCTCCTTCCTTTCTCCTCATCCCTTCCTTCCCTCGCTTCCCCCTCCTCCTCCTCCTCTTCCTCCTCCTCCTCCTCATCATCATCATCAGCAGCAGCAGCACCAGCATCAGCATCAGCATCAGCATCAGCATCATCATCATCATCATCATCATCATCAAGCGCAACTGGGGTTCAGACCGCAACCCAGCAGCGCGACAGGGCAGCGCTCGTCCGACATTCCTTTTTTCGGACGCAACCCTCTCCCTCGAAGCGCCCAGCAGTTGAGCCCAGTCGTCTCGAGGGTTCGCGGCGCATTGCTGGAGAATGCGCGTGCTGGGACCTCTTCGACTATTTCTTTACAACCCGCTGTCGCTGATAGCCGTGGGCAGATGCCGTGAGGTGGCACGCGAGCTCGGAGCTGATGCCGTCCTGCTTCCTGGCGCTCGCATTCGAAGATGGTCAGGCCGACAGTATCAGGTGGAGAAGCTGGGCGACGGGTACGTTGCGATTCATTTTGGCTGGGCAGCTTCAGCGTGGACGAATCGGTCTGCAGGTTGCACGATCATACTGGGCAGACAGTTCAGACTCAAAGATGTGGTGGATATCTTCACTCCGCCCAAGTCTATTCAGGGCAGAGCTGGAGCGGTGCGGGTGAAGAGTGGCAAGTTCGACGTGACCCTGGTCGTCGGATATCCACCTCCCACTGGCGCCACGGGCAAGAAGATCTCGGTGTGCGAGGGGCGGTGAAGGCGACGCACCCGTGGGTTGACAACATAGTGGAAGGTACGCGGGCCCGCTCTCTTTTAGTGGTGGGCATGGATGTGAACAGCGGCTTTGGTGAACGAAGTGATGGGGCTCCCGTGGCCGAGGAACATGCTGGATAATATAACAGAGCGAAGCCGAACATTTCGGGCGACCTCGCGGAGCAGCTGTGTCTTACTCGCAACTTGTGTTCACCTAGTACTTGGTATTCCGAGGGCGGTCCCACCTTCTTCGGTTCCAATGGGGCGAGCTCTACGATAGACCACTGGTTCATCCCAGTGGCTGCTATGGGGAACGTCCTTGATTGTAAGGTGAGATACTTCCATGGGAGACGGCTTCAACTCATCCCTGATCGGCGCCCACGTGATCGTTTACCGCTTCTGCTCGTGATCGATTACATTTTGGAAATGCAAGATGGAGCCACTGATTAAACAACGAAGCTCATGACCTGGGACCTTCAGAAGCTATCGGAAGCACTTCAAACGGGAAAGGGTCGCGATCTATTCTTACTGCAGTTGGAGGAACTATTTACCCAGCATGAGAAAGAGTTCATACCTCTCAGAGGAGATCGGCGAGTTGATGAGCACTGGAGTCTGGTGATGCAACTGATGCAGTAAGCTGGTCAGGCACACTTCCGAAAACACCCGCCAGATATACACAATACCGCAGAGGCACGTTTGCAAGTTGAGAGGCGACGGCTAGTGGCGCTTCGCGCGGGGGAACGAGCACGAGCGGCTGGAATGGGCTCTGGCGGGTCCGACTTAACTGGTGACGACGAGCAGGTGGAACCCATCAAGAGGCTCGCCAAACAGCTCAGACAATGGGCGCGCAGGCGACGGGTTGAGACGGACCTGGCGGAGGCTGAGAAGTTTGGGCACACTTATGAGATGCATCGGATAGCACATTTGTTGGCAGAACGAGCTCAGGGTACCAAGCGACGGCAGTATCTTACGACGCCCGAGCCACGACCGTCGGCTACGGCTGTCGAGGCACACATGGCGAAGCCGAGCGCGGAGGAAGGCATGTCAGCAGTACGCGTTGATCGAGCTGAGCTTCTCGCCCGTCGTGGCACCACAGCCGCTTGTCTCACGGAAAGGAGTGCTTACCTTGACGAACTAGCTGAACGCGATCTTCGTCGTACGATCTGGGCTATGCGAAAGAGTGGGAAGCGCAGAGGATCGGTGCAGTGGAGTATTCCCGTCGAGCTTTTACTTTGCTGTATTGAACCTGGACATTGCACTACAGTGGGGAGACCACCACGTGGTCTGGGACAACCACCGATCGGGGAGGTAGCGCAGTCTTGTCGCAACTGCCGCTCGGAGGTGCAGGAGGTCTTACTTCATGTGCGTCGAGCTGAACGCGCACCTGCAGCTGCGCACTGGTATTTTTGCTTCGCCCTGGACAAACATAACGGACTCAGAGGTCTGGACGGCAAGCGGCTCATTCACCTGGTCTGCACCTTCAGGAAGTTTTTCTTCGGCGGTCTCCTTCGGAAGCCGAGCTGCCGTGAGTGCGAGTTGAACTTCGATCCGACTTGTCGCGGCTACTTGGCGCACCGCAGGCGAGAGGGCGCGATGATGGTCACTCGTTGTGTGGGATATGCTCTCAGACAGAAAGGCCTTCGCAGCGTCTCGGAATTGCTGGATATGTCGAACGCTTTCGCTTGCACGCCACTTGAGTGGCTGGGTGAGGCAGTTGAGGAGCTGGCGGAGCCGGTGGACTGGGCCCTGCTGCACGACAGGATTCATCATCACATCGTGGAGGTTGAGACGCGCGGCGAGGCGTTGTATTTCGCCCTCGGACGCGGAGGCGCCCAAGGAGTTCGCCGCGGCATTTCGAAGACCCGTGCAACAATGGCGTGCTGAGTGTGCTGCTCAGGACGACCTCCTTCTATTCAAGACACCTATACTGGAGCTACCTGTCCCATGTGCCGTGGTGCAGTTCGCTGACGATTTGAAGAAACGCCACGTTATCCTGTCTGGTTTGGCCACCGACGCACACACAATCATCGAGGAAAGCCAGACGTTGTTAATCACGGAGCTCGAGAAGGGGGGCTTCAAACAGAACATGAAGAAGCGCGAGATGGTCTCTGAGCTCAAACCTTCTGAAAATTTGAAGTTCAAAGCACTACTCAAGCCTGGGTCTGGAAAGATACTACCACATGCACGGCATCTTGGTGGAAAATATGTGTGGAACGACAACGCCAGCGTTGAGGTCGGCTACCGCATCGACGCTTTTTTAAAAAAAGGATGGGCTGACATGGGCAGATTCTGGTTCGCCAAGAGTCCTCACAAATTACGACGACAGTTTTTTCTGGGCAAGGTTGTGGGGGCTGCTCTCTCTGGCATGTGCAGCTACATACTCAGCGAGTCGGAGCTTCATCGTCTGGATGTTCAGATTTGCAAGAAGTTGGGAGTGATGGAAGGTGGATCGCAGGTGGCACACGACACACACGTCAAAGTTCTCACGAACAAGCAACTCATGAAGCGTTGGGGAGTTGTGCCCTCAAAAGCGGCTCTGGCAATGCAAAGGATACGCTGGCTACAAGATATGGTGCGGCATCCCCTGGCTCATCAGCAGGTTATTGCAGCTCTCTGGGGACACCTGGGAGACGAGCCCTCGCCGATCGACATCGAGGGGAAGCTGACGGTGAGCACCAGCCCGTTCGCCAGGCAGTTCACCCGCGACCTCATGCTGTTGGAGGGCACCAGCGGCACGGAGGATTTCTTCGAAGAGTGGGCGCTGGTCGGCAGGGCTCGGCAAGAGTTATGGAGCTGCGAGGAGGTGAACAAAGCTTTTTTGAAAGTCGATGCGAAGCTGCTGGAGGTGTCACTCATGAGGGAAGATCAGATATGGGAAAAGCTTGCACCCAGAGCCAAGGAGACGGAGGAGCCTGAGGGGGAGTTCGTGTGCGACCTGATCGGCTCGCAGGGCGCCGTTTGCGGCCTGTGTTTTTGATTCCTTGAAGAAGCTGGTCGCGCACATGGCGAAGGCCCGCGGCGGGTCTCACGGCGTTTTGTGCCCGCTTAGATGCTGCGTGATTGCGAACCAGTGCCTGAACTGTGGCAGTCTGTTTGCTTCAAAAGATAGCGCAAAATAGCACGTTCAAGCGTCTTGAAGTCTTGGGAGATGTCGGCCTCGAGGGGGCAACCACGCCAGGTCCCTTCTGAGATTATATGTAAAATGTGTGGCCTCGAGTTTGGCAATTTACCTGAGTACTACACACACGCTCGAGAAGAACGCTTGCCTCGCCCCGCTCCGCGCCCTGTGGAGCGCCATCGTCTTCGCCATGCCCGCGCTGCTGGCGGCAGCGGACGACAAGACGGATGGAGGCCAAGAGCCACGCCGCGTCAAGTCACGCACGGAAGGAGGCAGCACGGACAAGAAGCTCAAAGGCGTCAGCGATCAAGGGCTACGTCGGTTCCTGCTCGCGATGGTCAAGCAGCTCCTGAAGGTGGCGCAGGGGATGCGAGAACTCGGAGGATGCCTAGTCGACACTTTTCTCTGCCCTGTGGATGGGGCGGAGGCGCTGAAGATGGCGGAGCAGACCCACAACTACGCGGAGGCGGTGATGCGCGACGGGAAGGGTCACCTGCACGGAGCTCCCTACATCTGGGCGTTCGCGGGCCTGCTGGCGGGACTTCGAGAGCGCGGAGACGCAGTGGGCGCCCAGAACGCGAAGGGGATCGTGGACATGATGGAGTGGCTCGACGCGCACGGCGTGGAGGACAAGATGGAGATGATACGGATGTGCCGTCTGGACAAGACGTACGACAAGGACAAGAAGCGGATCACCTTTGTGCTGCGAGACGAGCGTTGGCGCCAGACGGTGATTGCGT
>CAUYUJ010007548.1:0-37500 GCA_963575745.1 Prorocentrum cordatum | reverse complement strand
GAGGAGGAGGAGGAGAGGAGCAGGAGGAGGAGGAGGCCGAGAGCCGTTGCCCGATTCGGGGGCGCGGACCCCCCGCCAGGCCCTCGACACAGCGGGCGACAGGCCAAGCGCGGCACCCGGCGATGGCGGCCGAGGAGCCCGCGACGCGCCGCGACACCGACGTGCGCAATGCCACGGCCAGGTCGGGCCTGTCCCCCTACAGCGGGCTGTTCGACGAACAATAGCACATTGCCAAACAATACCCCTAAAGTGGTTAAACCATACTCCAAAATACTACCCAGACTATTTTTTGACCATTTTGGAACATTCCCCCTGTAGAGGGACAGGCCCGACTTGATGCTACGGGGGGCTGCCCGATGGCGAGACCACCGGCTCGACCTACAGCCAACCCGTGTACGTGATAAGGACGCGCAGTGAGGGTGCGGGGGCCTTGGACGCCCGTGCCGAAGCTCTTCGAGCGGGGCTGGCCATCGAAAGTGCTCAAGGATGGGCCGAAGAGGGCCGAAGAGGCAAGGCTGCGAAGGCTACTGGCTGTGTGCTGCCGCCGCTGCTGCCCTCCGAGCAGCAACCAGCGCTTGCTGGGTTGATCCCAGCGCTGGTCGCCGCCTGCCCCGGGCAGGGGGCTGCCCCAGTGCGAGACGGCCCACTGCACCATCGGCGACATCGGCAACAACACCTACAACCAATTGAAGGGGCCCCGGGACACACAAATAAATACACACAAATAAAAGGATTCCCCCAATTCCCCCTCATTTTCTGGGTTTTTGTCTTCCCCCCACTTCCCATATTTTCCCATATTTTCGGGGGAGTCGAGGATTAATTGTGTCTGTGTGTAGTTTTCCCTCCTGGAGGCTGCAGCTCTCTGGCCAACCGTCGCCCGCCGCGCAGCCCGGCGCAGGCTGCGCTTGCGAGGCGGGGCCTGCTGGCGGGCCCGCGGGACCACCGTCGGCAGCCGAGCCATCGGCGCCTGCGCGTCCCACCACCTCGAGGACGCCAACAATACACCACAAGGGCTCCCAACTTCGCGCTCTCGCGCTCCGCGAAGCGCGGAGCGCGAATAACTTCGCGCTCTCGCGCCGCCCCCCCCAAAAGGGAGAAAAGGAGGACGAGGAGGAGGGGGAGAAGGGACGAGGGCCGCGAAGCGCGGCGAACAACTTCCGCGCCCTCGTGGGAGCCCTTAGCACCACCAGCAGCCCTGGCCAGGTCCATCCTGTGCCCTGGACTCGTGTACGGACCTCCTGGCCTAGGCCACGATGGAGGAGGAGGAGGAGGAGGAGGAGGAGGAGGAGGAGGAGGAGGAGGAGGGCCTGTACGCCTCGGCGGCCGGAGAAGGGGGGGGAAGCGGGAAGGATGAGGCCCTCCTCGGAGGGCGGCGGCGGGACTTCTCGGAGGCCCGCGCGCGCCTTGGCCGATCTCGAGGACGATGTTGTAGATCTCGCTATTCCCCAGACGAACTCCGGCAGTGCTGTGCAGTGGCTTTCTGGGTGCTGCGGCCCCGCCCTGCAGCGCCCCCGCGGCGTTCCAAGCAGGTCGCAGTTCGCAGTTCTCTGCGCCCGCGGGGAGGGCTCAGAAAACTGCTCAGATAGAGGAAAAAGAACTATGCACATACACCGATTCTGGCCAGGCCCAACCTGAGCCCAGGATCGGTGCATACGCCCTCCTACCTTGGCCAGGAAGGCATATGCACCGATCCTGGGTCAAGGATGGACGTTGTCAGGATCGGTGCATGTGCATAATCCTCTTCGCCCGATCAGAAGGCTTGGGTCGAGGACGCGGAGACCCCGGACTCGGAGGTTGCGGAGACGGTTTTTCGACGGCTGTTCACCTCTCCTTGGCTCTTCTTTGCTCTGCAGCTGCTCGTTCCCGACGGTCGGTCGCTTCTTTTTGTTGTGGCCCCGACACTGCGCTCAATAAACGCCCAAGGCCGTAAAGTAAACGCCAGTTGTCGGGTCCGGGTGGATTTTCCTCCCTTGACAAAGGGCATACGCGCCCAGCTATGTACATGAACACGGCCCCTCGATCCGCGAGACTGGCCGCGTGCTACGAACGTTCGGGCAGTGCGTACTCTCGAAACCAGCGTGGATTCATGTACGTGTACAGGGCAGGTTTTAATACATAGGATTTGTTTAAACATATGGGATCTTGAATACATGAACAGTTGATGAATCAATACATGCACGAACTCATCCTTGCATTTATGAATCAGCCCTTTATGTTTAATGCATGGTCCGCACGCGGAGCATGTGTTAAAACCGGCGCTGTACGTCCTTCTTTCGCTATACCGCTCCCGCGTCCCAGCCAGAATTGGACGCCCGAGTTATCCAGGGTAACTCGGGTCCCGGGTAACTCGGGTTTGGGTTCCCGAAAAACGAACCCGAGTTAACCCTGACCCGAGTTACCCCTGATGATTCGGGGCTCTGGACGCCCGAATTATCCGGGGTAACTCGGGTCCAGGATAACTCGGGTTCGGATTTCCGAAAAACGAACCCGAGTTAGCCCTAACTGATGATTCGGGGCTCTGGACGCCCGAATTATCCGGGGTAACTCGGGTCCGGGATAACTCGGGTTCGGATTTCCGAAAAACGAACCCGAATTAGCCCTGACCCGAGATACCCCTGATGATTCGGGGCTCTGACAGAAGCGCCTGTGGACACCACTGGGGTGCCGCGGCGCCCCCGTCGACACTCTGCGGGGCGGGACGCGCCCGTGGACACCGCGCGGCGCCGCCGCGCTCGGCGAGGACCGCCCCGAGGACCAGCTCGAGGAGCCGGAAGCCCAGCCTTCGGTCGGGCATATCCCCTACAGGCGGATATTTTTTGGGGTTTTTGTTCCCAACCATCCTGTGGTGTTGGGTCCTCGTTTTGAAGAGACGTCGCCCCGCGTTCCTCCTTCCTCCTCCTTCCTCCTCCTCCCCTTCCTCCCCCCTCCTCCCCCTCCCACACCCATTCTGGCACACCCCTCACACGTTTCGTGGCCCCATAGGGAGCTCCACCGAAGGCCCCAGTGGCTGCGCCCGCATGCGGTTCCACCCCCCATTCTGGCACACCCCTCACACGTTTCGTGGCCCCATAGGGAGCTCCACCGAAGGCCCCAGTGGCTGCGCCCGCATGCGGTTCCACCCCCCATTCTGGCACACCCCTCACACGTTTCGTGGCCCCATAGGGAGCTCCACCGAAGGCCCCAGTGGCTGCGCCCGCATGCGGTTCCACCCCCCATTCTGGCACACCCCTCACACGTTTCGTGGCCCCATAGGGAGCTCCACCGAAGGCCCCAGTGGCTGCGCCCGCATGCGGTTCCACCCCCCATTCTGGCACACCCCTCACACGTTTCGTGGCCCCATAGGGAGCTCCACCGAAGGCCCCAGTGGCTGCGCCCGCATGCGGTTCCACCCCCCATTCTGGCACACCCCTCACACGTTTCGTGGCCCCATAGGGAGCTCCACCGAAGGCCCCAGTGGCTGCGCCCGCATGCGGTTCCACCCCCCATTCAGGCACACCCCTCACACGTTTCGTGGCCCCATAGGGAGCTCCACCGAAGGCCCCAGTGGCTGCGCCCGCATGCGGTTCCACCCCCCATTTCGGCACACCCCTCACACGCTTCGTGGGTGGCTCCATGGGGAGCTCCACCGAACGCCCCAGTGGCTGCGCTCGCATGTGGTTCCCCCCCCCATTTCGGCACACCCCTCACACGGTTCGTGGCCCCATAGAGAGCTCCACCGAAGGCCCCAGTGGCTGCGCTCGCATGCGGTTCCACCCCCTTTTTCGGCACGCCCTTCACACGTCTCGTGGCCCCATAGGGAGCTCCACCGAACGCCGCAGTGGCTGCGCTCGCATGCGGTTCCACCCCCCATTTCGGCACACCCCTCACACGTTTCGTGGCTCCATAGGGAGCTCCACCGAAGGCCCCAGTGGCTGCGCTGGCATGCGGTTCCACCCCCCATTCTGGCACACCCCTCGCACGTTTCGTGGCCCCATAGGGGGCTCCACCAAAGGTCCCAGTGGCACTGCCCGCTTGCGTCCGCCACCACCCAGCACAGCCCTTGTTCCCTGCGCTTCACCCACCCAGAACAGCGCTTCGTAGCCCTATAGGGAGCTCCACCAAAGGTCCCAGCGGCACCGCCCGCATGCGTCCGCCACCACCCTGCACAGCCCTTGCTCCCTGCCTGCGTTTCACCCACCCAGTACAGCGTTTCGTGGCCCCATAGGGAGCTCCACCGAAGGTCCCAGTGGCACCGCTCGCATGCGTCCGCCACCACGCAGCACAGCCCTTGCTGACCGCGTCTCACCCACCCAGTACAGCTTTCGTGGCCCCATAGGGAGCTCCACCGAAGGTCCCAGTGGCACCGCCCGCATGCGTCCGCCACCACCCAGCACAATTGCGGCATTCACAACTGCATATGGTTGGGTCCTTCGCCAAGCTAATTTTTTATTTTTTCTGAAGAAAAATTCGCAAAGATGCTCCACAATACGGAGACATCGTCGAAACGTCGTCCCCAGACTGTCTGACTTGAATCTTCTCCTCCTGCAGAGGGGCGGGCCCGGCTCGGGCCCAGTCCGAGGACCCAGGGCTGTGGATGCCACGGCAATGGACACCCTGACAGTCCTATCATTGAGTCTAAGATGTGTTTAAAATGTCGGAAACATGCTTTAAACATGTCTTTGACATGTTTTCTACATGTTGTCTAACACATGTCTTAGACACCTCGAAACTATTTGGCAACATGCTTCCTCTCTCCATTGATCGTCCTCCAAAAAAACCCAAAGGATGCGCTCGCGGCCGAAGCTGCCCTGGCAGACCTGCGCGGGCGCCTTGCCGCCATGCCACTTGCCGTCGCTCGGACGTCCATGTCCCGTGCACTTTTCGGTTTCGTGCGTGTTTTCGATGGTTGCTCGATGGTCCAGGATGGTCCTCGATGGTTCTCGCCGAGAAAAAATGCACACGTCCGAGCGATGCCAAGGCCATCAGCCAACAGGGGGCGCGCGTGCGCGCGCCGCGCGCGCCGCCGGCTCTCGGAGGGACATGCAGCGCCCGTGCGTGGACGCGGCCCCCGTCGAGGCCGCCGCCTCCAGGAGTTCCTAGCACAGGGCAGTTGTTTAATACATGGGATTTTAAAACATATAGGATTTTTCCCAACCATCCTGTAGTGTTGGGTCCTCGTTTTGAAGAGACGGTGCCCCGCGTTCCCGCCTCCTTCCTCCCTCCCTCCTCCCCCTCCCACACCCATTCTGGCACACCCCTCACACGTTTCGTGGCCCGATAGGGAGCTCCACCGAAGGCCCCAGTGGCTGCGCCCGCATGCGGTTCCACCCCCCATTCTGGCACACCCCTCACACGTTTCGTGGCCCCATAGGGAGCTCCACCGAAGGCCCCAGTGGCTGCGCCCGCATGCGGTTCCGCCCCCCATTCTGGCACACCCCTCACACGTTTCGTGGCCCCATAGGGAGCTCCACCGAAGGCCCCAGTGGCTGCGCTCGCATGCGGTTCCATTTGGCACACCCCTCACACGTTTCGTGGCCCCATAGGGAGCTCCACCGAAGGCCCCAGTGGCTGCGCTCGCATGCGGTTCCACCACCCATTTCGCACACCCCTCACACGCTTCGTGGGTGGCTCCATGGGGAGCTCCACCGAACGCCCCAGTGGCTGCGCTCGCATGTGGTTCCCCCCCCCATTTCGGCACACCCCTCACACGGTTCGTGGCCCCATAGAGAGCTCCACCGAAGGCCCCAGTGGCTGCGCTCGCATGCGGTTCCACCCCCTTTTTTCGGCACGCCCTTCACACGTCTCGTGGCCCCATAGGGAGCTCCACCGAACGCCGCAGTGGCTGCGCTCGCATGCGGTTCCACCCCCCATTTCGGCACACCCCTCACACGCTTCGTGGCTCCATAGGGAGCTCCACCGAAGGCCCCAGTGGCTGCGCTGGCATGCGGTTCCACACCCCATTCTGGCACACCCCTCGCACGTTTCGTGGCCCCATAGGGGGCTCCACCAAAGGTCCCAGTGGCACTGCCCGCTTGCGTCCGCCACCACCCAGCACAGCCCTTGTTCCCTGCGCTTCACCCACCCAGAACAGCGCTTCGTAGCCCTATAGGGAGCTCCACCAAAGGTCCCAGCGGCACCGCCCGCATGCGTCCGCCACCACCCTGCGCAGCCCTTGCTCCCTGCCTGCGTTTCACCCACCCAGTACAGCGTTTCGTGGCCCCATAGGGAGCTCCACCGAAGGTCCCAGTGGCACCGCTCGCATGCGTCCGCCACCACGCAGCACAGCCCTTGCTGACCGCGTCTCACCCACCCAGTACAGCGCTTCGTGGCCCCATAGGGAGCTCCACCGAAGGTCCCAGTGTCACCGCCCGCATGCGTCCGCCACCACCCAGCACAATTGCGGCATTCACAACTGCATATGGTTGGGTCCTTCGCCAGGCTAATTAATACATGACTAATGTATGAATAAATCGATGCATCAACTCATCGTTGCTGCATTTTAAATGCATGATCCGCACGCGGAGCATGTATAAAAACGGCACTGTAAGGGGCCGAACTCTATACACCGACGCTTTTTCTGGCCCCGCACCGAAGCTCGCCCAGGAAAGCGGATCCTGGTGCATACTGGGTTTCGGTGTATAGATTTTCGTTCCTGCCACGGGAAAACGGGGAAACAAGAATACACCACACCACCCCGACGTCGTCGCCGACCCTCAAAATGTCTTGGGATTGCAAAACAGCCCGCCACTGGTACGTACTGTACATGCTCCAGTTTCCGACCAAGCACCAGTACAGTGCCAAACGAGAACGACAAACGAAACGAAATCACCGATTGTAAAGAAAACAAATCGAACAACGAAACGGAATTCGCAGACCGCGCTAAAAACAACGGAGCAACAACGAAAACGAAAAGGCAAAGACCAAACTAAACAGCGTTGCGGTCGGCTCTTGGAAAACATACACAAGAAATCCAACCCTGAGACCCAAGGACGTCCCTCGATTCTCGGTGTGGGAACGTCGCGCTCTCCATCGCAGAACCATGGAACCCCAAGAAACCCAAGGCACCCTGGAGGCAAGCAAGATGTTTCTTGGCATGGGCCTCCACTGTATTCTGGAGGCGGCACGGCCAGAGAGGACGCAGCTACTGCAGCTTGGCACGACTTCGACCGGGTCCCCGAGCACACACTGGAGGAGCTCGCCGCAGACCCACAATGGGCGACGCGCCTCAGCGCAACCGCCGCTGGAGTCCAGCCATGAGTGGCACTCTCCCAACCTTCCCTTCCCTTCCTGCCCGCCCGCTTCCTCCCTCCTGTTCCAGCTTGCCCCCCTCGTCCTGCGCCTTCCCTCTCACGAGGGTCGGGGAGGGCCGGGCCGAACGTGCGGGGATCGGAGGCGGGGGAGGACAGAGCCAGCAGCAGCATCTTGTGGCCACAGCAGGTACGCACGATGCTCGCACACCACCACCTCCCTCCGATCGGCACCTCCCCGTCGCCACCACCTTTAAGCGAGACCGCGCACGGCCTCGTCCGTGCAGCGGAGGCCGCCTGCTGGCGCGCGGAGGCCGACACCACGGCCCCGCCCCTTCACCCCTCGCGGGTGGCTCTCGACCCGCCGCGGGCCATCTCCGGAGAAGGACCCCCGCCGCCGCCACGCCCGCGGGCACCGTGCGCACCCATCTGCCGGAGCCCTCCCCGCCTCCCCCCCCCCTAGCGCCTCTGTGCTGTCCGCTCCTCCTTCCTCCTCCTCCTCCTCCTCCTCCTCCTCCTCCTCCTCCTCCTCCAAGGGCATCGGCACACACATGTAGCGACAGATCTGCAGGCGCGCGCAGGGTCGCCCCGCTCTATGGGCCCCTTCGCCAGCCGCGCGCAGAGGGCCACTCCGGGCGCCGAGTGCCGCGCAGGGGCGCGGAGACGGCGCCCGTGGCTCCACGCCCCCTCCCCCGTTGTGTCCAGAGGCGGGGGCGCACCGCGGTGGCACAACTCAGGTGGAGCCCAGCCCAGCACTGTCCCGCGGCGATCGACCTGAGCAGGCGTTCGTCGTTTTCGTCCTGCTTTCGCTCTCACTCGGTTTGCCCTCAGTCCGCCTCTGCTGCGAAACGACATCGGCACGGCCCACGAGATCGCCAAAACACCGTTCAGGTCGAACCACGGCCCAGAATGATTCGGCGCCTGCGTGCCTGCTGCCAGACGGTCCAGGCCCCGCGGTGGCCTGGCTCGTGCGTGCCCACCCGCCCCACGATGTGAGGAGTGGAGACTGGGGCGGATCGGGCGGGGCTTATGAGAATGGGATGGGGATGGATGTGGATGTGCATGTGCAGTTTTACCTCAAGGTTAACCCGTACTCCTCCTCCGGTTCTGCGCAGCACAGCCCGAGCCCCATCGGGTAGACACATCGCTCAGGATTGCACCATCACCCGCGGCCTGGCTGACGAGGCCGCATGCCGAGCTCCCACCAACTCGAGACGCCTCCGGCACCCGTGATAATCTTGCAGAACGGTCTGGGGCTGCTCACGTGCCTTCCGAGCCCACCACCTCTCTCCCCTCCGTCGCTTGGCTTCCCCGCCATGCCGCACCAGGCGTCGAGCAACCACTCCCGCTCAAGCTGGGGATCACTGGAGCGCCACGGCGCAAAGGCCACCGCTGCTGGACAGGATGATGGATGGATGGGACTCGGAAGGGGATGTGGCAGCGGCAGCGGTGACAGTCGGATTTTGGCCTTGAGCCAAACACGACGACACAGAGTCTGGCCTCGCTTCTAGTCGGGGAAACGTCTCCACTCCCTGATGCTAAACCTGTCGGATTAAATAGCATCCCTGCTACATGGAGGAGGAGGAGGAAGAGGAGGAGGAGGAGGAGGAGGAGGAGGAAAAGAAGGAGGAGGAGGGACAGGAGGAAGAGGAGGAGGAGGAGGAGGAGGAGGAGGAGGAGGAAGAAGGAGGAAGGAGGAAGAGGAGGGGGAGCAGATTATGGGGCTGAGGGGGATGCTGCGCTTTGCGCCACCCGCGCCGGCGCCCACTGGCCGCAGGCCGAGGCGCGAAGACAGCGCTCGCCCCCCTCGCCGCGCGCGGTAACAGCCACGCGCCCCTTGCGGGCGCCCTCCGAAGCGGCGACGTCTCGGCACTTCTGCCGTGCCCGCCCTCGTGCGCCAGCGGTGGGCCCAGCATCCCGCTCCCCCCGCTCGACTTGACAGGTCCTCCCCCTCTCTCTCCTTCCTCCTCCTCCTCCTCCTCCTCCTCCTCCTCCTCCTCCTACCTTCCTTCCTTCCTTCCTTCCTTCCTTCCTTCCTTCCTTCCTTCCTTCCTTCCTTCCGCCGCCACAGCTCGCCCATCTGCGTGACATGCCCAGGAGCCCAGCGGCCAAGGCGGGGGGGGTGGTCGTAGGCTGCGAGAAGGGGGGGAAGAGGAGGACTTGAGTCATTCTTGCGCTTCTTTTCCTGCATTTTCTGGTCCCCCCCCCCTCTCAGGGGCAAACCCTGGGGGGGGGGGGGGGCAACGTCAGGTGACCTTCATGCCATCAGGAATCCGGAATCAGGAGGACGAGGGAGGAGGTCGGATTCGAAGGAAGGAAGGAGGAGGAGGAGGCGGAGGAGGGAAATGAGGGAGGAGGACGAGGAGGATGAGGACGAGGAGGAGGAGGAGGAGGAGGAGGAGGAGGAGGATTCAGGAACAGGAGGACACTTTGGCCCACCCCCCTGCGGTCGGCCCTCGTCGTCGTCGTCGTCGTCGTCGTCGTCGTCGTCGTCGTCGTCGTCGTCGTCGTCGTCGTCGTCGTCGTCGTCGTCGAGGGGGGCGGGCGGCGGAGCCGAGGATCGGAGCGACCTCTCTGCCCCTGCCTGTCTCGAGGGCTCTGCGGGGGCATCCCCGAGACCTCGAGCCGAGCCCCACGGGCCGGAGGCCCCGGGGGCCGCCCAACACACGGGGACCCTTCCTCAAACCCAAAGCCCCTGGCGTCGTGGAAAACTCACGACGGACGGCTCTTCTGCGTTCTCGGCCCCCGGGAGCCCTCGGCGTGCTCCGGGACAATCAGAAAACGACTCAGGACCAAAAGCCGGTCTCGGGAGATGGGTCCAGACCTCGGGGGGTCCACGCCGTGACAAGATACGACTGTCGTGGGTCTGGGTCCAGGGCCCCCTGTGACCTCTCGATCGGGCCCCTTCGGCGGCCGAGCGTGCTCGGGATAGAACCCCAGGGTAGGCCCCCTGGCACGCGAAAGATCGGCCGCGCCGAGCTTCGAGGAGCCGGGCTTCCAGGCCGCCGAGCTCCGCGGGCTGCGCTCCCCGAGGCGCGAAAGAGCGCGGTCCCTTCCGCGCTTCCCCGTCGCCCACCCGGAGGGGGGGGGGGGGGCAGCTCTCCAGCACTGGCCGCGGAGCGCGATCACCTTTGCGCCCCTGGGGGGTGGCCCACGAGAGTCGCGGGGGTATTGTTCGCCCTCTCTGGGGCCTCTCGTCGCTGTGTCCCCCCGAGATGTTCCTGCCCGAGCGAGCTTCGAGCTCTGCAGCTCCAGCGCGCCGCCGATGCCGCCAGCGCGCGGCTGCATGAGCTCGTCAGGGTCCGCGCCGCTGCCGCGGCTCTCAAAGGTTGTGGATGCCATGACAATGGACACTCTCACAATCCCATCATTGTATTGAAGATATGTTAAACAATGTCTAACACATTTCGAATACACGTTTACACATGATGTTGGGACGACAGTGTGTTGGACAATGTGTTAGAACATGTTTTACACATGATGTGTAAAACATGTTCTAAAACAACGTTTCACACATGTTTTTTAACATATTTGAAGCATGTTTGAAACATGTTTTACACATCTGGAAACTATCTGGCAGCATGCTTCCTCTCCATCATATCGATTTCCACCATTCAAAGGCAGGAACGCAAGCGCACCTGAGACAAAACAGCTGTGACTACGGCGGAGCAAGACGTCTGCGAACTTGTGGCAGACCTGAGCGCCGAAAGGGTCGCGGCGGCAGTGCTCAAGACAGGGTGCGGACACGCCGATGCTGATTGTAGCACCGTGCAGCCTCGCGCCGGGCGATCGGTGGGACATTTGTTGCTACGCCGAGACCATGACTAGTTTCATGTGGGTTAAGTAGAATTGGGCGGCGAACTGCCAAAATGTGGCCTCGAACGGCAGCGAGACCCAACGAGGTTGCCGCAACTCGCGCTCCCCAGCCGCACCATACTTTTCAAATTGGTGAACATGGGGTCAGCTGGAGGGCTCCTGAGGTAGCTCATGCGAGGGGCAACGATCGGGGGAATGCATCGACATGAAATCGGCGATACATCGTCGATAGATCGGCGATGGGCCCCCGATAGCGAAACCGCACCTTCTTGGGCGGGTTGGGGCTATCGGGCCCCTATCGGCGATCCATGGGCGATTGGGGGTCGATGCATCCCCCGCTATGCTTATCCCTCCCTGTCGTTGCCTCTGATCATGGTAGCTCACCACCCGAAGCGCCGGCCATGGCCAAACGGCACCAAAGCCCTGGAAAAAACGCCGCCTGCAGTCCAACGGAATGCCGGGCGGCTCCAATCAGAACCCTCCAAGATTCATCATCTGTTGTATGGAGAGAGCTCCGCTTTTGATGTGTACGCTCCCAGAAGTCATCGCGCTTCTTGCACCCGTAATGGCCACATGTATCATCTGCTTGGCAAGGGGAATGTGTATGGGTGACGGGCCGGACGTCCCACCTAGATCATGGAAGCGCTGAAGACCAATGATGGCACCACCCCAAAGCTCGACGACACGACAAACCACATGTCTGCCAAATACATTGGTGCCACCATGAATATTGGGATAAGGCTCGCAGGAACAGCCACGGATGTGATACAATAGTGGTAAGCTGCGTGTGTTTGTCAGGTATTTCTGGAACCCGCGCTGGGCGGCTGCGACCAAGAAACGAGTTCAACAAGAAATCAAACGCAGAAACGTGGAATGGGGATTCCCGATGTGCGCACACGAGATAGGTGTACGACTGTGTACTCGATGGAGACATAGGCGCACGACAACATCTATGAATTCAGTCGTGAGGGAGAGTTAAGGAGAGAGATAAAGAAAGAGAGAGAGAGAGAGAGAGTGAAAGAAAGACAGAGAGAGAGAGAGAGAGCGAGCAAGATATCAATGAAACTAAACAGCAAATGGCGACAGAGAGAGAGAAAGAAAGAGATAGAAAAAAAGAAAGAGTGAGAAAGATAGCAAAAGAAAGGGATAGAGAGGGAGAGACCGAAATAATGAAGAGATAGAAGAGCTAGAACAACACCAAACTATTAAAACAAGAGAGAGAGAGAGAAGGGGCAGGACCAGGACTAACAGAAAACAGGAACAGGAAGAGGACGAAGATGGTTGAAACAGAAACCAAGAGCAACGGAAGAGACGACAGCCACCTGAACGACGAGGCGGACGACACGAAAGACGGGACGAAGAGAACAGGACGACGACGACGACTATAAGGAGGATGGGCAGGTGGAGAAATTGTATAACATGCCAATCCACATCGTCAGAGCAAACGGGCTCCAGAACATATATGTATGTGTGTATTGAATTGTATTGCAATGGAGTGTATTGTGTTGTGTTGCATCGTTTTGTATTGTATTGTACTGTAATGTAGTAGATAGTGTACGTGTGTATATATGTATTGTATGTCTGCATGTTAATACGTACGCAAATATAGAAATGTGTATGTATGTACATGTATGTATATGAAACTGTGAACATATACACAGGATGGATACCCGGAATCATTAACCAAACATGTTGTAATCTCTTGGGGGCGCATCTTTTACTTCTGCCACCTTCCGCCGCCCTTCCGCAGGCTTCCACTGGCAGATTCGGCCTCGTTGTACTTCCGCCGACCTTCCTCCGACTTCCGCCGAGGAAGACATGACAACTCCTTCGACCCTCGAAGGCAAGGCCATTATTGTAACGCGTCATATATATATATAGATATACCTACCTAATGTGTGTGTGTGTGTGTGTGCGCGTGTGTGTGTGTGTGTGTGTGTGTGTGTGTGTGTTTGTGTGTGTTGTGTGTGTGTGTGTGGGGGGGGGGGGCGTCGGCGTGGGCGTGGGCGTGTGGGCGTGGGCGTGGGCGTGGGCGTGGGCGTGGGCGTGTGTGTGTGTGTGTGTGTGTGTGTGTGTGTGTGTGTGTGTGTGTGTGTGTGTGTGTGTGTGCGTGCGCGTGTGTGTGTGTGTGTGTGTGTGGGCGGGGGGGGAGGGGGCATCATCGTCATCATGTGCCCGTTTTTTGCGTAGCCTGTTGATTACTATTTAGATGGCATTTGGGCTCTTTTCGTGTGGGGGTCCTTTTGGGCCACTCGTGGGGGCCTTCAGGGTCACGCCAGGGACATATCCAAGCCTCTGTTTCCCATCTGCGCCCCCGAACAACCGGACATGGCCCGATGAGGTGCCAAAATGGCTCAAGACGGCCCCAACTGCAACCCCCAACAAATCGGACTCTTCTGGAACAAACCTGAAATTGCCATGCGGTCGCTTCGAAAGCGCATCACGCTGTAATCTGCCGACCCCTTGTGGGTCTCTAGGCGTGTGAGATTGTTCCCCCCCATAACCCCCCCAAGGGCCCCAAACCGACGATTGCCCCCCCACCCCCCCCCCCCCCTCCCCCCCGGGCCCCGGACGAACGCGTCATGGGAGCATAGACGGCCCCAAGAGGGGCCAAGAGCGCCCCAAGTGGGTCCCAAGACGATCCAAGAGGCGCCCCGAATCGTCGAACGATCGTTCCAAGACGCCCAAGATGGCATCCAGACGGCCCAAGATGCATCCAAAACGCCCCAAGAGGCCTCCAAGAGGCCTCCCCAAAAAAACACCGAAGAAGTGAACATTGTCCCACTACCCCAAGAAAGCGTATGTTTTAAACACACTCGCCTCTTGCGCTTTCATACCGTGCAAGACGGCCCAAAAGACCCCCAGGACAGCTCCACGACGGCCCACAAGGGCCCCGAGCTCGCCAAAGAAGCCCCGATGACGGCCCCAGAAGGCCCCTGGACGGCGCCAAAAGGAGGCCCACGGGGGGAACCCGAACCCACATTCCAGCCTTCGGCCCCAGGACGCCCCTAGGTTGCCTCAAGGAGCCCCCAACACGCCCCAAGAAGCCCCCAGGGAGCCCAAACAGAGGCCGCAAGCGCCCCCAAGAACCTCCCAGGAATCGGAGAAGCCTCGTTGAATGCAGTCCTGGACGCGCACTAATTTATAGAGGGGCCGGCGGATGTGGCGCAAACCTATATAATCACGTATCCATAGCGAAGGTCCAACAACAAATCTTTGATAAACCAAGGGCCAGCGGCGACGCTGCAATCTGTAAGCACGAATATGGACCCGTCTTTTAGGGGGCCACGGTCTGGTATGACCTCCCTGAGGGGGGGTGTCCGCGACGACGTGGGCGGCGCCTTCAGGCCCCCGCCCGAGGCGCGGGGAGCAGCGACCCGACTGCAGGAAGCCCGACACGGCAGCTGCGACTCTGCTGCTGCAGAGGTTCCGCTGCGCCTGGCGTCGGCAAAATAGATCCGCAACTTCGGGAAAAGGATTGGCTCTGAGGGTTGGGTATAATGGGTCTTTGGATTGATGTTCGAGCTGAGCAGAAGCTGCTTGACGCCTTCTGGTGGATAGTGGATTCGCGCATGGCGAAACATGCCGTTCAAGGAACGCCTGTCGTCTGCTTGACCGTGCAGGGCGGCGGTGGTGGGCCTCTCGGCCTCGGGCCCGCACGGACGCAGTACCGAGACCCTGTGGCCTCGAGGCCCTGGGGAAAGAGCGCGTCGGCCGCGCCCTGCGGCAGCGGGCGTGGCTGGTGAAGCCTCGGAGGCTAAGCCGCGGAGGCTCTTGGCTCCTGGGCGAAAAACGTGAAGCCTGCGGTGGCAGGATGCGTTCCGGATCCTGGGCTGCCCGCACGACAGCAATGCGCCGAAGGGGCTGCCTTCCGCCTTCCCCGGCCCACCTTCCCAGCATGCAAGGATCCGCGGAGCGGTCTGTCCTCCATCGTTACGGGAAATCAAATTCATCGCGGCCCGATCCGGACACATCTTGTCAGGGGCGTCTTTCTTCCAAAGACGCCGCGCACAGCTAAACCGCGGTGGAACGGCAATGGCCGTGACTGTCCACTTTAGTGCGTTCCCATATGGATGCGTCCTGCTCTTGTGCACACCGTCAGAAAAAGGTACAGCGAACGCTTTTTTGATTCGCGCAGCTAACGTCGCCTTGCGCTGCAAAATGCAAGCCCCGGGTCCGACGACCAGCCCGCGCATCACTACATAGTGGCATCGCCGAGCTGCTCGCACACGCTCTATACTGCAATTTTTCGGCGCATCCTACTCATGCTTCCGTCTGCTCGGCCTATGGATCGGGCGCGCAGACGCCTGAGCGGTACGCCGCGCGGCCTGCAATGCAGAATATATGGTGCCGACGTCGCTTCGGTTGCAGCAGCGTTGAGATAGCCAGGGCAAACAGCAAACACACGCGTCGCACTCCCCCTGCGCATGGTCATTCGCGTTGCTTCGAGCACACTGGCGAATTCAGATTGGCGCCACCGTGTTATCCGCATGGCTTCCTCTGCTATCCGCATGGTTTCGTCAGCACATGTCGAAAAGAGTAGAGTAGAGTAGAGTAGAGTAGAGTAGAGTAGAGTAGAGTAGAGTAGAGTAGAGTAGAGTAGAGTAGAGTATATGAAAATAGGGTAGGAGTGGAGTAGACTGGAGCAGAATTCTTGGCCACGGTTGACCGAACCAGGTCGGGCCCAGGACCCTCAGTCCGACGCATCATCGTTAGAGTCGGCTCGAGCAGCTACGAGTGGCTGCTCGTCCTCTTCCTACCGGGGTGCGCTTGCCACACCCCGCAGCACGTCCCAACTTCGCCTGGGGAGGAGGAGGAGGAGGAGGCGGAGGAGGAGGCGGAGGAGGAGGAGGACATGAGGAGGCGGACGAGGAGGTGGGAAGGGTGGGAGGAGAGGACCCAACAGTGGAAGGGCGGCTTCGTCCTCGGCACCAAACTGCTCCGGATTCACGGCCACCCGCATGCTTGCCTTCGCCGTCGGACTAGGCTCAGGAGGCTTGGCCACCTGAGCTCCTCGCCGCCGCCCGCCCTCTCCCCCGCCCGACTAGCAGCTTCTCACGTGCTGTCCAAAAGCCCACGGCGGCCGCTGTTGGGCAGCCGGCCTTCTGGCTCAAATTAGACGCCATCCGCGGGGACGCCGACAGCGACTCCTGCCCAAAACGAGCAGGAGCTGCCGTCGGCCTTCGTGCCCCGTTTTGCCCCTCGCCCCTCGCGAGCCCGCCCGCGAGGGAAGGGGAGGCTAGGGGGCGCTCGCTGTGGACGGGGGGCCTGCCCAGGCACCCGGCCGCTCCCACATTTCCGATGCGTGGGCCCCGGAGGCCTGAACCACCTCCCTGGGGCTAGGTCGAGCACGTCCCCCGTTCAGGCGGACTTGGGGCGGGAAACAACGCAACAGACAGGAAATGATACCAGAGAAGAAACCCAATCATAACCTTTGTAGGGCTGTACGGCTATAGGGCTATATGGGCTGTAGGGCTATTGGGCTATATGGTAATAGAGCTACAGGGCTACAGGGCTATAGGGCTATAGGGGGCTACAGGGCTATCTATAGGGCTATAGGGCGATAGGGATATTGGGCTATAAACAGGGCACCAGGCACCCGGGCACCCGGCACCCGGCACCCGGGCACCGTCACCCACCCTGGCACGCGGCACCCGTCACCTGGGCACCCGGGCACCCGGCACCCGGCACCCGGGCACCCACCCAGGCACTGGGCACCCGTCACCCGGGCACCCGGGCACCCGGGCATCCCGGCACCCGGGCACCCGGGCACCCGGGCACCCGGGCCCAGCCACCGAATCGGCGGCAAACCCGGGCACCCGGGCACGGCCACCGAATCGGCGGCGCACCTCACCTACCCTTAAATCCGCTAGGACCCCTACAGAGGCAAGCTCTGATTGGGGAACAAAGGTGTCAAACATAATTTGTTTAAAAAACCTGTCATTCTTTTCACGATGTTCGAAAACTTCCGCTGTAGAGGGACACGCCCGACCTAACCCTGGGGCCGGCGTTTTCGTCCCGGGCCGCTCCTTCGACTACGCGCAAGAGTGACCTTGGGTATAAGAGTAACCTTTGGTGCGCGGTTCACTGGGAGCCGCGGGGGGACCAAGCACGAGCGCGCAAGACGCTAATATCGCATCGCGTTCGGCGATCGGCATTGCCCCCTTGGTCGGGCGTTGGTAGAGCTGGGTTTAGTGGAACCTGGTTTAGTGATCTGTACCGGGGGCGCCCCCCCGTCCCATTTCCGCTAGCCAGAACGGCCGTCACCCGAAAACACACCAGCTACGGCAAACCTGGTTTGGTGATTCTGGCCAATTGAGGGGCCCCGGGGCCCTACCACTAGCCGGGTCCCCTTACCCGGGGTCCTGGCCACACAGTCGAGGCGTTGTCCTAAGGAACCCTCAATAAGAAACGGGGCCCCTATGGGCCCCTTCCCCTCACAAGTTGGAGCTTCGATCTCCCATGGAACACCTCAGGAACACAGAAGGCAAACCGCAGAACAGTCAAGGAACACCGAGCCCCTCCCCAACGAAAAGGGTGCCTTCTTCAGGGCCCCGACTGTATACCCGACTTGGGCCCGCACCGAACCCAAACATGCGACGTCCTGAATTTTTCAGGACGGCGCCCCTGGAAATCTAGACCCTTTCCCTGGGGCCGGTTTTTCGTCCTGAGTCGTTTTTTGACGGTCCCGAGGCCCGGCGAGGGCCCCCAGGGGCCGGAAATAGCGAAAAACCTCCCGCCCTGATTTTTTTACGACGCCATCATGTCTGGGAAGGTCCCTCCGGCGAAGGGTCGCTCTTGCGCGTGCAGCCGCTCCTCGATGGCCCCCCCGGGGGCCCGGGCAGGGGCCCCCGCGCAGAGGCCGAGGGCTGCCAGGGGGGCCCGCCGCCGCTCCGACCCCTCCGTGTGGAGCGGGGGCCGCCCGCCCCGCGCCCGCCCGCAGTCCTGCCGCTCGAGCTGCTCTTAGGGCTGTGCTGTTCCAGTACGAGGCCCAGACCCCCTCGAGTCAGGAAAAAATCACGACGGAAGGCTTTTCGCTACTTTCCCCCCCTCTGGAGGTCCTCGCCGGGCCGCGGGAGCGTCAAAAAACGACTCGGGATGCAAAGCCGGTCGTGGGGAAAGGGTCCATACAAGTAGTAAATAGCATCTTTACAACGCTCAGGACATTATGGCGGGCCCCAATGCGATCGGCCCCCGCCTGCGCGAATCGCGGGGCGCCCAAAAAATTCGGCCACGCGGCCCGAACGCCAGGAATGCCGCACCGTCGGTCTTGAGACGCCCGCGCCGAAGGGGCGATTTTTTTATGACGTCGACCCCCAGAGGTCTGGACGTCCAGACCTCTGGGGGTCGACGTCATGAAAAAATCATTACGTCGGGGGTCGAAGCGTCGCGCGGTGGAACAGGCACGGCCGGAGGCTTTTCGCCATCCTCGGCCTCCGGGGGGGCCTTCCCATGCCTCGGGAGGAGGAGGAGGAGGAGGAGGAGGAGGAGGAGGAGGAGGAGGAGGGTTATGTTGTTCCCATCCTGCTCAAGGACCACATCCCCAAAATCATTTCGAGCACCCCGAAAAGTGCCAAAAGGGTGTCGAAGCAGTGCCGAAACAGCGTCGGGCGAGTGTCTCCCAGGGCCCGGGCTTCTGAGAAGTTTCCTGAGCCTTCCACAAAGACAGGAAAAAACTTCTCAGAAGGCGCGAGGGCTTCTGAGAAGTCCCGCCGCCTTCTGAGAAGGCATTCTCCTTCTCACTTCCCCCCCTCGCTCGCCGCCGAAGTGTTCTGAGAGCCAAAACAATGTTCTTGGAACGTGAGCCCGACGTGTGAAAACAAGACGGTCCCGGCCAGAACTGTTCTGAGAACATGTCGCCCAGACCACAGAAGGTCCTTCGAACATCCTGTGGCGGCCCCATAGGCGACCTAGGACGCTTCGCCACTGCTTGACTCTTTTCGGGAGCGGCCAAGAGGGGGGTGTCCAAGAGGGGGGGTGCAAATCATGACCAGCGGCACGTGCGCAGCCCAGCGGGGGGGCCAGGGACGTAACGAAATGAGAAGAGGCGCCATGACATCTGGGGAACTATCGTGGCCCTCGCCATGACATCCACACACCCCTCTTTGCCGCCCCCGATCTTTGGCGAACGAACAACGCACACCCATACCCATAGGGGGAACGCTGGGAGGAGCAATGGCTATGGGTATGGGTGCGGCTTGCTGGGGGTCGCTCCCTTTCGAGCGGGGACCCCCATCCGACAACACGCACCCATAGCCCCCTCCGTCCCACCCGTACGGGTGCGTGTTCTTCGTTCGTCAATATTTGGAGCGCCTGACCCCTGGGGAGAGGAGGAGGAGGAGGAGGAGGAGGAGGAGGAGGAGGAGGAGGAGGAGGAGGAGGACCTGGGAGCCTCGAGGCGGCCCCCCGCGGCAGGACGTGCGGGCCGCGCTCGCCCGGAGCGGGGCCCTGCAGGGCCTCGCGGCAGGGCCGGCCAGCCGCCCAGCCCGCTGCTCCGGCCACACTGCAGGGGGCCCCAGGACGCAGAGATATATATAGACACAAACAACGGGATGCCCCAAATGTTCCCACATTTCCGGGGTTCCTCCTGTCTTCCCCCCCACTGCCCACATCTTCTAACATTTTCGGGGGAACCGCCGATTCCTTGTGTCTGTGTGCTTTTTCTCCTCCGGCCGCACGCCGTGGCGAACGTGGGTGGCGACATCCGCGCCTTGGGCTTCGAGGCTCAATCAGAGCATAAATCCGGCGTACTCGGCTCGAGTGATGGGACGCGCTTCGCGACGGCGCAGGCTTCCCGGCAGCGACCAGCCCGAAATGATGGGACCCGCTTCGCGACAGCGTAAGTTTCCCGGCAGCGACGAGCCCGACCCACCCCCCCAGCCAACCCACGATCCGACCAAGCCCCCTCCGGCCAACCCTGAGTAGGGCCTGTCTTTCCACAGTCCGAACGTGGGTGGCGACACCCGACCCCGACTGCCGCAAGGGGGAGGAGGGGGGGAACGAGCCGACCTGAGGTTGTTTTGAGCCGTTATGCTGCTCGGGGGGAGGAGGGGGACACGCGGGGACGGGGAGACCAGCTGGGAGTGAGAAGTAGAGAGAGAGAGACACAACAATGAAAATAGAGAAAATAAAGAGAGAGCAGAACAGACAAAAGGGCAAAATAAGTATGTGGCGACATCCGAACCCTAACCCCCACCAACCGTCGATTCTCCTGAATCGATGGGAGGCGAGGGTAGGGTTTGGATTTCGCCAGGTGTTCAAAGAATTCCAAACCCTACCCCAGCCGCCCATAGAGTTGCCCGAATGATTCATCGGCGAAGGTAAAATGCGAGTTTCGCCGCCGACGTCCGCTTCTAGTGATATCAGAAAATCCCACCAGCCCCTTTGGCTAAGGTAGTCTAGCGAGCTCTTTCTTCGTCCAAAGAAAGCCCTCTTCCCTTCGGGTAAGTGTTTCCCCCCCCTCCCCCTCCCTGGGTCTGGACGGGGAGGGGAACGAAAGGGCTGAAGCGCCAAAGATGGCTCCAAGATGGCCTCCGATGCTCCAAGATGGCCTCCAAGGCGGCTCAAGATAGTCGAAGATAGTTCAAGACAGCTTCCGACATACCTCCGAGAGGCCCGACGAGGGCCACAAGACGGAGACAAGTGCTCTCGGAGCCCCCTCAGAGGTCCTACATCCTTCAAGAACCTACGGAGAATCAATGACTTAAGCCTTCTCGCCTCATCGCTTCCAAAGCAATGTTTGAGGCCTTAAGACGGCCCAAGAGAGGCCCAAGAGGAGCCAAAGAAGCCCCCCAGATGGCCCCAAGAGCGTCCAATAATCAAGCGCGCCCCAAGTGGGCCTCAAGAGGCGAGTTTGATGGCCCCAGGAGGGGGACGCAAATCGGGGACCACCCCTTTTGATCGATGGCCTCTAATATGGCCCCAAGAGGCCCTCCAGGGCTATCAAGGGACCCCCAAGAGAGCCCCAAGAGGGATTCACGAGGGCCTCCAAACCCCCCAAAAGAGTCCCAAATGGACTCCGATATTCTCCAAAAGAGTCCCAAGAGGTCTCCAAGAGGCGACTTTGAGGGTTCTGTCCTCATCCTCGTTGTCCTCCTCCTCCTCCTCCTCCTCCTCCTTCTCCTCGTCCTGGTCCTCGCCCTCATCGTCTTCGCTTTCTTTTTCCTCCTCTTCCTCGTCGCCGTTGTCGTCGTCATCATCGTCCTCCTCCTCCTCCTCCTCCTCCTCCTCCTCCTCATCCTCATCATCATCATCATCGTCATCATCATCCTCACCACCATCAGCACAAGCACCATATCCATCACGATCACCATCATCAACATCAGCATCAGCATCATCATCATCATCACCATCATCATCAGCATCATCGTCATCATCATCAGCATCATCAACATAATCATCGTCATCATCATCAGTAGCATCAGCATCAGCATCAGCATCATCATCATCATCATCATCATCAGCATCACCATAATCATCATAATCATCTTCACCACCACCACACTATCACTACCACCATCATTACCATTAGCATCAACAGCAGCACCAGCAGCACAAGCATCAGCATCATTACCATCACCTCCACCTCCACCATCATAATCACCACCACCAGCACCAGCACCATAACCATCACGATCACCATCATCAGCAGCATCATCACCATCATCATCGTTGTATCACCATCATCAACAGCATCAGCATCAGCATCAGCATCAGCATTATCATCATCAGCATCATCATCATCATCACCATCATCCTCATCATCATCATCATCGTCCTCATCCTCATCATCATCATCCTCATCCACATCCGCGTCCTCATCCACGTCCGCATCCGCATCCGCATCCTCATCATATTCCTCACCATCATCCTCATCATCCTCATCATCCTCATCCTCCTCCTCCTTCTCCTCCTCATCCTCATCCTCATCCCCATCCCCATCCTCATCCTCATCCTCAACATCAACATCATCATCATCAGCAGCATCATCATCACCATCATCATCATCACCACCACCGCCATCATCATCATCATCAGCAGCATCATCATCAGCATCATCATCAGCATCATCATCAGCATCAGCATCAGCATCATCAGCATCAGCATCAGCATCAGCATCAGCATCAGCATCAGCATCAGCATCAGCATCAGCATCAGCATCAGCATCAGCATCAGCATCATCATCATCATCATCATCATCATCATCATCATCATCATCATCATCATCATCATCATCATCATCATCATTCCCTCGCCCCCACGCGGGCCCCAGGATGGCCCGAAGAGGCCCTCCGAGGCCACCTTTTTGCTCCCAAAGATCTCTCTGCTCACCCCGGTTGCCCGCTCTGTTTCACGGCGTGGGGCCGAGTAGATCGCTGAGCTCCAGAGCCCGCCAGCCCTCTGGGCGTGGGTAGTTCAGCGGACCCTCCTCCTCCTCTTCCTCCTCCTCCTCCTCCTCCTCCTCTTCCTCCTCCTCCTCCTCCTCCTCCTCCCCCTCCTCCTCCCCCTCCTCCTCCTTCGGATTTCGCTTGATGGGGGGGCGAAAAGTACAGTGAAGGGGGTGGGGAGGAAGGTGCACTCCTCGGGCCCCAAAAGGGCCCCCCTGTGGAGCTCCCGCGGGCTGCTCCTTCGGGGGCCCTTACGGAGGGCCCCTCTTCTGCGGCCCCCGCTGCCCCCCCGCCAATGTCACCGCAGGGTGGTGATCATGCTGCCCTGGGGATAAGAAGAGTCCGGGGTCCGGGCGGGAGAATCGACTTCCTCCCGGAGATCTCGAGGCTCTTTTTCATCCTCTTTTTCGCCCCCTCTTCCCTCTTTCCCCCTTCAGCTCTCGAAGAAAATCCAAAAAACGCCACCGAAAGAGTCTACGAGACGACCTAAGAGAGTCCGAATCCAGCCCGCCCGCCCCCGAAAAGGCCCCTAAGGGGTCGGCGGTGTGGCGTAAGCCTAAGAATCCACATCCGGAGGTGACGTGCTGAGCGGCAGCGTTTTTCGGCGAACGCCTTAATGCAACGTATCCAATGTATCCAAAGATTTCATAATTGCAACATATTCTACTGTGTTACATTATTATGTCTCCCCCCCCCTGGGAGCTGCGTCGCACCGCCGGACCAAAATGACCCCGCCCTTCTGGGGCCCTAAAAACCTACAAAAACTTGTGAAAAATCAACAAATTCGGCCTCTTGGGCCTCTTGGGGCTCCAAGAAGGCCTCAAGATGGCCCTAAGACGGCCCAAGACGGCCCAAGATATTCCCAACGGGGGCCCATGAAGCCCCCAAGACGGCCCCAAGAGGGCCCAATAGCTCCAAGGGCGGCCCAACAGGACCCAAGAGCGCCCATAACTGCGCCTCCAGAGGCCGAAATCATTGATTTTCCGATGTTTCTTGCAATATTTTAGCGTTCTCGTTTTTTTCGGCTTTCAAATCCATGACGGCCCAAGCAGCTTCCAGAATCGCCCCAGAACAGCCCAAAAATCCCCCAACAGGGCCCCAAGACGGCCCAACAGGGCCCCAAAACGACCCAAAGAGGCCCCCAAGACGGTCCAAGAGGCCGCGAAGACTGCCCAAGAGGATCACAAGAGGGCTCCAATGCGGCCGCGAGAGGCCCCCAATACAGCCTCCGAGGGGGCGAAACGGCGCAAAAGCGCCCCAAGACGGCCCAAGACGCCCCCAAGAGGCCCCAAGAGGCCCCCAACAAGCCTCCAAGAAGTCCCCCAGAAGCCTCCAAAAGGCCTCCAACAAGCCCCCCAAAGGCCACACAGCGACTGGTGTGTGATGATATTTTCCCCCCTCTGGGCGAACTGCGGCGCAGCGCCAGCCAGGTGGAAGTTGGTCACTGCGGCGCCCATGATTGGAGCCGGCGATGGAAGGGAAGATGGGGAGGGTGTATGAAAAGGAAGGAAGGGGGAAAGCCCCCAAAGAAGCCCCCAAAAGGCCAAAAGAAACTCCCAGGAGGCCTCCAGGAGGCCCCCAAAAGGCTCCCAAGAGGCCCCGCGACGACGTGACTGCACGTGCCCCGGACGTGCACCCCGCGAAGCGAGAGGAATCGACTTCCTCCCGGAGATCTCGAGATTGGGATGCCCGCATCCCGGTTCGCCTGAGACGTCCTCACGCTCACAGCTGCGAGAGGAACTTCTGGAGGAGACCATGAAGTTCGGCCTCCCCGCCTGCTGTGTCAACGGAACCACCTTCAAACCCGCGGAGAAAAAGATGCAGAGGTTAGGGGGGTCGATGATTTACTATCCGGGGGACTCTGTTGGTGCGTGCGAGAGCATCGTAGCTCACACGCGCCGCCCAGCGCGCAGAGCGCGCCAGACCTGCGGTGCGCAGGGCAGGTGACGCGGGGCGAGTGATGCCCAGGGTGACGAGTCGCCCTCGGCGGCTGGGCCGACCCCCCCTTTTTTCAGCAGGACGCTCCTCAACGAGAACGGCCCGGGGACCAGACCCTTCGGGGGGGGATGCTTTCTTATCCCAGGGTGGCGGTTCTCGCCCCCCCCCCTTGCGCGGCGCCCAGCTCTTCCAGACCCTTCCTTCCTTCCCTGGGATGGGCCTGACCCTCCGCCCCACCCCCTGGGGTCTGGGCCAGGAGGGGGGGCAGGCAGGAGTCGCGCGTCCCAAGTGGCCTGAGATGGCGCCAGGAGGGCCCCAAGCAGCTCGAGATGGCTTCCTAGAAAGGAGGCGACGTGGCCCGCTGCCCCCAAGAGGTCCCGAAATCACCACAAGACACGGGTGGCCGCGGAGCCTTCCAACGATGCCTCCGAGAAGCCAGAGTCATTGAACACACATGCTTAATGTGTTTCAATGATGTTTGACTTCTCGACCCTTCGCTTCAGATGGGCCTCTGAAGTGTCAAGATGGCTCGATCCTGGCCCAAAGGATTCCAAGAGGCATCCGACAGGGGCCCAGAAGGGGACCAACATGTCCCACAGGCGCCCCAGAGCACCAAATGGAGTTATTGCTCTCTCTCTCTCTTGCTCTCTCTCTCTCTCTCTCTCCTTTTATCTCTCCCTCTCTCTTCATCACTTCATCGTCGCTCTCACCCGTTTTCGCCCCCAGGCGTCCTCATACTCATTACCTATACGACCACCCGTCGGGTGATGAGGAGGTTGGGGGGATGGGGGGGAAGAATCAACTGCTGGCAAATGCGATGGGTGTGATGATAACGATGCTGGTGACGCGCCCTCTAGTTAGCGACGACGCGTGATGATGTTGCCCTGTGATATAATGTCACTATCGTCCCCGCTTTCGATCTCACTCGATCGATCCCACTATCGACCTCGCGGTCAGTCTTAGTATCAAAGGATTCAGCGATCGATGCCACTATCGATCCCACTATCGATATCACTATGGATTCCTCGATCAATCTCGCTATCGATCCCGCAGCCAATGTCACAATCAGCCTCATTGTCGATCTCACTCTTGATCTCACTATCCATCCTATTCTAGCGATACCATAATCGATCTGACTACCGACTTCACTATCGATACCCCGGCCACCGCCCGCCCACCGCCGACGGAACACCGACGGGACACCGACGGGACACCAACGGGACACCACAAGACACCACGGCGGGACACCCCAGGCCACCGCGCGCCCACCAGGGGCGGATGGGCGGTCCACTGCATCCGAATCGCCCTGGCGGCGGCGGGGTCAGTCCTCTCGTGCGCCCACGCAGCTTCGCCTCGCCCGCACGCACGACACGAGCACGAAACCGAAACCGACTTCCCGGAGGAGGGCTCTCCGTTCCTCTGCGCTCTCACCCCCCAACCTCAGATCATCCTGACCTGCTCTCGCGACATCATCGCTACTTCGACCCCCGTTCACACCTGCACCCTCGCCAGCTTTGATCTTCTTCGCCACCACTCTCACCTCTGCGCAGACCTTGCAAACGCATACCCCAGATTTCGTAATAAAAGGGAGGGGGTCTGGACCCTCCAAGACAAGCCATTTCAGACCTCCCCCGTGGGAGAACCCTCCAAAACATCGTCCCCAGACCCCCCAGGCCCTCCAAGATAGCCTGGAAGAGACCCCCCCCGAAATGAGACCCCCCTCCCTTCATTACGAAACCTGGAGTAGGTGCTGTGCCCTCCTTGGGGCTCTCCGACGAAGGCCCGGAGCCTGAGCGGCCAGAGGGTGCTGCTCTGTGCTCGCGACGACTCGGGCCATGGAGAGGCAGGGGCCCCAGTCTCGGCCACACGCAGGAAGGATGAGGAGGAGGAGGAGGAATAGGAGGAGCAGGAGGAGGAGGAGGAGGAGGAGGAGGAGGAGGAGGAGGAGGAGGAGGAGGAGGAGGAGGAGGAGGAGGAGGAGGAGGAGGAGGAGGAGGAGGAGGAGGAGGGAGGAGGAGGAGGAGGAGGAGGAGGAGAGAGGAGGAGGAGAGAGGAGGAGGAGGAGGAGGGAGGAGGAGGAGGAGGACGAGGAGGAGGAGGAGCGCTTCGGCAAAGTCCCGATCCTCGGCCCCCCGCCGCCCGGGGTGGTCGCGGGCCGCTAGTGCGGGGCTTTGGGGCGGCCGCGGGGGGGCCGAATCCAAGCGCGCGAGCCGGTGCCGGGGCGACCCCGAGGTCCGCGTCCGCGCACTGCTTCAACCCGACTTCTGCGGGCTCGTCTCGCCCTGACGCAGCACAGGGGGCGGAGGAGTTTTCTATGCCCTGCTGCTCGGTCCGCGGCGAGGGGTCGCTCTCACGCGCAGACGAGTGACGACTGTCTCACCCTCTCGCCCTGGGCAGCTCCACGCAGGCCTCTGCACGTCGCTCGCCCGTGTGCCTGCGCCCATCGGCCCCTTCGCACTTGAGCACCACGCCCGTGCGCACCACAGGCGCAGGGCGCGCGAGGTGCGCGGGCACACGGCGGGCGCGCACGCCGCAGGGCTGCTGCCCACCGCTGGGGCCCGCGTGTGCCTCTCGCGCCGGGCCCGCGCGCGCCGCGCCCGCCGCGGGGCCGCGCGCGTGCCCAGGCCTGGTGCCGCACCCAAAGGCCTGCGCACGCGTGCGCGCACAGGCCCGTGTGCACCGCAGGCCCGGCAGAGGGCGAGGGGCGGGGGGGGGAAGGGGCGCCTGGATTCCCCCCTGTCAGCACCCCCGCGGATCGGACTGCAGCAGAGGGGGCGCCGGACATGACCGGGTGGGGAGCAGGAGCCTCTGGCGAGCCGTCCGCGGAGTGCCCCGCTTGCGATCCGCCAGGCCGCGGCTGTTGGGCGGCTTGCGCCTGCAGCGCGAGGGCTGCTGGCACGTCTGGGTGCCAGAGCAGACGGCGCCCACCACGCTGGCCCGCCCGGGCCCGCGGGAGCCGTCGGGCGGGCGGTACTGGGGGGTGGCCTGAGTCGGGGGTAGAGAACGCGACCCTACAGGGGCCCTGTCTTCACCCCCCAGTCAAGCTGCCCTCCAGCACCACCCGCCCGAGACCAAGCAGGGCCAGCGCCGCTGGCCCGCTGGGAGGAGAGGAGGAGGAGGAGGAGGAGGAGGAGGAGGAGGAGGAGGAGGAGGAGGAGGAGGAGGAGGAGGGGAGGAGGAGGGGGAGGAGGAGGAGGGGGAGAGGGAGGAGGAGGAGGAGGAGGAGGAGGAGGAGGAGGAGGAGGAGGAGGGGAGGAGGAGGAGGAGGAGGAAGAGGAGGAGGAGGAGGAGGAGGAGGAGGAGGAGGAGGAGAGGGAGGAGGGGGAGGAGGAGGGAGAAGGGGGAGGAGGAGGAGGAAAAGGAGGAGGGAGAGGAGGAGGAGGAGTGGAGGAGGAGGAGGAGAGGAGGAGGAGGAGGAGGAGGAGGAGGAGGAGGAGGAGGAGGAGGAGGAGGAGGAGGAGGAGGAGAGGAGGAGGAGGAGGAGGAGGAGGAGGAGGAGGAGGAGGAGGAGGAGGAGGACAGGAGGAGGAGGAGGAGGAGGAGGAGGAGGAGGAGGAGGAGGGGGAGGGGGAGGAGGAGGAGGAGGAGGAGGAGGAGGAGGAGGAGGAGGAGGAGGAGCAGGAGGAGAAGGAGGAGGAGGAGGAGGAGGAGGAGGAGGTGGTGGTGTGGTGGCGGTGAAGCATCAACTGGTCCTGAATCCTGCTCGACGGATCAGCGGCGACCGATGGGCGGCGTGGGATGACTGTGTCCCCGCCGATGTCAAACAATCGCCATCCCCCGTGGCTCCCTCTCCAGGACGCATGGCTGGAGTGGACGGGTCGAAATCAGGCAACAAACACGAACTCAAGGCAGAGCTAAGGTGGCACATACGAGGAGGAGGCACAGAAGAAGGAAGGCCAAGAGGAGGGAGGACAAGAGGGACGAAGGAGGGTAGGCGCCACCGAAACTCATTCAGGCTAAAGAACTGCACGAAGCACTCGGGCACGTAATTGGCACGAAACCTCTCCTCTAGGAGTTGTGAATTGGCCGGCCGGGTAAACGTCACCACATTTAGGGGGAAGGGGAAGAGGAGAGGGACGAGGACGGAGGCGGAGGGGGAAGAAGAGGAGGGAGGGCAAACAAAACAACGTGGTCATCGCCCGACTGCCTGTCAGTCTGGGCGCCCGCATGACCTGGCTGCGCGACCGCACACAATTCAGTTACACAGTTTTGACTCCAATAGACCGAGCCACAAACCGACGTCTGCAACGCAACACTAGGGAACCAGCGCCAGGGCCCTATCCCCTGCGTCGTCTTCCTCGCTTCTGGACGGGCTGTTCAGGAGGCTCCCACGTTCCCCGAAACCTCACGCGCCCGCGCTCGAGCACAGTCTGGCCTACAGCAATACGACTCACAACATTGCTAGCTGCACCCGGCGTGCTCACATCCCTCTCACTCTGCCCACTACTCATGACTTGCGATGCCTGGAGCTGCGGAGGAGCCGCTCCAGACTGCCCTGCACCTTCCTCTCCTGCGTCGTCCTGGGGGGCGGTCCTATTTTGGCCTGGCTGCCCATCTTGACGAAGAGCGCCGTGATGACGCCATTGATCGGCACCATGAAGGTGCCGCCCCCCAGCGTCGTCCACGCGTTGACGAAGTAGGTGTGGCGCACCATGCGGTTCTTGATGGCCCACCTCCTTCTCCGCCCATACCTCCTTGACCTTCCAATATTTGAGATACTCTGCTGCCGTCACCATCGGCAGCGTCCTGATCATATTCACAAACTCGGTGAGGGCCTTCAGCTCCTTCTGAACGTCTTGCTGCTGCTGAAGCCAGGCGTTGCCTACCAGCGCCTCGAGCATCGCCATGCACAAGACGAGGCCTGGATGACCCTGACCGTGATCCGCTGGCTTGGCCTTGACTGCGTCCATGTACTGCTCGATCGTCGTGATCGCCACCGCGTTCAGCTCGTTCTCCTGAGGAAGAAGCTGCGTCGATAAGAGACAGCCCTCCAGCGCTCTGTTGCGCTGAGCCGTGTTGAGCTGGAGTTTGATCAGGTCCGTCGCCGTCTCTCCATCGGACTCGTCGGTGTCCGCGGCCATCATCGCAGCACCTGCGTCGCCTCCCTGTCGCCCCTTCTTCTGGGGCGGGGGGCGCTCGCCGTTGGAGCCACCGGTCTCCTCTCCGTCTCGGCACGGAGGAGGAGGAGGAGGAGGAGGAGGAGGAGGAGGAGGGGGAGCAGGAGGGAGGAGGAGGAGAGGAGGAGAGGAGGAGGAGGAGGAGGAGGAGGGGGAGGAGGAGGAGGAGGAGGAGGAGGAGGAGGAGGAGGAGGAGAGAGGAGGAGGAGGAGGAGGATCGAGGAGGAGGAGCGCCAGCAGCGCCGCCTGCCCACCGTGCAGGCGCGCCCCCGCAGGGCTGACGGCGCCCGCCCTGCGGGGGCGGCGCCCGGCCGCACGCGGCGCTCCCGATCGAGCAGGGGAGCACACAACAGCATACAGGGCATTTTTAATAGATAGGATGTTTAAGCTATCGGATTTTAAATATATGGTTAATTTATGAATGAAGTTATGCATGAACTCATTGTTGTTTTTGATACTATATCCCTGCATGTTTAATACCTGATCCGCACGCGGAGCATGTATTCAAAAAAAGGCACTGCAAACATACAGAACACTCGCTTGTGATGCTGGTGATTTGCACTTCCGGTCCTTTCGCACTCTGGCCGCGAGTTGAAAATGAGGGGCGCCGCCGCGCAGGCTTGCGCCGACGCGCGGGGGGGGGGGGGGGAGAGACCCCCCCGAACCGAGGAACAAAAACAGACCGAGGAAAAGCCCAAACCGAGGAAACCGCCCAACCGGGGAAAAAAAGCCAAACCGAGAAGACAGCAAGCACACCGAGGAATCAGAAAAACAACCCGAGGAAACAGCCGGCTGGGCACGAGAACTCTGAACTGTCTCGGCGGTCCGCGCGAGCGTCCTGGGTCGCCAGGCGGGGCCCGAGCGCTGGCCCCGAGAGGCCCGCGCGGAGCTTCGCGAGAGCATGCTTGCGCCGCTCGCCCGCCCTCGCTCGAGGGTCCACGGTGCCGCCCTTAGCTGTCCCGATACGCAACACGCAGCACGTATCGCATCGATACGGAGCTCAGCACGCAGGCTGAATACGTGGGTCCGACGCGATACATTCGCCAAAGCGTGGTCCAATACACGTGGAGCCGACACGCAACGTGTTGACACGGGCGTCTTGAACACGGGACGTGTTGCGTTGCAAAACGGGCGTGTCGAGGAGGAGGGAGGAGGGAGGAGGGAGGAGGGAGGAGGGAGGGAGGAGGAGGGAGGAGGGAGGAGGAGGAGGAGGAGGAGGAGGAGGAGGAGGAGGAGGAGGAGGAGGAGGAGGAGAGGAGGAGGAGGAGGAGGAGGAGGAGGAGGAGGAGGAGGAGGAGGACGAGGACCCGCGGAGAGTCCTCGCCGCCCCCGTTTCTCCTCCCTGGCAGCAGAGGAGCTCGGCCCCCGCAGGCCCCGCAGGCGAGGCGCGCGAAGAGAGAGCGTCCTGCGAACGCCACTTGGGCTCTGCTGCTGGCTGGCTGGAGTGATGGGCCTGGTTCCCACCACCACCACCATCATAAGTTGGAGGGGGAGGCGGAGGAGGAGGAGGAGGAGGAGGAGGTGGTGGAGAAGGAGGAGGAGGAGGAGGAGGAGGAGGAGGACCCCCTCCCCCTCCAACTTATGGTGGTGGTGGTGGTGGAAAGCTTGTTCGATCCGCGGTCGAGAGCGCACCTCTTCCGGTCGAAGCTAAGCGGGCCGCGCGAAGCTTGAATCAGGCGGAGAAGAGGAGGGAGGAAGCGGCGGAGCCTCAGAGCGAAGCCGAGAGGAGGCATAGCCTCGGATACAGGCAGTGCCGAAGCCGAAGTTCTTGCAAAGGGACGCCTTCAGGGTGGTGGAAAACAGGCCCATCATGGAAAGCCGCGGCGAATAGAAGCGCTTCGCGCTGACGCGCTTGGCGCCTTCTGCCGGAGGGCGCCGTCCCTAGACAGGCGCGCTCCACTGCCCGCCGAAGCAACTTCTCGCAAATGGCCTGGCTCCGCCGCGGGGGATTCACGATATATTTCATCGAGGCACACGTGTGTGTCTGACGTTTGCGGGCGCGCACTTTGCGAGTAGTGGAGCGCGCTGGATGGGTCCCCACGGCGTGCCCGGCGCCCTCCGCCGCGTGCCCGCCGGCGCGCGCCTGGCAGGAGGCTGCGCGTGCTCGGCCCCATGGGGCCGGCGCGTGCGGTTTGGGCCTTGGGGCGCCTGCGCCCGCAAGCGGCCTGACTGGCAAGATGGTGCAGCCGCTGTGCTGCCAGAAGCTAGGTTTAGGTCGGGCATGTCCTCCTACTGCAGGAGAAAAGCATGAAACATAGCCCAAGTATGGCCAACACGTATCAAAGCACGACAAGTCGTCCCCGGACAACTTATAACTGTTCGTGAGTGCTCCTCCTGTAGAGGGACATGCCCGACTTAAGACCAGTAACTTCGCGCATCGTGCCCGGCGATGCGCGACGCGCGGCTATCTCCGCGCCCTCGCGCCACCGCTCTGGAGAGAAGGGCGCCTCTCCAATCCAAGCCGCGAAGCGCGATTATCATCGCCACTTGGGGTGACCTAGTGGACGCAGGATAGGGAACGAAAGGACTTTTCTGGCCACGGCGAGCCTCGTCCACGAACAGGTCCCCTGAGCTGGATCCAACGAGCGGCCCCCAAGAAAACCAGAGCCCCTCCCGACCCCCAGCAGTGGTCCATTCCCTCGGAGTCCTGACTGCAGGCTGCCAAACTTCGCGCCTCGCTAGAAGAAGGAAAAACGCCATAAACATACACTTTTGGCGCTCCGCGCGGATTTCTTGGACCCGTGCCGGCCCCTCCTCCCTGGCAAGAAATCCGCGCGGAGCGCCAAACATTTATGTTTATGGCGCTTTTGTTTTTCTTCTTCGAATCGCGCCCCGCGACTACCTTCGCGCCCTCGCGCCACCCCCCGATCGAGGAGGAGGAGGAGGAGGAGGAGGAGGAGGAGGAGGATCGAGGAGGAGGAGGAGGAGGAGGAGGAGGAGCAGGAGCCGGAGGAGGAGGAGGAGGAGGAGGAAGAAGGAAGTGGAGGAGGAGGGAGGAGGCGAAGGAGGAGGAGGAGGAGGAGGATCGAGGAGGAGGAGGATGAAGGAGGAGGAGGAGGAGCAGGAGCAGGAGGAGGAGGAGGCGGAGGAGGAGGAGGAGGAGGAGAGGAGGAGGAGGAGGAGGAGGAGGAGGAGGAGGAGGAGGAGGAGGAGGATCCAGAATCAAGGAGGAGGATCAGGAGGAGGAGGAGGAGGAGGAGGAAAGGGAGGAGGAGGAGCAGGCAAGCTCGGACCGCCAAACCGGGCCGCGACGCCCGCGGGGCGCGGGCCCCCCCCCGCCGCCCCCCCCTCCTCCCCCCCGGGAGGCCCCGAAGGCTGCTCAGGGCTGCGGATGCCATGACCATCCTGCCATTGGATTAAAAGAGGTGTTCAAAACGTGTAAGACGTGTCCTAAGCGTGCAATTGGGACGCACATGGACATACTAATACTATATGTCCTCCTTGGAGGCGCGCGTCCGACCCGAACATATAGTATACCCATCTTGTAGTATATCGTTTCCCGAGCGGTGTGACCAGAAAGCGCCCGCCAGGACGCATATACTATAAGATTTCTCGGTGCGCGCGTCGCCCCTGGGGGGCGACGCACATATAGTATAAGTATGTTGGGGTGTTGCCGATGTAAAACGTGTAAAACGTGTTAAACCATTGGATTAAAAAAAGGGTGTTTGAAACGTGTAAGACGTGCTCTAAGCATGTTTCAAGCATGCTCAAACATGTTTGGTCTGCGGGGCGAGAGCGAACCCCTTCCGCGAAAAGCTGGGCGGGGGCTGCGCACAGCTTTCATTAGGGAGACAGGGCCAACATGCTCAAACACGTAAAACGTGTAAACGTGTTATAAACATGTGTTTTACAACAAAAATAGCATGCTTGACACATCTTTAGACATCTGGGAATCAGTTGGCAACATGCTTCCTCTCCGTTCATCGGCTTCCACATAGCTTCGGGCAGCGAGCCGGGAGGGGCACGAGGCGGCCACGGCGGCGGCGCGTCCGCACGCTGCCGCTGGGCGATCAGGGGAGCTAAGGGGGGCCACACGTGCGAGCCCTATGCCCCTCCCCCCGCTCGATTTCGGAGGGGGAGGGCGGGGCTCACCTCGCCCTCCCGCTCAGAGATCGTGCGGGGGCAGGGGCAGGGTTCGCACACTTGCCGCCGGACGAGAAGGGGGGCCCCACGCGGGAACCCTATGCCCCTCCCCCCGCACGATTTCGGAGGGGGGGGGCGGGGCTCACCTCGCCCTCCCGCTCAGAGATCGTGGGGGAGGCAGGGGCGGGGTTCGCGCACTTGCCGCCGGGCGGCAGTGTGCGGAAGCGCCCCACAGACGAACCCTATGCCTCTCCCCCCGCTCGATTTCGGAGGGGGAGGGCGGGGCTCACCTCGCCCTCCCGCTCAGAGATCGTGCGGGGGCAGGGGCAGGGTTCGCACACTTGCCGCCGGGCGAGAAGGGGGGCCCCACGCGGGAACCCTATGCCCCTCCCCCCGCACGATTTCGGAGGGGGAGGGCGGGGCTCACCTCGCCCTCCCGCTCAGAGATCGTGGGGGAGGCAGGGGCGGGGTTCGCGCACTTGCCGCCGGGCGGCAGTGTGCGGAAGCGCCCCACAGACGAACCCTATGCCTCTCCCCCCGCACGATTTCTGAGGGCGAGGGCGGGGCTCACCTCGCCCTCCCGCTCAGAAATCGTGGGGGGTAGGGGTAGGGTTCGCACGTGGCCGCCGGGCGATAGGGGGCCACACGTGCGAACCCTACGTATGCCCCTCCCCCCGCTCGATTTGTGAGGGGGAAGGGGGGGTCCCAGAGATGATCCGATGTCGTGATTTTTTCCATACGGGGTCCCTGGAAGTCTCGACCCATTCCCCCGGACCGGTTTTTCATCCTGAGTCGTTCTCTGACGGCCCCGGGGCCCGGCGAGGGCCCCTACATCGAGGCCGAAGATTGCGGGAAGCCTCCGTCTCGATTTTTGTCAACACGTTGGATCTCCGGGTTCACTTCGCCCTCCCCCTCAGAAATCGTGTGGGGGTCTCAGGGCAGTTAGGAGGCAACTACTGGGAGGTTCTCGTCGGAAGGATTCACGCAGCGGAGCGCCCCAAAGCTCGCACAGCTGTGGGTTCCAGGGGGTACCGCATTCACTCGGCGGACATGCGTGGATGTTCCAGGGGGTGTAGGATTCTGAAGGGCTCCCAGAACAATTCCCAGAGTTCTCTGGTCTCCTCGAATTTCCTGGGGGCACTTCCAGGGTGTGTAGCGTGGTCTTTTGGGACCCTTTTGGGGGTATTGAGTCCGCTGGCGCCGTCTCGGAACGTTTGGGGGCCCTTGGGTGGTCCTCTTGGGCTATCTTAGTGCGATCTTGGACCGTCTTGATCGTTCTTCGATTGTCTTGGATCCCCGCCTCCTCCTCCTCCTCCTCCTCCTCCTCCTCCTGCCTCCCTCCTCCTCTCCCCCCCCATGTCGTCCTCCTCCTCCTCTCCTCCCTCCTCCCTCCTCCTCTCCTCCTCCTCCTCCATGTGTCAGCATCATCAGCACCAGCATCAGCATCAGCATCAGCATCAGCTCAGCATCAGCATCAGAATCAGCGTCACCAATCTCTCATCATCATCAATCATTCATCTTCATCATCATTCATCACATCATCATCATCATCATCATCATCAGCATCAGCATCAGCATCAGCATCAGCATCAGCATCAGCATCAGCATCAGCATCAGCATCATCAGCATCATCATCATCATCACCAGCATCATCATCGTAAACATAACCATCATCATCATCACCATCATCATCATCATCATCATCTTCAGCATCCTCATCATCATTAGCATCGTCAGCATCATCACCACCACCATCATCATCATCATCATCATCAGCAGCATCATCATCATCATAGCCATCAGTTTCAGCATCACCATAATCATCATCAGCATTACCAGCATGATCATCATCGTAATGAGCATCATCATCATCAGCATCAGGACCATCAGCATCAGGAGCAGCAGCATCATCATCGCCATCATCATAACTATAATCATCACCATCATCATCATCAGCATCAACATCAGCATCATCATGATGATGATCATCATCAGTATCATCATCATCATCATCATCATCATCATCATCATCCGAATAATCATCATCACCATCATCACCATCATCATCACAAGCATCAGCATCAGCATCAGCATCAGCAACAGCATCAGCATCATCAGCATCATCATCATCATCATCATCCTCATCCTCATCCGCATCATCACCACCATCATCATCACCACCATCATAGTTTACATCCTCGTTTCACCCTCATCGCCTCCATCATAACAATAGTAATAATCATCACAATCGTTATCATCATCATCCTCACCATCAACACCACCAACACCAACATCACCCCCATCACCTCCATCATCACCCTCACCATCACCATCACCATCATCGCCACCACCACCATCACCAACACCACCATCACCACCAACCCCCACCATCACCATCACCATCATCATCAGACCCATCATCACCGCCATCGCTATCAACACATTCGCGATCATCACTGGCATCGCCATCACCTCCATCAGCATCACCACCATCGCCACCATCATCATCACCGTCACCGTCACCATCACCATCGCCATCGCCATCACCATCATCATCATCATCATCATCATCATCATCATCATCATCATCATCATCATCATCATTACCACCATCATCATCACCACCATCATAGTTTGCATCCTCGTTTCACCCTCATCGCCTCCATCATAACAATAGTAATAATCATCACAATCGTTATCATCATCATCCTCACCATCAACACCACCAACACCAACATCACCCCCATCACCTCCATCATCACCCTCACCATCACCATCACCATCATCGCCACCACCACCATCACCAACACCACCATCACCACCAACCCCCACCATCACCATCACCATCATCATCAAGACCCATCATCACCGTCATCGCCATCAACACATTCGCGATCATCACCGGCATCGCCATCACCTCCATCAGCATCACCACCGTCGCCACCATCATCAACCATCATCAACCATCATCACCGTCACCATCGCCATCACCATGGCCATCGCCATCACCATCACCACCACCCTCCAGCTTGCTGATGCCGCTGCTGCTTGCCCTTCCTCCCGCTTCCTGATGCCGCTGCTGCCTGCGCTTCCGCCCCCCGTGGCCGCGCCGCGCCGCAACCGCGGCCCCACCAGGGCTCCTCGAGGAGGCACCTGCTGAACCGGTTGGCCTCGCGCTCGGGCCGGGCGGGCGGGCAGCGGGAGGGCGGAGAAGGGAGGAGGGATAGGAAGGAGGGAGAGGAAGTAGGAGGAGGAGGGAGGAGGAGGAGGAGGAGGAGGAGGAGGAGCAGGAGGAGGAGGAGAAAGAGGAGGAGGGGGAGGGAATAAACCTCCCCCACGCACAGCGAAACCCCCCCAAGCGGCCCCCACCTCCACGGTCTTGGTACCTCTACTCCTGCCTGTGAGGGCAGGGTGCCAGCCGCAGGGGTGGGGGGCGCTGCGGGCGATTTTTCATATGTGCAGGGGGAGGGAGGCCTTCATGCCTTCCAACTTGGCGAGAGCGGCCGGCCACCAGCCGTGTGCGAGCGCGGCACCCCACCAGGGCGCCCCGAGGGCGCAAGCCTCCACCACGCGCGGCGGAGCCCCCCCTCCAGGCGGCCCCGAGGCCCAACGTTCTGGGAACCCCACGCCTGCTTGCAGGCGAAGGATCCCATCGCTGGCCTCGGGGACGCCTGCGTGGGGGGGTCCTGTGAGCAGATGGAGAGGGCCTCGCGCCTTCTACCTTGGCGTGCGCGGGCGCGGAACGCCGCCGCCCACCACGGCCGCCGCGTCTGCCCTCACCCTCAACCACCTGCTTCGATCACGAGCCGCCGCTGTACCACCTCGCTAAGAATCCTCCTCCTCCTCCTCCTCCTCCTCCTCCTCCCTCCTCCTCCTCCTCCTCCTCCTCCTCCTCCTCCTCCTCCTCCTCCTCCTCCTCCTCCTCGGGACGCG
>CAUYUJ010007547.1:43144-46016 GCA_963575745.1 Prorocentrum cordatum | reverse complement strand
AGCTAGCCAGCTCGAGCGAGTCAAGCATGGATGCCCAGTCCCACCCGCCCTCCCACAACAAAAGAAGCAAAGCTGGCACAACTGGGGGCCGAAGTCACACCGGCCAGCCGGTTTGGTACAGCTGATGCGGCCGCGATGGCGGTTGCCGACGGGAACTGGCGAGCGCGTGTTGAATGCCGCGCACGCATTGCAGACGAGTCGAGAATGGCCCGGTACACCGCAGGAAGCCAGAGGTGGCCGGAGGAAGCCCGACGGTCTGACAGGACACCCCAAAGCATTTTTGTGAAAAAGCATTGGGTTTTTTTTATGTTTTTATGTTGAAATGCTTGCAAACACACGGTGTTCGGTAGGATTCTGACATGAACGCGCGAGTGTGCTCTTTGTGGTGTTTTTTGCACAGGATTCGCGGCCTGGGTGCATGACAGAGCATCGCGAGTGCACCGCGCGATGACGTGAAATCGCTGGATTTGACCGAATTCTTAAGATTCCTATGGTTTTCCTATGATTTCAGCAAGAGAGCCCGGGCGGGAAATTTGTACAATTTTTTGTGAAAAAAGCATTGGGTTTTTTGATGTTTTTATGTTGAAATGCTTGCAAACACACGGTGTTCGGTAGGATTCTGACATGAACGCGCGCGTGTGCTCTTTGTTGTATTTTTTTGCAATGGATTATCGCCGTGGACGACAGGACGTCCATGTCGAGAGGAAAAAATAAGAAAAATGTTGATTTGGTATTGTTTTTTACAGGTTAGGATGGGACCACCCGGATGCGCCCGCTATCTGCCGGCCTGAGGGGGGAGTAGGAGTATATTCTAATAAGGAATAAGGATAGGAGTCAAGCTAGCCAGCTCGAGCGAGTCAAGCATGGCATGCCCAGTCCCACCCGCCCTCCCACAACATAAGAAGCAAAGCTGGCACAACTGGGGGCCGAAGTCACACCGGCCAGCCGGTTTGGTACAGCTGATGCGGCCGCGATGGCGGTTGCCGACGGGAACTGGCGAGCGCGTGTTGAATGCCGCGCACGCATTGCCAGACGAGTCGAGAATGGCCCGGTACACCGCAGGAAGCCAGAAGGCCCCAACTTGTATTGTTTTTTTTATAACGGGGGGGTTTGGATGGGCGGGCGCGGGGTGTGCGCCGCATCCCGCTCCTGCCAAGCATTTTGCGACGTGGACGACAGGACGTCCATGCTGAGAGGAAAAACGTTGGTGCGCGGCGCCGAGGCGAGAGCGACATGTCACCCCTTCGCGCGGGGTGTGCGCCGCGTCCCATTCCTGCCACGCATTTTGCGACGTGACGACAGCACGACCATGTTGACAAGAAAACAAAAACTGTGTATTGTCTTTTGCAGATTAGAATGGGACGGATTGGATGGGCGGGCGCGGGGTGTGCGCCGCGTCCCATTCCTGCCATGCATTTTGCGACGTGGACGACAGGACGTCCATGCGACGGTGCCAATGACGGCGACGACTCTAGAAGGATTTGAGCATGCGCTCGCGGCGACGCGCGCGCATGTCGCCCGCGTGGTATTTTTTGCACAGGATTCGCGGCCTGGGTGCATGACAGAGCATCGCGAGTGCACCGCGCGATGACGTGAAATCGCTGGATTTGACCGAATTCTTAAGATTCCCATGGTTTTCCTATGATTTCAGCAAGAGAGCCCGGGCAGGAAATTTGTAGAATTTTTGTGAAAAAAAAGCATTGGGTTTTTGATGTTTTTATGTTGAAATGCTTGCAAACACACGGTGTTCGGTAGGATTCTGACATGAACGCGCGCGTGTGCTCTTTGTGGTATTTTTTGCAATGGATTATCGCCGTGGACGACAGGACGTCCATGTCGAGAGGAAAAAATAAGAAAATGTTGATTTTGTATTGTTTTTTACAGGTTAGGATGGGACCACCCGGATGCGGCCCCTAATGGCCGGCCTGAGGGGGGAGTAGGAGTATATTCTAATAAGGAATAAGGATAGGAGTAGGAGTAGGAGTAGGAGTCAAGCTTGCCAGCTCGAGCGATGTCAAGAATGGCACTGCCCAGTAAACCGCCCTCCCACTACCATTATTGAAGCTAAAGCTGGCACAACTGGGGGCCGAAGTCACACGGCCAGCCGGTTTTGTTACATGCTGTTTGCGGCCGCGATGGCGGTGCCGACGGGGAACTGGCGCGCGGCCGCTGCGGCAATTGGGTTCGGGCATTGCCAGACGATCGAGAGCCACTGGGGTTACACCGCTGGAAGCATGAGGTGGCAGTGTCTTAGAACGGCCCGGTAAGCCGGGTCCCATTCCTGCCATGCATTTTGCGACGTGGACGACAGGACGTCCATGCGACGGTGCCAATGACGGCGACGACTCTAGCAGGATTTGAGCATGCGCTCGCGGCGACGCGCGCGCATGTCGCCCGCGTGGTTTTTTTGCACAGGATTCGCGGCCTGGGTGCATGACAGAGCATCGCGAGTGCACCGCGCGATGACGTGAAATCGCTGGATTTGACAGAATTCTTAAGATTCCTATGGTTTTCCTATGATTTCAGCAAGAGAGCCCGGGCGGGAAATTTGTACAATTTTTGAGAAAAAGCATTGGGTTTTTGATGTTTTTATGTTGAAATGCTTGCAAACACACGGTGTTCGGTAGGATTCTGACATGAACGCGCGCGTGTGCTCTTTGTGTATTTTTTGCAATGGATTATCGCCGTGGACGACAGGACGTCCATGTCGAGAGGAAAAAATAAGAAAAATGTTGATTTTGTATTGTTTTTTTACAGGTTAGGATGGGACCACCCCGATGGGGCCCCTATCTGCCGGCCTGAGGGGGGAGTAGGAGTATATTCTAATAAGGAATAAGGATACGAGTTCAAGCTAGCCAGATCGAGCGAGTCA
>CAUYUJ010007547.1:10644-38144 GCA_963575745.1 Prorocentrum cordatum | reverse complement strand
GAGGGGGAGAGGGGAGGAGGAAAAAGAAGCCGGGGGAGCCTCGTCGTCGTGGTCCGTGGGGCGCGCCGGTGCCAGGATAATGCTGCCTATCGCGGGCTGCTTCGCGGCCCAGCTAGTCCTCAGCCTGCTGCTGGACCAAACATGTGCAGGAGGATACGTAGGGATGTAGGAGGGCGGATGGAGGAGCAGAAGAATGGTGGAGGAGGAGGAGGAGGAGGAGGAGGAGGAGGAGGAGGAGGAGGGGAGGGAGGAGTAGGAAGACGGAAGAGGAGGTGGAGGGGAAGGGGGAGAGGAGCGTCCTGCCGAGTTGAGCGGAGCGCTAAGTGGAGGAGGATTGGGAGGCTGTCGCGGTGATGGGGGTGATGATGATACGAGGGAGGACAAAGGAGGGAGGGCAGGGGATAATGAGGAAGATGAGAAGGAGGTGGAGGAGGAGGCGGAGGAGGAGGGGGAGGAGGAGGGTGAAGAGGAGAAGGAGGACAGTGAGGAGAATGATGAGGAGGAGGAGGAGGGAGAAGGTGGGGGAGGAGGATGGGGGAGGAGGAGGAGGGGGGGAGCAGGAGGAGGAGGAGGATGTGGAGAAGGAGGAGGTGGAGGAGGAGGAGGAGTGGGCCTTGGAGGGAAATGCAGGAGGAGGAGGAAGACGATGAGGAGGACGTGGAGAAGGGGGATGATGATGTTACGAATAACAGTAATATCAATAATCATAATGATAATGGTACTCATTATGATGAGGAGGAGGATGACGATGATGATGATGATGATGATGATGATGATGGTGATGATGATGCTGATGATGATGATAATTATGATCATGATAGTGATGGTGATGATGATGATGATGATGATGATGATGCTGATGCTCATGCTGATGCTCACGATGATGATGAGGATGATTACGAGTATGACGATGCTGATGCTGCTGATAATGATGATGATGATGATGCTGATGACAATGGTGATGGTGATGCTGTTGATGTTGATGCTGCTGATTTTGATGATGCTGATGATGATGATGATGATGATGAGGATGAGGATGATGATGATGATGATGATGATGATGATGATGATGATGATGATGCTGATGCTGATGCTGATGCTGATGCTGATGCTGATGCTGATGCTGATGATGCTGCTGATGATGGTGATGATGCTGAGGATGATGCTGATGATACTGCTGCTGATGATGCTGCTGCTGCTGATGCTGATGATGCTGCTGCTGATGATGATGAAGAATAATAACAAGCAAACTGCCAGTCTTAAGAAGAAGAGTATTTAGACGAATAATAGTTGCAATCGGATGAATAATACGATGGAGACAAACGTATATAATAAGAAGACATATTACAATAATAGTTATACTCATAAGAAAAGACGAATGCACATGACGCCGTGACGCGTCATGTGCAGTGTGAACAATTGGTCAAAGCAGGCGTTCCGCCTGCATACATTGCCGCCTTTCCGCAAGAGTACGAAGGCTTGACGGCCACTGTCGAGATTACAGGATATGGCGTGACTGATGCTTTTCAGTATTTGAAAGGTCTGCCCCAAGGCGATCCCGAGTCAGCAAAAACATGGGAAGATGTTGCAAGTGGATTATTGAATGATCTCTGCAAGGACTGGCAGCGACGCGGCATGGGATTTTCATTGCGGGAATCTGGTATGCGCATTTGTTTTACCAGGCTTGCCGATAATATTTTCCTCTTCGCGGAGTCCAGAGGTGATTTGAGCCAGATGGTGAGGGAAGCCACTTCTGCTTTTTATATGGCCGGCTTGCGTTGGAAAGACGCTTCTCTGTTGCTCATGACGGCTGGCATTGCGCGAGACATTTCGGTGCAGGGCGATTTTCTGGCAGATGGTTGCACAATCTGGAAACAGGTGGCTGTCTTGGAGGCGCTTGGTGTCGAGATTACGGCAGATGCATCTTCACGACATGTCTTGCTGCACCGCCTCGCCAGAGCGGAGCGGTTGGTGAGACGCTACAGCCACGTTTTCTTGGGGTCGGCATCGAGAGCAACAAAATTGAGTGCGTGGTGTCGTGTTGTACAGAGGTCTGCTGCTTTTGGAGGGGAGCTCTTGCACTTGACAAAAGACTTGGCTTTATTGGTGACACGTTGGGAGTACCAGTGGCTCCTAAAGTTTCTGCGCATCTGGCGAATCCCCGAGGAAGGACAGTTCAAGTTCAACCAGAGATCGTCTCGGCTCATTTCTACATTATTTTCAAAGCTGTCTACGCCGCGCTTGCACGATGTGTTGTTAGGTGAGACGTTTCGGGCCGGGCTGAAGCAGTCTTCCCTGGCGGCCACCATACGACAGGACCGCAACGAAGCATGGCGCACGATGGCACGAATGGAGCATTCGAAGCGGCGAAAACTCGAAGGCATCATGCAAGCACGACCCGGCAGACGAATTGACTTCGAACACATCTTCATCAGCATATACGGTGTTGGTTGGGAGCAGAGCTTACTCCAGCCAGGGAGTTCCAAGCGTCGGTGCCGTGATGATTTTGTCCACCTGGCTGCAGTGGGGTGGGGGCTCCGCAAACAAGGCGGAGACCGAGGCAGATTGAATGAAGACCCCTCGCACGCCGAGCGCAAGAAACAATATCAAGAGCTCTCGAGCACAATGTCTTTGGCTTCTGTGGATTTACCAGAAGTTCTGCCGAGCGACCTCCTTTGGGCCACGGAGCCGAAACAGTTTGAGTTCGTCACTGATAACGAAACTTTGGCAAAGGTGCTCACAGGACAATCGGTGCCAGAACCGCCACACGACAAAGACATCGACATGTGCATCGACATGCTGCGTTCGATGATGGATAGGGGCTGGCGCCCAAGGTGCGCCGTCGGCGAGCCAGTCGTGTGGAGATCCCGGGAGAACAATCAAGCTGCAGATGCCGTGGCTAGTCATTGCATGGACCATGGCAGCAATTTGCTCATTTGGGACCAGAGTATCGTCAGCCATTTGCGTGGTGATCAGTGTTGTCTCCAAATACATACGGATGGAGAGGAGCCGGGCTTCCCATATAGGCTCCACGGGCATGACGGTTACGCTCTGGAAGCACCATCCACAGCAAGGTTGGATACGGCAACTGTTCTTGGTGAAGGGCCAATTTGTCGACCACGAATGCACGCCCTTTTTCACAGAGCTTCTAGCGATGAAGGAGGCCATGCGACTAGTAACTACTTGGATGCAACTTTCCTAACTTGAACTTCTTTTTGACCAATCTTCCCAAGGTTCAGGGTCGCCCGCCACGGAAAAAAAACGAATGAGAAGACAAATAAGCAGGAGAGGAGGAGGAGGAGGAGGAGGAAGAGGTGACGAGGAGGACGAGGAGGAGGAGCAGAAGCAGGATCAGGAGCAGGAGCAGGAGAAGAAGCAGGAGCAGGAGGATGAGGAGGAAGGAGAAGGAGTGTGATTGACAGGATGCGATGGAGTACGAGAAGGAGGAGGAGGAGGACGAGGAGAAGGAGGTGGTGGTGGTGGTGGTGAAAGTGGTGAAGGAGGCGGATTATGATGACGATGATGGTGATGCTGATGATGATCAGGATGTTGATGATGATGATATTGACGATGATGATGCTGGTGCTGATGCTGATGCTGATGCTGATGCTGTTGCTGATGCTGCTTCTGATGATGATGCTGATGCTGCTGATGTTGATGAGGATGATGATGGTCGTTGTGGTGGTGGTGATGATGATGGTGATGATGGTGGTGATGGTTATGATGAGGAGGATAATGATGTTTGCTATGCGGATGATGATGATGATGATGATGATGATGATGATGATGATGATGATGATGATGATGATGATGATGATGAGCATGACGATGATGATGCTGCTGATGTTGTTGCTGAAGATGGTGGTGGTTGTGGTGGTGGTGATGATGGAGATGTTTCTGATGCTGCTGATGCTACTGCTCATGATGATGATGGTAATGTTGATTATGATGCTGATGACGATGACGATGGCGATGACGATGATGATGCTGATGATGCTTATGATGCTGATGATGATGACGATGATGATGAGGAACATTCTGATGATGTTGCTGATGATGATGATGATGACGACGCTGATCATGATGGTGCTGCTGATGATGATAATGGTGGTGGTGGTGATGATGAGGATGATGATGATGACGGTGATTCTGATGATTGTCATGATGGTGAGGAGGGTGAGGAGGTTATGATGAAGGTGATGATGGTGATGATGGTGATGGTTATGATGAGGAGGGTGGGGAGGAGGAAGTGGATGAGGATGAAAACGGTGATAGTGTTGCTGATGCTTATGGTGATGATGTTGATGCTCATGCTGATGCTGCTGCTGATGCTGCTGATGATGATGCTAATGATGATTATGATACTGATGATGATGATGATGATGATGATGATGATGGTGGTGATGGTGGTGATGATGATGATGATGATGCTGATGATGATGATGAGGATGTTGATGATGATGATGATGGTCATACTGACGATAATGATGATGCTGATGTTGATGCTGATGCTGATGATGATGCCGATGATGATGACGATGATGGCGATGACGATGATGATGACGATGATGATGATGATGCTGATTGCTTTGCTGATATTGATGATGATGACGATGACGATGACGATGACGATGATGATGATGATGATGATGATGATGATGATGATGATGATGATGATGGTGATGGTGATGATCGTGATGCCGTTGATGGTGCTGCTGATGATGATGATTATGATTTTGATTATGCTGCTGCTGCTGATGATGCTGCTGGTGATGATGATGGTGATGATGATGATGATGATGATGCTGATGATGCTGCTGATGATGATGGTGGTGGTGGTGGAGGAGGAGGAGGAGAAGGAGGGGATCGAAAGTCAGAGGCGGAAAAAGAAGAGGAGCGGGAGGAAGGAGGACGAGGAGGAGGAGGAGGAGGAGGAGGAGAAGGAAAAGAAACCTCAGAGAGCATGGCGAATTCCCTCATTGTTGATGTTTCAGCTTCTGCCTCTGCGAGAACAATGGTGGGCAGGCGAGGGCCTTCCTCCTTTCTCCTCGCCCTCCTCCCTTCTCTTCCGGTTCTCTTCTGTCCTCTCTCGTCCCGCGTCCTCCTCCATCCTTCTCTTCTGGAGATCCCGAGGTCGCAGAAGGCATGCAGAAGCTTCAGGAGGACCAGACTTCTATGCTCGATCCCCGAACCTCCTCCCTTCCTCTCGTCAGGCTACAGCCTCCACGCCAGGCTCCAGTGGGCATGGGCAGGCTCCCACGCGGAGCGCGCGCGACTCTGGCACTCGATCTCTCGTTCTTCCGCCTCCCGCCTCCTCCCCTCCCTTCTTCCCCTCCCTCCCCCTCACCCCCTCCCCTGCGACGAGGGATACGGGAGGAATGGAGGGGAGAAGGGAGGGGGGAGAAGGAGGACCTCCCTCCTGCCCAGCAGGGATAGGAGTCTTCCCTCCTGGCCAAGAGAGAATCGAAAGCCTCCAACGTCAAGGTTCGATCTTCATTCTGGGGTTTGTCCATCCAAAGTCAACGTTTGATTTCCAGAATGCACGTTCTCGGTCGTCTGGGTGCGCGGAGTCGCCCCCACAGGATCGAAACCCGTTGTTCTCCATGTCCACTTTCCATTCTGGAGGGAAAAGACCTCCAGAATGGAGGGCCATAACTTCTAGAATGGAGGTCGAGCCTCGAATTCCTGATGTCTTTGATCCTCTTGGGAATCCCCCCGCGCGGGCAGGACAGGCGCCGCCTCGCCCTGCTGGAAGTGGGGCACGCCGCCACCGAGCTGGCGCTCACGCGGCTCTGCGCCGACGTGTCAAAGCTCTCCTATCAGCTCCGGCTCAATGGGGACAGGGTGAAGAGGGAACACCTGGAGCAGTTCGACACCGACCTCATCGAGGCGGTGCAGCTAGTTGCTGGCGGCGACCTCCCTGACGCGGCATGGGAGCAGTGCTCGCTAGGCACGAGCAAAAGGGGTCTCGGCATGCGTGTCGCAACGCAGGTGTCGCTCGCCGCATTCGTGGCCAGCCGCGCATGCTCGAGGCCGCACGTGCGCGAGATGGCAACTCACCTCGCAGACAGAGGGCTTGGTGACACGGGGGTCATAGTTGCTGCGTGCGACCAGCGCACTGACGACGCCGCGGCACGCTTCGCTCTCAGCCTGCCGCCAACGGAGGGCGGCCTCGCCGTGGCCACGCTGTCAGAGGCGCTCGCGGAGTCCGAGGGGCGGTGGGCTGCGCTCGTCGACGCGCGCGCAGAGGCGCCCGCGGCAACTCCGCGGGAACGCCGCGCCCGCCCCCGGGGCATCGGCCGCAACATGCACCGGGACGCGGGAGACGACGCGGCACTGCGACGGCTCGACGACCTCGAGCACCCCGACTGCGACCACTCCTGGCTCTAGAATTTGTCCAAGCACAAGGGCCCAGTGATGGGCGCCCCCGACTTCGTCGAGGCCCTCCGCCTTCGCGTCGGCGCTGGAGGTCCTCTCGAACCAGTTTCCTGCGGCCTCTGCGGCGCTGCCCTATTGGACCGGGCTGGGTCTCACGCCCTACGCTGCAGTCGCGCGGAATCCACTCGGGGGCACCACGCTGTGGCGCGGCGAGTCCACGACGCCGCCAAAGTTTGCGACCCTGGCGCCGAGCTGGAGGCTCCAGGCCTGGTGCCGGGCACGCGGCTCCGACCAGCAGACGTCCTCACTGGCGCTTGGGCAACGGTCTCCTGGCCCTCGACGTCGGCGTGGCCTCGCCCGACGCCGCGGCCGCTGGCCCAAATTGTGCGGCCGCCATGTACCGACGCAAAGTCGAGTACTATTCCCCGCGCGAGGACGCCCTGGCCCGGCAGAACATCACTTACCAGCCGCTGGTGTTCACGTGCCACGGCCGGCCCCACCCCCGAACGACAGCCATCCTCCGCACTGTCGCGATCAAACAATCGCGGAGGCGTGGCTGTTCCGACGGGGAGTGGCGGCACCAGCGCCTTGCTGCCGCAATCGGCACAGAGCTCTGGCGCCGGGCCGCCAGGCAGGTCCAGGCTTGCTGGCCGGACCACGAGCAAGACGCTACCTAGACGTATTGTCGGCCAGCCAGCCGCGCAGCCGCCCGCCTCCGTCTCCCGCCCCCGCCCCTGCCCCTCCCGCCCTCCTCCGCCCCTTCGCCGCCTCCGCCCTGTCTCCCTTGTCCGCGGTGGCTGACGTTCGCCTTCGCCTGTCCCGCCCCTTCCCCGTCCGTCCCCCGTTGCCCGTTTCGCCCCCGCTCTCCTCCGCCCTTCCCGACGACCCGCGACGACCCCCTGACCCACGCCAGCCCACGACGACCCCCCGACTGCCACCGACGACCCTCGCCCTTCCCACCCCCCGCCCGCCCCCTCGCGCCTGCCGGCCTGCTGCTGCCTTCTTGCTTGCCTGCTTGCTTGCCGCCCCCCGTCCCTTTGTGGGCCCGGGTGTCGAAGGAATTGATGTTACAAGTAAACGATGTGACTCGTATGTTTTGCACCACCGCGGCGCACTGAGCACAAATGCTACACGCACGGATAGCTCGGAGTGGCGAAGAGAAAACCACGGCCTCAAGATCCCTAGATCGTCACTCCCAAAACTGAAATGTTCGTTGAAATCTCCTGAGCTATCGGCCAAAACATCGAGCACGCTTACTGCACACGAGGGACAGAGGAAGGAGGAAGAGGAGGAACAGGAAAGGGGACAACTGCAAGGCGGGGCTGCCCGCCTGGTCGTCATTCGCGAGGAACTGCATGCTCGGCGTGGTCTCACGGCTTGGACTTCCCGGCCTTGTCCTCTCCCATGCTCGCGTCCGGCTTGGAAGACGGCAGCGGCGAGGTTTCAAAACCATCCTCGATGGAGTTCGTGAACTCACGGATCAAAATCGACCGGAAGCGGTTGTACAGCTCCGGGTGGCCTTCCAGTTTGATGCGAGACTCCTGCAGGATCTCTCCGATGAGGACCTCCTGTTCTGAAGACAAAGCCAAGCGACGGGACGTCCAAGCTGACGACGACACATGCTGGAACCCGTGACTGTCACGGTCCTGGCCGTCCTTCTCCTGCTTCTAAACCTGCTCCAATGCCTCCTCGGCTGCGGCAGGCTCCTCGTAGTCATGAGCGGCCCATTTCTTCAGCGCGTCGACGGCGATAGAAGCAGCGGTAGGAGCCCCAGCGAACTCACTGTCGTCACCAGAGGCGATGAAGTTGGTGAAACGATTCTCCTGATCGACCAGCGTGATCTCGGCCGCGTCTATGATAGCTGCTGGCCCCGTGATCTGTACACGCTTGGTCGTCAACGTGTAGGTAAGGCCGATCTTCTGATCGTCGTACTTGGAGCCCAGCAGGACACTCGCGTTGACCTTGGCATTGCTGGAAGACTTATTGTGGACCACCGCCCCAGCGGTGGACGCGTGACCCAAGGTGATCAAGAACGTGCGACACGAGTCGTGGTCGCCAGTAACCACAAAGTGCACCATCCCTGAGCGCCGTGCTGATGGCCGTACACGAAGTGCCGACCATGTCCACGGCAACTCTGCGATCTCCAACTGTGGATGGCAATGAAGCGCCCGTGAGGTGGTCGTACACGCTCTTGCAGTCGGTCACCGCCAAGCATGGATGTCGACCTAGCCAACGCTCACGCGTCTTGATGTCGAAGTCCGCGTAGAGAGCCTCGGACAAGTGGCACAGCAACCATTCTAGGTGACCAATGCCATCAGACAGAGCCTGTGTCTCACCTGCCAAGGTAGAACCCACCACACGTTTGAGTCGGTACGAGCGCCAGGCTGCCGGACTCCAGGGTGACTTCTTGCCCTCCGCCATCTCACGAGTCGTGAAACCCAGGATGTAGCCGGCCTGAGTTCCGTTCTTGGCAGCGTTCAGGAAGGATGCGTCACTGTGCATGATTATACGCAGCTCCTGAGGCGGAATGCTCTTTACGGTTAGTATCATACCCTTAAGTTGAAGTAGCCGTCGGGCGAGTGCATTGGTCCGTCTGATCTGACCCACAGTTGGTCGAGGTAGCACTTGTTGTCCCTGAGAAAGCTGCACGCTGGTGTCTGGTCGTGTCTGACTGCAGATCCAACCTCTTTGACCAAGTAAACGTCGAAGTCCGGCAACTTCCGCATCAGTAGCTGGTTCATTATCTGCGACCCGTCGTCGAACTGTTATTGGCTTGAGTTCCTGGTAAGGCGTGGTCTGGCGGATAGAGATGTCGAACGTCTTCGGATCCTGGTAGAGAGCACTGCCACAGTACTCTCCCTCACCGACGGTCCACTTTCGGAAAGGGAACTCCTCCTTCAATCTCTGCACCGCCTCATTGAAATAAGCTCCTTCACCAGCGATCAGCACATCATCAACATGAACCACAAGAATACCACAGAGCTTACATTGAGCGTCTCGAAGAAAGAAGAGGCAGGGGTCCAAGCGCCACTTCGTCCACGGCTTGCCCTCGTGAGCCGTCTGATCTGTAAGCCAACCTGAAATCTTCGAGAACCAGCGGCAAGGAGCGTGATCCAGGCCATACAGGGGTAACACAAGTTCCACCACTTGATCAGGATGAAGCCCAGGAAGACCGCCAGGTGGTTGCTTCGCGTAGAGGGGTCCATCTGGTCGTTGTAGTGGGTCGCTCTCCATAAAGGCGCCCCGGATGTCTCCGATTTGAAGTTGCTCGGGAGCCCTGAGACGGGGGTCAATGCAGACGGGGGTCAGCCAGGGCGCCAGATCCTGCAGGATCCTGCGAAGACCCCCTCTGACTGACCCGGGTTAGGGAGCCGCTCGTGGCCGCGAGGCGGCCGCACATATTGGCTGACCCGGGTTTGCGAAGACCTGCGTTGCAGTTTTTTTCCCTGCATTGCAGTTTTTGGTTTCCTGCTGACCCGGGTCTGGATTGACCCGGGTCAGAAGGTCCCCGAGTTGCCATTGATGTGATGCAGCCAACTGGAGTGTTAGCATCCTCGCGTTCTGCGATACCGTGGGTGCAGCTGTCTGGTTCCAGTAGACGAGCTTGAGAGCGTCCGGGTCCTTGAAGCCTCTGGCAACCCAACGAGCCTTTACCAGCTCCTTGCCGTCGGGGTCGTACTTGATGGTCATGACGAAGCGCGTGTCAACAAGTCGATCGGGTCGGGTACGCTTGATCTCCCCTGACTCTTTCAAGCTACACACACGTACAGCATGCTTCTCCTGGTCCACGGTCTGCCACTCCTTCATCTTGGCGTTCAGGATCTCCTCGATGAGGTCGGGTCGAAGCTTCTCGGTGATGTCCTTGCGACCCTTCTCCAGCAATGCCTCGTAGCAGGGCTCGCCGGTACGCACCATGGAGGTCAGGCAGACATCAGCAGTGATGATCGCGTCCTGACCCTCCGTCTCAGCCTCCGCCACTAACTCGTCGTGCTCCGGGTCGGAGTCCAAGAGCGCTTGCCGAGCGTCAGCTGGCCGAGTCGGAGGTTCCTCGACGGCAGGTTGCACAGTTGTTGCGGCAGCCTGACCAGATGCAGACGATGATGCGAGACCCTCAGTCGTGACCGCCGTCGTCTCCCTCAGGCGTTTCAAGGGCTTGCCCTCAATGTCGAACACACGTCGTGCGACCAGACTTGGATCTTGCAGCTCGTCGGTCTTTCTCTTGGCGGCCTGGTCCACCTCGAGGCTTGTGTCTCCAAGAGCTGGAACTAATACATCGTCAGTCGATCCAGCGTCAGGTAGGGGTCGGTCCTCAGGTAGAGCGGGCCCGGGAGGTGGAGCAGGCTCAGGACCAACAGGCAGAGGTGCCGGCACCACAATGACACGACCTTCGCCAGGTGGAGCCGGAGCCTGTCCTTGATTCTCAGCAGGTAGGTCCACGTAGACCGAGTTGCCTTGCTTTCCTTTAAACTTTTCTTGAGCGGCCTTGAACTCTTGACGCACATGCCAGTCTGCCCATTCCTCTTCTCGAGTAGCATGTCGAAGGTGTTCGGGAGCCGCTCGAATCAGGGTCCCTGCGTGTGATAACCAATAGTGACCATTTTCCTCGCCAAGGACCGTAGCCCTTCCATGCCAACGCGCATTTTTCTTGCCATCCTTCTGCCGACCTTTGCCTCGACCTCGCCGCCAGCAGGCTACCCGATCACCTGCTCGAAATTCTCGAAGTGGCCGGGGTCGGGCGTCCAAGGCCGCCCTCATGGCCTCATCGTCGCTGTGCATCAGAATAGCCCTGCGAGCGGCAGCCCGAACAGCAGTAGCGCGCTGGTAGACGTCGTTGTGCAGTGCCAAGCTGTTCGCAACAATGTCCGATGAGTACTTGAGAAGGTCGGCCGGGAGAGGAGGGTCACGCCCGAACACATGTTGGTATGGGCTGTGCCCATGCTTCCTCAAAAGGCGGTTCTTCTGATCACAGACCGTACTGACGCATTGCTCCCACTCCTGATGGTTCTTCGGCTGGACAGTCTCGATCACCTTGCTCAGAATGTTGGCAAACCAGGAGCCATGTCTTTCAGCCTTTCCGAGTAACCAGTGAGCTTCTCCTGGAATGACGTCGAAGTCCACGCCGTCGCACTCCAGCACCTCGGACATGATGGCACCGGTGTTGGCCCGGGCCGAGTCACACTTGGCCCTGACCGGTGCTCCGTAGGGCCTTCGCCAGCCCACGTCCCAGGCCTTCCTGAGAGTCTCACCGTTCTCCTCGTTGCCCGCCAGCGGCATCATCTGTTGGAGAGAGCTGGCGCCGTCCACGACGTTCAGAGCGGCCCAGGTCTTCCCACATATGTAGTACAGCAGCTCCTTGACGTCGAAACCCACCTCAGACAACACCTGAATGTCTCTGGGAACTGTCGCTGGCCGTGTTAACTTGGGAGCTCGGTTCTGTTCGCAGACATCACGCTTGAAATCCCGTGCGGTGGCGATGGCCTCCTCGGTCGCGTTGCCATGCTTCAGGATGCGGATCAGGCCCTCAACCGCAGGATGGCCAAGATTGACATGGATTTTGCGAACCGCCGTCTCCAGCTTCCGTCGTCGATCTCGAGCTTCAGCTTGGGACTCCGGCGGCTCCTCCACGTCCTGGTCAGCCTTCTTGTGCCTCTTGGACGCGGCAAACACCTCCGTCATGAGAGACTCGTGAGTATGGACCTCGACCAAGCCCTGCCAGAGCACGGCCCTCGCCTGCAGCGACTCCTCGACCTCCACCTCGGAACCCAGAACTGACATCTCCTTGTACATCCCGCTCACGATGGCACGAACCAGTGCGGGAGGGTAGCGCTGATAAGCTGCGCTCCGTCGTTCACCTCCAGCCCCTCCTTGAATCGTCTCGTGGTGGTGGTCGCCTGGGCATCGCCGAGACAAGGCCTGAGCCAACGCCGGACTCGAAGTAATGAGCCTGAAGGCCTTGCGGTAGGGCTTGCCACTGATCGCGTCGTGATAACCATATTGACAACCATGGCCAACTGCCTCATACACACGGTCCTGACACATGAGCCTGATCATCGCGGGCTCGTTCTACGACTGCGCCGACTGCGGCTGCTCGATATAGAAGTGACGGTCGTGAGCCAGTTGGTATTCAGCAACCTGAACGCACAGTCGAAGTAGAAACCGAGCGCTCGCTAACCGTCGCTGATACTCGGGAGTATCCCTCTGCTTATTCATGTATTGCAGGATGCTAAACAACGTACAGGGTGGCGACATGCCAACCCACTCAGGTCGATCTTCAGCTAGTGATCGCCACATTTCTCGACGGTGATCTGCACGCAGAAGGTCCCAGCCGGTGGTCAAATCCAGGGCCTTCGTTGGGCCCAAACCCTTGAGCTCAGCCTTCGGGCCCACTCGCTCGGGGCTCAACAGCTCGAAGAGGCCCGCGCGTCGTAGCTGCGCGGTGACTGCAGCGATGTCCTTCACCAATCGTCGTCGCTGTCGGCGGGTGAGCTGACCAGTGGCATTGCCCGATGGAAGATATGCCTCCTCGAGCTCGCTGACCAGGTCCTCGGAGGTCCCAGCGTCACCCTCAGCATCTGCAGTAGACTCCTTGACACGGTGCTCGGCGCGCCCCTGTAGGTCAGCTGGTAGAAGTTCGAGTTCCGCTGGTGCTATCGTCGCCAGACACCGATCATGATTGTCGCCGAGAATGATGCGAGCAGCATCCTCAGCTTCCCGTGGAAGAGGAGGCGGTTGACCTCCAGCCCTGTCGCACATGGTCATGTCCTCGATGTCGCCCGCCGACCCTTTGGGAGCAGGGATCACGTTTGGCTGCTTCTCCGTCGCGGCGACCGTCATGTAGATGGTGATCTCTGGGTCGCTGATCATCGGGTCCACGTTGTCACTGAAGCCCTTGGGGTCGAACCCGTGAGGGAAAGAACGTAGTGGCCACCAGCTCCTGTTAGAAGTGAACATTCCGGCAGATCGGCAATGGTAACCGTGTCCCTGGAGGTGTTGATCTGGGACTTCATGGCCTTGATCTGCTGTTTGGACATGAGAAAGGGCGCCGAACCCGGCACCAAGGACCACTTCGTGACCGCGTTCCTACCCAGGATCCCGTTTGGCAACAGCACCTCGCCCACTGACGACTGGCTGCCATCGTTGCCGAAGCGAAAGGATACCTGCGGGGCATCGGGTAGATGTACAGGCTGTAGTCCATGATCTCGTCGTAGTCGTCGGCAGTGCTGCTCGAAGGTCTCCGTGCCCACCATGCCCTTGGCGCATCCCAAGTCGAGGATCGCGTGACCTGGCGTCGACGAGAGGAATGCGTCCTTCTCGATCTCAGGACTCCGATCCGGCCCTAGTGAAAATGGTTCTTCTGGATCGTCGCACTGAGGATCTCGTCGAAGGTCATGTTCCCGATGGACTTGGCGGACGTCGGCACGTTATAGAAACATTCTGCGAAGAATTGACTCTTCACCGGTTCAGTTGAACTCTTACTTGCCGTGGATTTACAAGGCTCCTTGCAGTCCTTCTGGAAGTGACCGATCTTCTTGCAGTTGTGGCACCTCACTCTCGGACGATGCGCCTCTAGGTTCGGCTTCGCAAAACCCCTACCCAGATGACCTTCCCGTGTAACTTCCGCTGCTCTTTCCAAGAGATCAAGGCGTCGATGAGGTCTCGCTCATCAACAGGTGGGTCGGCATTGTCTTGTACTCCGTGGTCGGCCAGCAGCGCTTCGCATTCCGGATCGCCGTCGTCATCCTCGATGGTCTCATCGCCGTCGATCTCTTGCTCGGCCACGAAGGCCTTGTGGTGACCCTGACTGCCCGTGGCCATCTTCCCAAGGCCCGCCCGATACGTAGTCCTCAGAGCCCTCGCGACGTCGGGCTCCCGCCAGGAGCCATGGGCCGCGGCCATGACGACCGCCTCCTTCTCCGAGTCCAGGTGGCAGCCTTCGAGAAGCATGATGCCGCGCGCGATCTCCGGCAAGACGATGCCCTCGCGCTCGGCGTCGGCGAAGATGGCCCGGGCCCGGGCCGTGTAGGCGTTGGCCTCCTCGTGCTTGTGGGTCTTGAGCCTCAGACAGGCACGCATCACCTCGCCGAGCCTGTCCGAAGTCGGGAGGTCGGGGTACCTGTCGTCCAGGATGGCAAAGATCACGTCGTCTCCGCCAGCTTGCTCAATGAGGTCGTCCTCGACGTCCTCGATGGCCCTAAAGGCCGCACCCGTCAGGAGGGTGATCAGGGCCGAGCCTCGAGCATCCTCGTTGATATTCTTGGACTTGATCCATGCTCGCGCCCATTTCTTCCATGCCTTGTACTCTGTGAGCTTCTCGCCCGAGAACCTCCTGACGGCGCCGTTCTGATTATCGGAGTCGGCCATGCCGACGAAGAGGGAGGAGGAAGCAGAATGTCCGCGTTCTGCTGGTAAATGAGGGTCAGCGGCGTCACCACGCCGATGAAACTGAAGCCGATGTGCACGCCTCGCGCACAGAGAGAGAGAGAGAGAGAGAGAGAGAGAGAAAGAGAGAGAGAGAAACACGCTCCGCACTACCAGTGTCGAAGTAACCGATGTTACAAGTAAACGATGTGACTCGTATGTTTTGCACCACCGCGGCACACTGAGCACAAATGCTACACGTACGGATAGCTAGGAGTGACGAAGAGAAAACCACGGCCTCAATATCCCTAGATCGTCACCGGGGGCCGCGCGCTGCGGCCCAGCGCGCTCGGAGTCGGCGCTGGCGTCTGTTTCCCTCGCTCCTCCTCCTCCCTCCTCCTCCCTCCTCCTCCTCCTCCTCCTCCTCCTCCTCCTCCTCCTCCTCCTCCTCCTCCTGCTCCTCCTCCTCCCTCCTGCTCCTCCTCCTCCTCCTCCTCCTCCTCCTCCTCCTCCTCCTCCTCCTCCTCCTCCTCCTCCTCCACGTCCGCCCCCTGTCTTCGTTTTAAGGCGCGGGCGCGCGCGCGCGCCTAACGGCGGGGCCGGGTGGCTCACACCCCGCGGCCGCGCCCTCTCCCAGTGAGCTTTCGCCGCGCGTTGTGGGCTGCGGTCATGTCCCTCCTCGTCCTCCCTCCTCCCCTTTTTCCTCCGCTTTGCTCCTCATTCCTGGTGCACACATTCTTGGCGGCGCGCTTCGACAGGAACCGCGGGCATCAGACTCGCTTGGCGCTGCCATGTGTAGAGGCCAAAATGACCGCCGATAGGGTCTGAGGAGGCCCGGGACACTGATTTCCCAGTGGCCCTTGAACTGGGTCCGTCTGTGGCCGAGCCAGCCTTGTGTAGAAGCATGCAGAGGATCGGGCCGTCGTCTGAGTCCACAAGGGGTGGATCAGGAACGACAATCTAGCACCTGCTACTCCCAGTCTGGCAACGGGATGGGCTTTGGAAATGCATCGTGGCATTCGAACGAAAAAAAAGCCGCCTCCTCCCGACCGAGCCAGGCAGGATTCCCTTCGCCGCCTCCCTCCCACCTCCCCCCTCCCCCCTCCTCGCGGACCTGCCTCTTCGGACGCAGGCCACCGTCCTCGTCTTCCCCTGGCACTGTCAGCGTGCTTGGGTCATACAGCAGGCGGTCGCGTTCAAAATCGTCGCCCCTCCCTCCCTCCGCACTCCTCCCTCCTCCCTCCCTCCGCACTCCTCCCTCCTCTCTCCCACCCCTTCCCCTTCCTCCCCTCCCCCCTCCCTCTCCTCTCCTCTCTTCCTCCCTCCCCATTTTCTCTCCTCCGTCTTCCTCTTTTTCCCTCCCTCCCTCCCCCCCTCTCCCCCTCCTGGAGCCTCCGCCCCTCCCCCCTCCCGCCTCCCGCCTCTCCCCTCCCAGTGTGGCCAGGAGGCCGCCCGCGCGGGCATGGCCTGCCTCTCGCCTCCCTCTCCCGCCCCCCCCCCCCCCCTTCGGCGGGGGGCAGCAGAGTTTCCCGGAGACTTAAATTTCCCGCCCAGGGCCCTTCCTCATGCCCTTTCCCTCCTCCTCCTCCTCCTCCTCCTCCTCCTCCTCCTCCTCCTCCTCCTCCTCCTCCTCCTCCTCCGCCTCCTGGTGCGTACTGTAGGACTCATTCGTGCTCGTATCCGAACCCAGGTTCGTCGATCGAAGGTTGCTGAATCACTGGCAAGAGCCGGTGCGGGAGCGGCGGGTTCGGGGCGGTCGTGAAGTATACGACCAAGTCCCAGGCGGGCCCTGCGCGCGTGCTTCGCGCGTGTGCTTGCTCTGTGGCGGTGACGATCTGGGACCTCCCTCTCCCCCCCCCTGAACGCGGGTCGCTCCTCCTCCGCCTCCGCTTCCTCCTCCTCCTCCTCCTCTCCTCCTCCTCCTCCTCCTCCTCCTCCTCCTCCTCCTCCTCCTCCTCCCCCTCCTCCTCTCCTCCTCCTCCTCCTCCTGTGCTCCTCTCCTCCTCCTCTCCTCCCTGATCAGACAGGTGCCGCGACCAAAAACACGACGGGCGGTTTCTGGCCATCATCGGCCTCTGGGAGCCCTCGCCGGGCCTCGAGGCCGTCTGCGAGCGATTCGGAAAAAATTATAGCCGGAGTGCAGTATCCCCAAACAGGGTTTTTAGACCCACTGCGGTTTCCAAGGTCGATTGCGTGCCCGTCCAGTGCGGGCTGGCATGGCATGTTAAAACATGCCTCCTCTTCCTCCTCCTCCTCCTCCTCCTCCTCCTCCTCCTCCTCCTCCTCCTCCTCCTCCTCCACCTCCTCTTCATTCCGAACGGCATCTCGGAGCCCAGAGTTGCGAGGATGTCTCCACCGTAACTGGCTGGACCACCTCGCGCGCGGCATTTCGGACCCCAGAGTTGCGACGATGTCTCGGGCGAAACGTGCTGCGAGGAAGTCTCAGGCGAAACGGGCCGGACCACCTCGAGCGCAGCGTCTCAGAGCTCCGAGTTGCGGGGGCCTCCTGGGGCCTCGTGGGACCTCCTGGTGACCTCCTGGGGCTTCCTCCTGGGCCTCCAGTGGCCTCCTGGACCCCACATGGGGCTTCCTGAAGCCTCTTGGGGCTCCCAGGGGGGATATCTAACATGTGGCCGTCGGGCCCCCCCCAACATAGGGGGGGGCACAAAAGCAGGAAATATCAACGAATCGATACCGGATGTGTATTAACTTGACACGTTCTGATAGGGGGCCTCCTGGGGCCTTCTGGGAGCCTCCTGGGAATCTCCTGCTCCCCTCTGGGGCCTGTCCTGGGCGTCCTGCGGCCTCCTGAAGCTCTCTGGGGCCTCCTGGGGCTCCCAGGGTCCCAAGGGGGATATGTAGCATGTGGTCTTCTGGGCCCCCAGGCTGGACCACCTATTGCACGGCATCTCAGAGCTCAGAGTTGCGAGGATGTCTCAGGCGGGATGGGCCGGACCACCTCGCGCAGGGCATCTCGGAGCCCAGAGTTGCGAGGATGTCTCCAGCGTAACGGTCTGGACCACCGCGCGCGCGGCATTTCGGACCCCAGAGTTGCGACGATGTCTCGGGCGAAACATGCTGCGAGGAAGTCTCAGGCGAAACGGGCCAGACCACCTCGAGCGCGGCGTCTCAGAGCTCCGAGTTGCGGGGGCCTCCTGGGGCCTCGTGGGACCTCCTGGTGACCTCCTGGGGCTTCCTCCTGGGCCTCCTGTGGCCTCCTGGACCCGAAGTCTCTTGGGGCCCCCAGGGGGGGATATCTAACATGTGGCCGTCGGGGCTCCTCAAAGTGGGTAATTTGACACGTTCTGATAAGGGGGCCTCCTGGGGCCTCCTGGGAGCCTCCTGGGAGTCTCCTGCTCCCCCCTGGGGCCTGTCCTGGGCGTCCTGCGGCCTCCTGAAGCTCTCTGGGGCCTCCTGGGGCTCCCAGGGTCCCAGGGGGGATATGTAACATGTGGTCTTCTGGGCCCCCAGGCTGGACCACCTATTGCGCAGCATCTGAGAGCGCAGAGTTGCGAGAATATCTTGTGCGAAACGGGCCGGACCACCTTGCGCACGGCATCTCAGAGCTCAGAGTTGCGAGGATGTCTCAGGCGAGATGGGCCCGACCACCTCGCGCAGGGCATCTCGGAGACCAGAGTTGCGAGGATGTCTCAGGCGAAACGGGCTGGACCACCTCCCGCGCGGCATTTCGGACCCCAGAGTTGCGACGATATCTCGGGCGAAACGTGCTGCGAGGAAGTCTCAGGCGAAACGGGCCAGACCACCTCGAGCGCGGCGTCTCAGAGCTCCGAGTTGCGGGGGCCTTCTGGGGCCTCCTGGGGGCTCCTGGTGACCTCCTGGGGCTTCCTCCTGGGCCTCCTGTGGCCTCCTGGACCCCACATGGGGCTTCCTGAAGCATCTTGGGGCTCCCAGGGGGATATCCAACATGTGGCCGTCGGGGCCCACCAAAATGAGGGGGTGGCCACAAGAGCAGGAAAAATCAACGAATCGACACCGGATGTGTATTAATTTGACACGTTCTGATAGGGGGCCTCCTGGGAGCCTCCTGGGAATCTCCTGCTCCCCCCTGGGGCCTGTCCTGGGCGTCCTGCGGCTTCCTGAAGCTCTCTGGGGCCTCCTGGGGCTCCCAGGGTCCCAGGGGGGATATGTAACATGTGGTCTTCTGGGCCCCCAGGCTGGACCACCTATTGCGCAGCATCTGAGAGCTCAGAGTTGCGAGGATGTCTCAGGCGAGATGGGCCGGACCACCTCGCGCAGGGCATCTCGGAGCCCAGAGTTGCAAGGATGTCTCAGGCGAGACGGGCCGGTGTCTCGGGCGAAACGTGCTGCGAGGAAGTCTCAGGCGAAACGGGCCGGACCATCTCGAGCGCGGCGTCTCAGAGCTCCGAGTTGCGGGGGCCTCCTGGTGCCTCCTGGGGCCTCCTGGGGACTTCCTGGGGCTTCGTCCTGGGCCTCCTGTGGCCTCCTGAACTCCACCTGGGGTTTCCTGAAGCCTCTTGAGGCTCCCAGGGATATCTAACATGTGGCCGTTTGGGCCCCTCAAAATGGAGGGGGGGCACAAGAGCAGGAAATATCAACGAATCGACACCGGATGTGTATTAACTTGACACGTTCTGATAAGGGGCCTCCTGGGGCCTCCTGGGAGCCTCCTGGGAATCTCCTGCGGACCTCTCGCGCGGCATCTCCGAGGTTAGAGTTCGAGGATGTCTCAGGCGAAACGGGCCGGATCACCTCGCGCAAGGCATCTCAGAGCTCAGAGTTTCGAGGAGGTCTCAGGCGAAACGGCCCGGACCACCTCTTGCACGGCACCTCGGGGCTCAGAGTTTTGAGGATGTCTCAAGCGAAACGGCCCGGACCCCCTCTCGCGCGGCGTCCCGGAGCGCAATTGTTCGAGGATGTCTCAGGCGAAACGGCTAATCCCGGCCAGCTCAGAAACGAGAGTTGTGAGGATGTCTCAAGCGAAACGGCCCGGACCATCAAATTTTTGTGAGGATGTCTCTGCTCCGACTTCCCTCGGCCGGAGTTAGCTTCTATCACAACAGCACCCCGTTCAGCAAGCTGTTTGGGGAAAAACGGGCCCTGGGGAAGGGGTTGGGACTGGGACCGCAAGACAACGCATGACTGGGTTCCCTTCCTCTCGCATGTCTGGGTTCCCCTCCTCTCTCCCCTCGTGGGCGTCCAAGAGGGGGCGGGATGACCAGGTGTGTGTAGATATCATGGCCTGGGCCCTCTTCCTGGCCCCCCTCTTCAGCGCGCCCGATTTCCCCACGTCGGGTTGCGGGGGCGCATCGTTGCCCAGAGCACATCGTCCACCCCCCTTCTGTTTCAGGGCAAATCGTTGCCCAGAGCCGCGCCGCGTCGGCGCGATGCCCTCTCCTCTTGGTTGGGGTCAGCCCCGTTAGGCCTGGCGGAAGAGCAGCTGCTTCTTCACGCCTTCAGCCTTCAGCCCCCCACCCCAGCCCGAGCCAGGCAACGTTGCGTACCTCTATTCCTCGGTCGCGTTCTTGCAAATGATGAAGGCCGGGCCGGGCGCCCTGGGAAGCGTTCATTTCTCCGGGGAGGTTCGAGGTCCGAGGATCGAGGCTCCAGGATCGAGTTATGACCGTGCAGGTTTGAGGATGGAGGATCGAGCCTCGAGGATCGAGGTTCGAGGATGGAGAATCGAGGCTCGACGATTGACGGTCGAGGCTCGAGGATCGGGTACGAGGATCGAGGTCCGCGAGCGAGGCTCGAGGCCAGAGGATCCGGGGTCGAGGTTTGAGTGTGAAGGCTTGACGGTCGAGGCTCGAAGCTCGAGAGTCGAGGATCGAGGCTTTTGGACATTCCCTTGGGGAATATTCGGGGAAACAAACGTACGACTCGAGTAAGCCGGAACTCGGGTTTGCTGACTTTTTTTTGACGAGCGCGTCCTGGATTTTGACGGTCCCGTTTTCGTGTGATGTTTGCAGCGGGAGTCCGCATCAAATTTGAGATTGGGTCTCGTCATTTTTATGATGGACCCCGTCATGCCAACCCGAGTCCCCCGTACCCGAGTCTTACGTCTCCCCGATCTACGGAACCTCTGCCGTGACCTTCCAGAGTGGTTGAAACCCTTTCGAACCTATGAGGACTGCTTGATGCCTCTACTGGAAAGGGTGGAAGCCCACTGGGTTTTTCCGGAGGCCTCCTGGAGACCTTCGGAGACCTTCCGCCACCTTCGGCGGCCCTTTGGAGCCCGGTCCGTTCTCTGGAGACCTCCGTGGAGTCCTCCATTGCAGTTGCCGTTTGGGCGCTTCTGCTCGTCGTCGTCGTCGTTTTAGCAGCAGCAGGAGCAGGGACATGCAGGGTGATGAGGACGAGGAGGAGAAAGGAAGAGCAGCATAAGCAGCGCCATCACAAGAGCGAGCATGGCTAGAATCAGCCAGCAGCCATCAGCCCATGATGATGATGATGATGATGATGATGATGATGATGATGATGATGATGGTGTTGGTGGTGATCATGATAGTGGTGATGATTATGATGATGATGATGATGATGATGATGATGATGATGATGATGATGATGATGATGATGATGATGATGATGATGATGATGGTAATGATGATGATGATGGTGCTGATGATGATGATGATGAGGATGAGGATGAGGATGAGGATAGTGGTGACGGTGATGATGGTGGTGGTGATAGTGATGGTGATGGTGGTGGTGATGATGCTTCTGATGATGATGATCATGACGACGATGAGGATGAGGATGGGGATGATGATGTTGCTGATGCTGATCGCGGTGATTGATATGATGATTGTGATGGTGATGGCTGTGGTGATACTGATGATGATGATGATGATGATGATGATGATGATGATGATGGTAATAGTGATACTGATGATGATGCTGATGATGATGATGACGAGGACGACGATGATGATGAGGAGAAGGAGGTGGGGGGGAGGATGAGGATGAGGATGCTGATGATGCTGCTGATGATGGTGATGATGATGATGATGATGATGATGATGATGATGATCATGACGACGATGAGGATGAGGATGGGGATGGAGATGAGGATGGTGATGGTGATGATGATGATGATGGTGATGGTGGTGGTGATGGTGATGGTGATGATAGTGAGGATGATGATGGTGCTACTGATGATGCTGCTAATGATGTTGACGATGATGCTGTTAATGATGATGCTGACGATGATTGTATGATGCTGATGGTGATGATGTTGTCGATGATGATGATAATGATGATGTTGTCGATGCTGATTACGATGATGACGACGATGACGACGACGATGGTCGTGATGATGATGATGATGATTAGGATGATGATGATGATCAGCATCATGATGACGATGACGATGACGTGTCTATGATGCTGATGATCAGCATGCGGATGATGATGATGATGACGATGATGCTCATGATGGTGGTGATGATGCTGATGATGATGATGCTGCTGACAATGATGATGCTGATGATGATGATGCTGCTGCTGCTGACGACCACGACGACGACGATACTCATGGTATTGATGCGATTGTGGATGATGTGATGATGATGATGCTGATGTTGATGTTGATGATGCTGGTGATGATGATGACGATGATGATGACGATAATGATGATGATGACGATGACGATTACGATCATGATAACTCTGATGATGATGCTGATGATGATGATACTGACGATGCTGATGCACATGATCATCATGATGACGAGGACGATGATGATGATGATGATGATGAGGCGGATGATGATGATGATGATGATGATGATGATGATGATGATGATGATGATGATGATGATGATGATGATTGTGCTGTTGATGACGATGATGGTGGTAATAATGATGATGATGCTGATGATGATGCTGACCGGTGACGATGCTGATGATGATGCTGATGATGATGATGATGCTGATGGTGATACTGATGATGATGGTGATGTTGGGGTTAATGATGGTGAGGATGATGATTATGATGATGATACCGGTGATGATGCTGATGGTGATGATGACGATCATGATGACACTGACGACGACGACGGCGAGTATGATGATGATGATGATGATGATGATCATGATCATGATGATGATGCTGACGATGATGACGATGATGAGGATGAAGATGAGGCTGATGCTGCTGATGATGTGATGATGATGATGATGATGATGATGATGATGATGATGATGATGCTAATGATGATGTTGATGATGATTATGATGATAATGATGCTGGTGATGCTGCTGCTGACTGACGACCACGACGGCGATGCTGATGATGATGACCATGATGATGCTGGTGATAATGCTGATGATGATGCTGCTGATGAGGATGATGATGCTGATGATGATGCTGATGCTGATGCTGATGATGATGAGGCTGACGCTGCTGCTGATAATGATGACGTTGTTGTTGTTAATGGTGATGTCGATGTTGATGCTGCTGATGATGATGCTGATACTGCTGATGAGGATGATGCTGCTGATGATGCTGATGATGATGATGATGATCATGATGGTGATGCTGCTGCTGTTAGTTGATGATGCTGCTGACGATGATGATGACGATGATGCTGCTGATGATGATGATGATGATGATGATGATGATGATGATGATGATGATGATGATGATATTGATAATGGTGATGCTCAGGATGCTGCTGCTGATGTTTATGATGATGATCATGGCGATGGTTGTAGTCATGGTGATAGTGATGATGACGAGGACGTGTGCAATATCGAGGAGAAAGAGGAGGAAGATGAGAAGGAGGATGAGGAGGGGAAGGAGGAGCAGGTGGAGGTGGAGGAGGATGAGGTAGAGGAGGCGGAGGAGTAGGATTAATACTAATAATTCCCAACCCTCCTGCGTTGGGTTCTCGTTTTGACTAGAGCACTGCTCGCGCGAACCTTCCCACCCCCCCCGTCCCTCTCTTCCCCCCTGCCTTTGACCTCGCTCGTCGCTGCGTTTCGAGGGCTGCTGGGGGGCTGCGATCTGTGAAACTGTCGCCACTTTCGAGGGCTGCTGGGGGGCCCAGCACAGTGGGTACCCACGGCGGACTCAAATTAGACCTCGCCATCCCTGGGGGGCTGCGATCTGTGAAACTGTCGCCACTTTCGAGGGCTGCTGGGGGGCCCAGCACAGTGGGTACCCACGGCGGACTCAAATTAGACCTCGCCATCCCTGGGGGGCTGCGATCTGTGAAACTGTCGCCACTTTCGAGGCCTGCTGAGGGGCCCAGCACAGTGGGTACCCACCGCAGACTCAAATTAGACCTCGCCATCCCTGGGGGGCTGCGATTTGTGAAACTGTCGCCACTTTCGAGGCCTGCCGGGGGGCCCAGCACAGTGGGTACCCACCGCAGATTCAAATTAGACTTCGCCATCCCTGGGGGGCTGCGATCTGTGAAACTGTCGCCACGTTCGAGGCCTGCTGGGGGGCCCAGCACAGTGGGTACCCACCGCAGATTCAGATTAGACCTCGCCATCCCTGGGGGGCTGCGATCTGTGAAACTGTCGCCACTTTCGAGGCCTGCTTGCGGGGCCCAGCACAGTGGGTACCCACCGCAGATTCAGATTAGACCTCGCCGTCCCTGGGGGGCTGCGATCTGTGAAATTGTCGCCAATTTCGAGGCTTGCTGGGGGGCCCAGCACAGTGGGTACCCACCGCAGATTCGAATTAGACCTCGCCATCCCTGGGGGGCTGCGATCTGTGAAACTGTCGCCACTTTCGAGGCCTGCTTGCGGGGCCCAGCACAGTGGGTACCCACACGCAGATTCAAATTAGGCCTCGCCATCCCTGGGGGGCTGCGATCTGTGAAACTGTCGCCACTTTCGAGGCCTGCTGGGGGGCCCAGCACAGTGACGCCACACGCATATTCAAATTAGACCTCGCCATCCCTGGGGGGCTGCGATATGTGAAGGTGTCGCCACTTTCGAGGCCTGCTTGCGGGGCCCAGCACAGTGACGCCTCCCAAGTAGCTTACACATCAAGTTGATTGTCCATACAGGTTTCGGCCAACTCCTCGCTTCCATTGATACAAATGGGTTGGGTACGTCACAGGGTAATATTATTATTATTATTATTATTATTATTATTATTATTATTATTATTATTATTATTATTATTATTATTAATAATACTAACAATTGTAATACTATGCTGGAGAAGGCGACTAATAACATGAGTCATACTGATGATACTACGAACACTGATCATATCAATAACAAGAAGAACAGCAGTACTGATGTCAATATTGCTGGTCATGATGATAACACTAATCATAATACTAGTCTTCAGACGAGTGGTCATGCTATCTAACCTAACCAGACTAATCATAATAATACGACAACTTTTAATACTAGTACGGAGACTAGGCATACTACTAAGACGGACGCTGATGAGGAAGCATGCGGAGGAGGAGGCGGAGGAGGAGGAGGAGGGGGGGACTGAGGAGGAGGAAGAAAAGGAGGATGCGGAGGAGGAGGAGGAGAAAGAGGAGGAGAAGGAGGAGGAAGGAAAAACGAGGAGGAGGAGAGGAGGAGGAGGCAGCATGCGGGGGGGAGGGGCGGAGGAGGATGCGGAAGAGGAGGCGGAGGAGGAGGAGGAGAAGAGGAATAGCAGGAGGAGGAAGAAGACGAAAAGACTGAGAGGAAGGAGGAGGAGGAGGAGGAACAGTGAGGGAGACGATGAGGATGATGAGAAAGAGGAAGAGGAGGAGGAGAGGAGGAGGAGGAGGAGGAGGAGGAGGAGGAGGAGTTGGAGGAGGAGGAGGAGCGGAGGAGGATGATAATGATGAGACACAGGAGGAGGAGGCCCAGCAGCAGCAGCAACAGCAGCAACAGCAGAAGGAGGAGGCGGAAGAAGGGACGATTCAGGACGAGTAGTAGTAGTAGTAGTAGTAGTAGTAGTAGTAGTGGTAGTGGTAGTAGTAGTAGTAGTCGTAGTCGTAGTCGTAGTCGTAGCCGTATTAGTAGTAGTCGTAGTAGTAGTAGTAGTAGTAGTAGTAGTAGTAGTAGTAGTAGTAGTAGTAGTAGTAGTAGTAGTAGTAGTAGTAGTAGTAGTAGTAGTAGTAGTAGAGTAGTCGTAGTAGTAGTAGTAGTAGTAGTAGTAGTAGTAGTAGTAGTAGTAGTAGTAGTAGTAGTAGTAGTAGCAGTAGTAGTAATAGTAGTAGTAGTAGTAGTAATAGTAGTAGTAGTAGTAGTAGTAGGAAGAGTAGGAGTAGGAGTAGGAGTAGGAGTAGGAGTTAGTGTAGTAGTTCAGTAGTAGAGGTAGCAGTCGTAGTAGTAGTATGTAGTAGTTAGTAGACTCTTAGTATTAGTACTAGTAGTATTAGTAGTAGTAGTTAGTAGTCGGAATAGTAGTAGCAGTTAGTAGTAGTAGTAGTCGTGGTCGTAGTCGTAGTCGTAGTCGTAGGTCGTAGGTCGTAGTAGTCGTAGTCGTAGTCGTAGTCGTAGTCGTAGTAGAAGTCGTAGTCGTCGTAGTCGTAGTAGTAGTAGTAGTAGTAGTAGTAGTAGTAGTAGTAGTAGTAGTAGTAGTAGTAGTAGTAGTAGTAGTAATAGTAGTAGTAGTAGTAGTAGTAGTAGTAGTTTGTAGTAGTAGTAGTAGTAGTAGTAGTAGTAGTAGTAGCAGTAGTAATAGCAGCAGTAGTAGTAGTAGTAGTAGTAGTAGTAGTAGTAGTAGTAGTAGTAGTAGTAGTAGTAGAAGCAGCAGTAGTAGTAGTGGTACTAGTAGTAGTAGTAGTAGTAGTAGTAGTAGTAGTAGTAGTAGTAGTAGTAGTAGTAGTAGTAGTAGTAGTAGTAGTAGTAGTCGTAGTGTTAGAAGCAGTGGAGGAGGAGGATAACGAGGAGGAGCAGGAGGAGGAATATACGGAAGAGGAGGAGGAGGAGAAGGAGGAGGACGAGGATGATGATGATGATGATTATAATGCTGAGGCTGTTTTGATGATGCTGCTGATGCTGATGCTGCTGATGACGATGATGCTGATGGTGCTGCTGATGATGCTGCTGATGATGCTGCTGCTGATGATGCTGCTGCTGATGATGATGATGCTGATGATGCCGATAGCGATGGTGATTGTGATGATGATGCTGATGATGATGATGCTGATGATGATGATGATGATGCTGATGATTATGATGATGGTGATGATGATGATGCTGCTGCTGCAGATGATGACGAGGAGTAGGGGGAGGAGGAGGAGGAGGAGGAGGAGGAGGCGGAGGAGGAGGGGAGGGGGAGTTGGAGGTAGTAGTAGTAGTAAAGTAGTAGTAGCCCGTGTTGTCGGGTTAGTAGTGTGTCGTAGTGTAGCAGTAGCAGTATAGTTAGTAGTAGTAGTATAGTAGTAGCAGCAGTAACAGTAGCAGTATCAGTATAGAGGAGTAGTAGTAGTAGTAGTAGTAGTAGTATTAGTATTAGTTTTGGTAGTAGTAGTGGTGGTAGTAGTAGTAGTAGTAGTAGTAGTAGTCGTAATAGTAGTAGTAGTAGTAGTAGTAGTAGTAGTAGTAGTAGTAGTAGTAGTAGTAGTAGTAGTAGTAGTAGTATTAATCGTAGTAGTAGTAGTAGTAGTAGTAGTAGTAGCAGTAGTAGTAGTAGTAGTAGTAGTAGTAGTAGTAGTAGTAGTAGTAGTAGTAGTAGTAGTAGTAGTAGTAGTCGTAATCGTAGTAGTAGTAGTAGTAGTAATAGACGTAGTAGTAGTATTACTACTACTACTAGTCGTAGTCGTAGTCTTAGTCGTAGTCGTAGTAGTAGTAGCAGTAGTAGTAGTAGTAGTA
>CAUYUJ010007547.1:0-10544 GCA_963575745.1 Prorocentrum cordatum | reverse complement strand
CGATCGATGAACTTGCCATCTCAGCCTGCAAGAGCATGGTTGCCGGTCAAGAAGCCAAGGGAGAGCACATGGAACTCGCACTCGCAGGTGTCTTCAAGATGGAGACACATGAGAAGACTCTGAAGGACGATCCCAACGTACTTGAGAAGATGGCAAGACAGCTGACCACCCGGGCTTCGTGATCAAGAGATGGGCTGAGGATGTACACAAGTCCGTTCATCACTTCGACCCATGCGAGCTGAACACCAACTGCTTCTCTACGTACAGAGCCATGAGCTCCATCATGGGCTTGCCTGTTGGTGGGTGCATGTGCAGGGTAGAGAAGATCACGACCGATCGTGTCGACGGCATGGCTCTGTTGGCAGACTGTTCGATCGATGTTCCCGCACTGAGTTGGGCAGTTCTTGTACTGAACGATCATGTTGCTGTGATGTGGCGGAAGTACTTCGTTGTGAAGATCGATGAGACACACTGGTTCCAGACCAGGATCGGCCGCAAGGCAACTGATGAAGAGCTCGTACGTGTTGCTAAGAGGATCGCCAAGACGCGCGACATGAAGCCTGAACAGGATGCTGTCAAGCTCTTCTACTGTCGAACCTTCAGCGGACTGCCGTACCTCGCTACCTTCGACGATGTCGTCTCCGAGCACGTCACTGGTGTCGATCCGATCATCTTGCAGTTCTACCACGACAGACGGCGTACGAAGACAGCCGACCAGGGTCCTTCAGTGATCGTGGCAACGTGTAGCTTCTGTGTCGAGAAGGAAGGAACGGTCAGTGTGTCCCCTGTCGTTCGTCATCAGACTTCCCTCATCGGTAGTGCGGACATCGTCGTGCGTTCGATTCAACGACCGAAGTCGTCAGAGTGTTCTCACCATGTAACGAACTCTGCCTACATCGCTGCGTGGATCTTCGGAAGCGACGCGGATGTTGCTGGTGTGCTTCGTCGATCATCCCAACGCGGTTGTCTCTGCTGTCTTGTTGCCGTCTCCGGACCCGCCATCATCGACCTGCGCAGTGATCAGCCAACAACTCTACAGTCAAGTGGGTCGCTGTTCGGCTACAAGATTTCCTTCTTCACTCGGTTGGGGTTCAACGAAGATGCAGAAGGTGACGTACGAGCGTACCTTGAGCATGCACGACGTCTCTTCGAAGATGCTCAGAACAAGTCCAACATGAACATCGGCCTGTTTCCCTCCGTAGCCATCGAAGACTTCTACTGAGACCGTTGCCTGGTTCTCTCGTGGGGCAAGCAACCATCGGCCAAGCTGACTCGACGTAGACTTGTGAACGTGAACGTTGGTGATCAAGAAGTTCAGAACCAGATCCAGCGCATGTTGAACTCTGTCGCAGGATGCGCGGATCCTGTCAAGACCTCCGTCGGTGCTTTCCACGTGGCATGTGTCAACAGAGTGATCGGAGTCGAAGAGATAGACCTTCATGGTGGTGCGTCAGTGCCGTCCACGGCGTCTTTCTTGTGTCAAGATCACATCCCTGGTCGTGTTGTCGTAATCGTGATCGAAGCGACGTTGCCGGTGTGCAGATGGGAGATCTACAACTACGCAAGCGCAAGTACAACATCACTTGGCAACATCATCGACATCGCTGACTTGCGCGGTACTGATGTCTGCAAGTCTTCGCAGACGCGCACGGTGGTGATGCCACTCTACTTCGATATCCTACAGGACGGCAACATCGTACTTGTTCAGGGTCATCTCGACAAGAACCTGAAGGTTCTGATCGGCTCGGTCGCAACACATCGGCAGGATCTATTCAGTGCCAGCAAGTACGGCTAGTGGAGCAGCGACAGAAGCGAAGAGATGCCCTGCGTCGCCACTTGTTCTACCAGAGGTTCGATCGCAACGATCGAGTCATGAACGAACGGGTTGAACGGAAAGGCTACTACTTCGATCAGATCAGCGCTGCCATCGAGATCGCCAACAGGTGTGTGTGACATCAGAAGGCCTCAACAAGGTAGACTACGATCGGTTCGTGCAGGGCTTCCGGAAGGATCAGATGCAGTCGCACATGGCTGACAAGTTGTGCGCGGTGTTCAACTTGAAGAAGAGAGAGGCCAACGAACTGTCTCTTGGTCGCAGAACCTTCAGATCATCGTTGATGCCAAGCTACAGCGGTGGCACACTACCTGGCGCACAGGGCAAGCGAACGCTCTCGAGAACGAAGCCTTCGAACAGGCGTTGGAAGCAACTTGGCCCAGCCGTCACTTCTCAGTTGACGCTGAACCACCAAGATGCGATCGCTCTGATGCAAGCCGACGATGATGACTCGGATGACGGTGACAAGACGCTCAAGTCCTTCTTCTTGAGATCAGTCCTGACCTGTACTGAAGCTCGGAACACCCAGAACATCATCACTGTCATGCAGCACTTCTTGTTCGACGGATCTGAGGATGTTGATGGCGATCTTGCGTTGGCCCACATCGAGATGATGAGCTGCTCCATGTACATGGGCGGCTGGATCGGAGCTTCGGTCTGCTTGACGGACTGCTGTTCTCTTCTGGGAACCTACAACGTGCTTCAGTTCACTACCGATCAGATCACGCCACAACATGAAGTACTACGCAGTGTTGAGTCGAAGGGGCACTCTGGCATCCAGTTCTTCGTCGCCACGACGTTCGACTACGCGAAGTTCGTGTTCTACCAAGAGTGCGCGACTGATGATAAGGAGTGTTCGATGCTTCGCGGGTACATCGTTGACCCTGATCGGAACTTCGACGACACTGACGACACGAGGTGTAGGCAGATCTACTTCGTGCTGTTCTCAGTGAGAGACGACAGCAAGATCGATCTGTACGAACCACGAGAGTTCAGCTCGGATGAGATCGGTTCTCTGATCGAGAAGGGATCATGTCTGAACGCTGCAGGTACCCGATGCTTCATGGTCTCCATGCGTTCTGTGAAGGAAGTGCCCTACATCTCGAACAGCAAGGTGTTGAACACGATCGAAGACTCACTCTTGGCCTTCGGTTGTCTGGATCGCGCGAAGGAAGTCGTTCGGGCCGGGACTGAACTAGGACTACTACGCAGCATCCATGGAAGAACGCTAGAGCCGGAAGAGGAAGCAAGCGTTCAAGAGAGGTACAACACTGTCTTCGAAGTCTTCTCGGAGATCAAGAACGTCAGGAAGGCAGCAGAGGCTTGGAAGAACTACGCGGCAAGTGCAGCAGAGCTTCGCGACCACCAGCAACGAGCGCATGCCGACGAAGTGAGAGCTGAGTACCAGTTGGGCGAGATCGAACTTCCGCCTGAACAAGAGAAGGTCAAGCAGCATATGCTGAGTCTACTGCGTCTTGATCACGGACTCGAAGCCCTACGTGCCGAACTCGAAGCCGTAGATGAAGAGAAGCTGAGCCTGTTCGAGAGGCAGCAGCTGGAAGAAGCGAACAGACGCGAAGCACTCATCCAGAAGAGAGCGGAAGAGAAGAGGAAGAGGGGCGACGAAGCGAAGGCGGAGAAGGCAGAGCGGGAAGCACAGAAGCAAGCCGAACGTCAAGAGAAGACGGCGTCAACCGAGTGCCGCATCTGTCGTCAAGTTGGCCACTTCGCTCGGGGCTGTACCGTGGAGTGTGAGAACTGTCGCGGACGACGTCTCACTGCCGACTGCCGACAACGTTCGGGTCTCAAGGGTTCATGCACAGTTGAAGGACGTTCGATGAGTTCAGCGCAGTCAGGTAGCCGATCGCTTCAGGAAGGTCAGAACTTCAGAAGAGCTGCCAGTGCGGCCGTCACTAGAAGGAACGACATCGGTGTTGAGAAGATGGCGCCCGCGCTTGCTGAGAATCATCAGCTGGGGCCCAAGCTGCCTCTAGCATGGGCTGGGTGCGAACAGGTTCGTGGCGCTCCCTAACACTCCAAGAGGCTTCTCAAGCAGCTTCTGATGCTGACCAACGAAGGCAAGAAGGAAGGGGCGACCTTCAAGACGAACGTCAAGCAGCTTCGAGACGCCACGGAGTGCAGGTGGCTCGCGCGGTGCACTCTGTTGACGAGTCGTTGCGTCTTGGTCCAGCGCGACGGTGACGAGACGAAGCGACAGATCGTGGTTCTTGGGAACATGCGAGAAGTGTTCACTGGTAGTCGTCAGTTGCAAGTCGTTGAGTTATCTTGGATCGACGAGGATGGAGGCATCTGGCGCCGTCTTCGTGAAGCTCTGCCAACTTCAAGGGTGATCGCTCGGAAGCAAGAGACCCCGTTCCTCAGCATCCAGAACGCGCTCAAGGCGATCTTCGGTGATCACTACCCTACACACTCTGTGGTGACTCACGTTGTTCGCGTCCTTGTGATGCTCTCTGAGATGGAAGTGTCACACGGACGTGAGGAAGGCCTGCCCGACTTCCGAGTGTTCGGTCTTGTCGGTGCAACAAGCAACGCTGGACTGTCAGTCCTCCTTCAGAACCCGAAGAAGTTCGCGAGGGAGAGAGTGACTGTGATCTTCGGTAGTGACCAAGGACTCACTGAGGAGAACCGAGAGCTACAGAAGAACATCTACCGTGATCGTGCGATGGCATCCTTCCGGTTCCAAGGAAGCGAGAGACACACAGGAGTTGGAGGAGCCTTCTGCCTCATCGCGTTCACACTGTACAGGGGCGCCAACAAGCTTGTGCCGTTGCCATCCGATGATGATCGTGACTTCAGCATGTGCTCTGCCAAGATCTTCGTCACTCTGAGCCCAGACGACATGACTTGTTGCGACCAAGAACATGCCTACAAGAGAGGATGGAACACAAAGCTCAACGAAGAACAGAAGAAGCTTGTTCTACCTCCACTACAGTTGAACAACCTTGATGGGCAAGGACTACAGACAGTCGAAGCACTTGACATGACTCTCCTCAAGAAGTGCCAAGAAGCGGCCGATCCGATCGTCAACAGCCACTACGCCTTGATCAACAAGCCAGGTCAGAACCTGCAGCAAGTTCCGGCGACAGAACATCCCGCCGAACTCATCGAGGTGCTTGCGAAGGTTCTCACTCCGGACGTACCAGAACCCGCAACATCTGCCAACAAGCTTGGGACTCCGATGACCAAGCAGGAACTTGAAGAGTTCGGTCGTGACCACATCGGACAGCACTTCGTGTTGCTCTCTGCGGTCTACTCGAAGAAGAACGCAGAAGAACTCTACCGTAGGTTCGAAGTGCCCGTACCCCTAGGGCTGTCGAAGGTTGCTACTTCTGCCCTACGCTACCTTGGTCAGGCTGCGTCTGCTAGCACTTCGTAAACGCTGATAAGAGTTTTGCAAGCGTTCTTGACTCGCGACATCGAAGTACACGACAAGGCGAGAAGAGCAAGAGAGAAGATCCTGACCGAGATCGAGAACGGCGACGCACGGACAGTCTCTCTACAGGAGATCGGCTTCATGGGCGATGACGACCATCACGATGGAACGATGTTGCTCACTCTTCCTGTCAGTCTGTCCGTCAAGTCTTGTTCGAAGTGTGATATGAGTGCACCTTCTCTTGGTAGTGATGGATCATCTGTGCGAACTCCCTTGACAAGTCTCTCTTGTGAAGTCGCACTTGAAGGGCCCTACGGAGGAGATGACGAACCACTAGAGTTCTTGTTGATGTGGCGCAAGTCAGCGTCTGGGCCAACGATCGGAGGACTAGTTCCCTCTCTTGCCTACCATCGCAGTCAGCCCGGGTGCAGCTTCGCCTTCGGTAGGCGAGACCACGTCAGTTGGAAGATGACAACTGGATCCGATCAACAGCTAGAGACAGAACCGTGTTGCGAGATCGAAGCGGAGGACTTCTTCGTCGAGAAGAGCTTCGTCAGACGTCACAGATCGAACAAGCCAAGCCAAGATGCTGTGTTCCTGATCTTGAACCCTCGAAGTGCGTTCTCTGTCCACCACGAACAGAGTACTCAACCACGTTCGGACTTGACTGCTCTCTTCAACAGCTTGATTGCACGGGACCTTGTTCATCCGAGTTCTTCTTGGGTTCTCTTGATGCATCTTGTAGACTGGGAGTTGGCTCGGGAAGCGTTGAAGGAAGGTAGAACCTACGACAAGAGCAGTGTTGACTGGAGCCAGCTTCTCCTCCTGTCTGGGTACATCGTGCCTCCTCCGCTTGATGCGTTGAAGTGTCCGTTCTACGAAGTTGTCGACGGGGAAGATGGCCTGTCTGAGACTGTCGTCGGCAAGCACTACCGCATGATGATCGGGTGCTCTGAGGAGTGTCTTGAGCTCTTCAAGATGTGGGAGTCGCCACCGGAAGACTCAGAAGAAGTTCGCAGGTGTCTGAAGGAGATGACTGACTCCTTCGAGGAGGCGAAGGGCTTGTACTCTTCGTTGAACAAGGACCTCGAACGGAGGAAGGACGATGACGAGCGCAACGAGGGCTTCGATGTTCACCAGATGGTCTTCGATGAGTTGAACGAAGGTGGTGACCCTACCGTCGGTCAACGCTACTTCTCGCAGATCGAACGGTTCGTGAACGGGATCATCAAGAAGAACCAGACTGTTGCCTACTTCTACGACAACAAGGTTGATGATGACGACGATGACACACCGGGGCACACCTCACGTTCAGATGACCTTGTCGAACAAGAAGAAGAATATGGAGTTGGGGAACTCAGGATCATCGCCGGTGACGAGAGCGGTCAGCCCTACACTCAGCAACAAGTTGTAGACTACTTCCTGACTCGTGGTTGGTCGATCGAAGATGCGCTTGACACATGGAGGTGTTTTATGATCGGTGGCCGTGGCGGCCGCGGGGCGCGCAGCACTGCTGACGGCGAGCGCGCCGTGGACGACGGGGCCGCCAGCGAAGCCCCGAGTGCGGCGACCGCGGGTGCCCTCAGCGGCCATGGGGGCAAACGCCACCGCCGACGCAGCAACGAAGCCGTCTACGGCCAGGCCCCCCAGTCGAGCGACGGCGCACCAGCCGCGCTCGAAGACGTAGAGATGATGACGGAGGAGGACTACGCTGAGGCGGGCTACGTCCACTGCATGGGCGCACACTGGGCCCCGCCGCACCGCCTGGGCTGGTGTCGGAGGTGCACGGCGCTGGGCGACTGGAAGATCATGGCGGTGGAGTACGTGGACGAGCTCAGCTGCGCGGAGATGCGCCGCTATGCGGAGGCCAAGGAGCACAACGAGAAATACCCCGATCTGAGGAGGGGCAAAGAGGGGCAGTACAAGCTGTACATGTGCTCGAGCTGTGTGGCGACGACGGAGGGCATCTCCGAGCGCGATGCCGTGACGCGCGCTGCGCGCGCGAACAAGGGCCCAGGCTCCATTGACCATGCCGCCAAGCGGGTGGCGAAGTTCCGTGCGAGTTTCGACTACATCAAGGAGGGCATGGACGTGCTGGTGGGTTTCGCGCTCTCAGAGGAGGGCTTGCTTGCCTTGCGGAGGTCAACGGAGGGCGTGGGGGTGGGCATCGGCCCCGAGAGTACGGGCGCCCCCCCCAGCCACGGAAGAAGTGGCGAGGGAGGTGGGCCGCCCGATGGCGAGGGAGGCGGGGGCGGTGCCAGGGCCGCCCCGTGCGCCACCCCCACCCCTCGAGGAAGAGCCTCCCAGTGACGAGGAGAACGACCCTCAGCCCGACGCGGACGCGGAGGGCCAGGGGCTCCAGCTGACCGAGGTCCAGACCGTGAAGGAGGTCACGGACATCGAGCCCTTGCTGCGGCTCGGCCTATCCAAGAAGTCGCTGAAGCGCATGGCGCGGGCCTATGGCGTCCTCAAATTCGAGACCATGCGCACCCACATGCTGGGCGGCCTGGGGCCCATCCTGGAAAATATGGAGGACATGGTGAGGGGCGCCGAGGCGCAGGACGGAGTCCAGAAGTGGCTCGACGCGCTGAACGAGGAGGCGGAGGTGGATGTGGGGAGGCTGAAGAGGGGTCTCCTGGATCACCACCCACCAAGCCACCCCAACCCAACCCGAAGGCTCAGATTTACCTTCGATTTCTAGTGGGGGGGGGGTCCGGGAACATCGAAAAAACACATATGGAGCCCATGCCCCCCCCAACCCGAAATTCGGGCCTTCGGGTTGGGTTGGGGTGGTCTGGTAGGTAGTCACTGGAAGCCTCGGGGATCGCAGATGCCCACCTGGGACACGAACGTGCCTGGAAAGAGGAGTGCCAGGGCAACACCTCGGCGCAGGAGGCCTACCGCCGCGTGGGCGACTACGCGGACCAGTTCTACCGTGGCAAGGGCTTCACGTTCAACATGTACTACAAGTGCGCGGCCAACAAGACCTGGGATAATCCCAGGGGATGCTGTTCGGTGATCCGATCGGATCGCTGGTCACAGCTGCTCTCATGCGCCCAGGAGGCAGCGGGAGAGACGGGCCAGCGCTGGTACTGCCACTGCGGGGCGCGCTACTCGACCTCCTACGGAGTCTGTATCGAGTTCATTGAGGAGGGGGCGGGCCCGCCACACGCGTACTACATGCGCGCGGAGCATCCCGAGGAGGACATCCGCGACCTGAAGGCCCTGCTGCGCTACGACAAGCTCAAGAAGGAGGGGGTCTCAGTGATCAACGCGGTGGACCTCCTGAAGTACCTGCCCAAGGTTGAGCCGCTGGCGGTTGGCACCGTCTTCAAGCGCTATGCTCCGCACCAGGCGCAGTGGGAGGGCCACTATGTGCTGATGGAGGGGCTCACCTGGGAGAGCTTGCCCACGTTCGAGTGGACCGACCTCTACGCGCAGGTCGCCTGGGGACTGAACGACCCAGAATGGGCGGGCTACAGCAAGAAGGCGCGGAACAAAGCCGAGAGGGAGCGCCTGGAGATGGCGCGCAGGGAGTTGGCGCTCTACGAGCGCCGCCGCGACCTGAAGGCGGGCAACCTCTCGGGCGGCGGGGGTGGTACAGGGGCCGCCCCGCGCGCCGCCCCCCCGCGCAACGCCGGCGCCCCGCCAGCGAGCGGGGCCCGCGGCAGCCAGGGCCCGCCGCCGCCGCCAGCGGGGGCCCCGCCAGAGGCCGCGGCCATCATGGGCCCGCCGCCGCCGCCGCCGACGGCGCCCCCTGATGCGCCGCCGCCGCCGGCGCACCCGCCACCGCAGAGGGACCCGCTCTCGCAGCAGATCCCAAGCGCTGCAGCCCTGAACGTGGCCCTTGGTGCAGACCTTGAGCGCCAGATCTTTGGGCCCTCAGGACAGGCGGGCAGCAACGGCGACCTCGGCGGGGAGGCGCGGGCGCTGCCGTCGCAGGTCTTTGCTGCCATCGCGCAGGGAGCAGGCCAGCAGGCTTGAGCGGCGATGCCCAGCAGGTTCCAGGGCCTCGGCAGGCCACGTGACTCCATGCCAAGTTGTCTAACTGGCCACGTTCTGTAGTGCGGTGTGCCCACAGCGGCGCCCCCCGCGCGTTGCTGCACCCGTGGCTCTCGCCTCGGTTGGGCGCATGACTACCTGTGCGCCCAGCCACCCTGGCTCGCCTGCAGGCTTGCCATCTCGGCCTCCTCACGTTCACTTGCGCTCATTGGCCCCGCTGGCGGTGCTGGGGCAGTCCCGTGTACTGCAGTGTCGCCGTCGGGCGCCTGGCCATTTTGGCCTGCCATCTTGGCCTCCTCTCGCGCCTTCTTGCGCTTGTAGGCCATGGTGGCGGTACTGGGGTCGCCCCGTGGGCTGCTATGCCGCCGCCAGCGCCTGACTTTTTGCTGTAGGGGCCAGCTGCCCTCGGCCTGGCGCCTGCTGCTGCATGCACGTCAGACCCGCCCATCCTGGCCGTGCCTCGCGTCTTCTCGCGCTAGTCGGCCTGGGTGGCGGTGCTGGGGTCGCCCCGTGTGCTGCTGTGCCGTTGCTGGCGCTTCACTTTGGGCTGTTGGTCCAACTGCCCACTGTGCAAGCGCCTGACGATGCAAGCATGTCAGGCCCGCCCTTTCACCCAGAAGAGGTGCGCGCTACATACTGGCCATGAGGCAGCCACAAGGGCGCTCATCCCTAGGTTGTTGAGCCGTGGTGATGTGGTGCACGAGACCGCCAGTAGTAGTAGTAGTAGTAGTAGTAGTAGTAGTAGTAGTAGTAGTAGTAGTAGTAGTAGCAGTCGCAGTCGCAGTCGCAGTCGTAGTCGTAGTAGTAGTAGTAGTAGTAGTAGTAGTAGTAGTAGTAGTAGTAGTCGTAGTAGTAGTAGTAGTAGTAGTAGTAGTAGTAGTAGCAGCAGTAGTAGCAGCAGTAGTAGTAGTAGTAGTACTACTACTAGTACTAGTCGTAGGTCGTAGTCGTAGTCGTAGTCGTAGTCGTTGTCGTAGTCGTAGTCGTAGTATTAGTAGTAGTAGTAGTAGTAGTAGTAGTAGTAGTAGTAGTAGTAGTTGTAGTTGTAGTTGTAGTCGTAGTAGTAGTAGTAGTAGTAGTAGTAGTAGTAGTTGTGGTAGTACTAGTAGTGGTGGTAGTAGTAGTAGTGGTCGTAGTAGTAGTAGTGGTAGTAGTAGTAGTAGTAGTAGGAGCAGCAGCAGCAGTAGCAGTAGTAGTAGTAGTAGTAGTAGTAGTAATAGTAGTAGTAGCAGCAGCAGCAGTAGTAGTAGTAGTAGTAGTAGTAGTAGTAGTCGTAGTCGTAGTAGTAGTAGTAGTAGTAGTAGTAGTAGTGGT
>CAUYUJ010007546.1:501613-515783 GCA_963575745.1 Prorocentrum cordatum | reverse complement strand
TAAGAAGCCTTCCCCCCTCCCCCTATACCTCCTTGTGCGCGCCGCCAACGTCCGCGCGGAGCTCCGAGCACCGATGCTCGTGCCGCTCTCTCTTCCTCCGCCTTCCCGCTGCCCATCGGCCTCCCGCACCACTCGGACGGCGTCGCGCGCTACAAGCTCCACGGCGCCCCGGGCGCCGAGGCGATGCTCTCAGAGGCCAGGGCCCGGGCGCCGCCGTGGAGGCTGCGGGACAGGCGGCTGCTGGTCACCCCGATGCAGGGGACACGGCTCCGGAGCAGATATCCAGCCAAGCCCGGTGGCACTCCCGCAGAGGCCGACTGTGGATGTTCCCGCCAGCGAGAGCTGGTGAGGCTTCGGGTTGCACAGAGAGTTCCCCCAGGTAGTCCTGGCTGGCCTCAACATGCCCCCCTGACTAGTCCCGGCTGGCCTCAACAGGCCCCCGAAGTAGTCCAGGGCGGTCTCAACACGCTGCCTCTGGCGGAGCACCTGGGGCGCTCCGTGCCCAAGAGTTGGGGTGCTAAGCCCGCCCTGGGCTACTCGGGGGGGCTGTTGAGGCCAGCTGGGACTTCCCTCAGGGGGCATGTTGAGGTCAGCCTGGACTACGTGGGGGAGCTGTCTGCGCGCAGCACGAAGCCTTACCAAGAACATTCTGCAGTCCTACCACGACGCCGCCGCTCCCAGGACGTCTGCTCGATACACGGACCTGATGCTCCCTACAGGTGCCCTTGGCCCAAAGTGCGCCCCAGGATGTCCCGGAAGGCCCAGCTGCTAGCATAGAAGGTGTTGTGACTTGTCGCCCAAGTTCTTTTGTCTTGTCGCCCAAGGTGGTGTGACTTGTCGCCCGAGGTTGTGCCACTTGTGCCAGCAGAGAAGGGTGTGTGCCATGTGCCCCGTCGAGGAAGTTTTGTGACTTGTGCCCCCAGAGAAGTAGAGACTATCCTAAGACCCTAATTCTACGATTTCGCACCAGAGAAGCAGTACGTACATGTGTGCTGCGCACAAAGGGGGGAGAGGAACATTGAGGCAGAAAGAGCGCAACAATTTCTTTCTTCCGCTCCCCTACTTGCGTTGTGGTGTGTTTGGGGGTAACCGCATTTCTGTATCTGCTCCTCTTTTGTGTTGTGTGGGCAAACGTGGGGGGGAGAAAGAGAGAGAGAGAGAGAGGGAGAGAGCGATAATGATATATCCATCGCTGTGTTGTGTGCAGTGAGGCGGACATACAGAGAGAGAGAGAGAGAGAGAGAGAGGGGGAACCACATAACCACACATACATACACATACACACATCTATATATAGAGAGAGAGCGAACAAACGTATGATGATCACGATCACCAGATATAAGAAAAACACGGCAGCCCATTGAACAACAACGAAAGCCCACAAACAACTACCCCGAATCCCGAGGGGCTCCGCAATCCTCTGGCTTCGAAGTTGATCCAGAGGAGGAGGAGGAATGGAGGAGGAGGAAGAGGGAGAGACTCTCGCCTTGTTTTCGCATCTTGGATCCTCCAGGGAGGCCCTTCTCGCCATCGCTGGATTCGCCCCGAGATCCTGGTCAAAAGGCGCTCCGGGAAAGGCCCAGGGAATGGCGGTATCGGTACTTTTGTTGGTTTTCCCAGGCGTAAGATTCAGGGGCTGGGAGTGGGGGTCCGCAGCATCTATCAGTCGGGGCCCTGAAGAAGGAACCCTTTTCGTTGGGGAGGGGCTTGGTGTTCCTTGATTGTTCTGCAGTTTGCCTTCTGTTTTCTTGAGGTTTTCCATGGGACATCGAAGCTCAACTTATGGGAGGAAGGGGCCCCGTGCCTTATTTAGGGTTCCTTAGGTCAACGCCACGACTGTATCAGACTGGAGAGCGAGATGCCTGCCAGAGGGGCCGGTCGGGTCATGGGCTTCAGGGGCCGCCGCGGGAGGCATCCTCGTGCATCAGAGGAGGGCTCGTTGCAGGGATTCGCCTGCCAGGGGTGGGGGTGGGCTCTTGCCGCGTGGAGCTGTGTTGGGGACTGCTCAGCGGCACGCCTGGGGGGTGGTGTGGTCGGCATGGGCTTACTGGGGCGCGGGGCGAAGAGGAAGCGACGGCATAACGCTAAGCTTTCGGGACTCCTCGCAGATTTCTGGGACCTGTGCTGGAGACCCCCGGCGGCGCCTCCGGCGCCGCCCCTGGCGCGCTCTGCTCTCCATGGAGAGGGGTCAGCGCAGATCGAAGAATCCGCGCGGATCTCCTATATAGCCCACTTCATCGAGTTCTTTCCCTCTAGCATCGCCTTTTAGGGAGAGGAGATGGTACCGATACCAGTGTTCGTACTGGGGAACCCTGGTCGCAACGGCTGGGCTCTCCGCGGAGTTCTCGCCGGAGCGCGCACCAGGGAAGGTCCGGGGAGTGGCGGCATCAGCACCGTTTGGCCCCCAGCCTACCCGACCCCCGTTCCGGCGGGGCCACGATACCTCCGCCCCACCAGCCCCTTCCCCCTCCAGGTGGGGATTGGCCCCGCGGAGCCCACCAGAGGGAGAGTCAATCGGCCAGTGGGGGCAAGGCCATGCCAGTAGGGATGGGATGGGGACCGATCGAGCGATGCCCGGAACAGCCGTCCGCGACGAGGATGCGGTCACTGCGTTGGCGACACCGGCCATGGGGCAGCGCCGAGGGTACCTTTTCTTGGAGGGTTTCTCCGAAGGGCTTAGGCGACCCGTCCTCCTCCTCCTCCTCCTCCTCCTCCTCCACCTCCATCTCCTCCTCCCTCTCATCCTCCTCCTCCTCTTCCTACTCCATCTCCTCCTCCTCCGCCTCCCCCTCCTCCACCTCCTCCTCCTCCTCCACCTCCATCTCCTCCTCCTCCTCCTCCTCCTCCTCCTCGTTCTCCTCCTTCTACTCGTTCCTCACTTCCTCATCCTCCCTCCTTCTCCTCTTCTATCTCCCATCCCCTCCTCCCTCCCCCCCTTCCCTCCCTCCTCCTCCTCCTCCTCCTCCTCCTCCTCCTCCTCCTCCTCCTCCTCTTCGGGTCGCCTACGGCCCCAGGGGAAAACCGTGCACCTTTTTTCTCCACCGCTGCGTCGGGTGGCATATTCGCGGCGCCTTGGCCCCCGCCGTGCGGGGCCCGTCGGTCCTGGAGGCGCTGCTCCGCCCGGAGTTCTCCTGCCTGGTCCGGGTGGTGAGCGAGCAGGCGCCGAGTCTCGGCCGAGGGGGCCGGGGAGGACGAGGTGTCGGTCGGGGGCGGACAGAACCCCCAACAGAGACGCGTCGATTCGTGAATTGTCAGTTTTCGGTCCTCGAGAGGGCGCCGCGGCCGTCATTTTCAATGCTTGCGCCCGCCAGCTTTGGGCCCCAAGTCGTCTTCACTAAACCACGTTTTATTAAAAGGGAGGTCTGTCCATCCCCGAGTCAGGGGCAACGTTCGGTGCAAGTAGGTGTAGGGGCTAGCTGAAGCTGTGCAGCCGGGGCGCTGAAGAAGGAACCCTTTTCGTTTGGGAGGCGCTCCGTGTTACTCAGTTGTTTTACTGTTTGCCAAAATAGGTGTTTCGTCGGCTTTCGATCGAAAATCGGAGTTCAAGTTAAGGGAAATAGAAGCCTCGCTCCTTATCTATCGTTTCTTAGGTCAACGCCCCGACGGTATCCTTCGCCTTACTTTCCGCTCTCCCTACCGCTTTGCATTGCGCTTCAGCCCTGGCTCCATGGGATCACCGCGCTGCACCGTTGGACTCTCGATACTACAGCCGGAGGCCGCGGCAGGCGTAGCGGGGCCACTCGGCTGAGGGAGGGGGGGGCGCAGGTCCCTGGGGGAACATGGGGTTTGAACATCGTCGCGGTAAGAATGCACGGGCGTACAAATTATCTTGACCGAGGCGCGAAACGGAAGTCCACGTGATTGTCGGCCAAGCTCGGCCCACCGGGAGCGACGCCTCCTCCGGCCCCCGCGGACGTGCCTTCACGTTCATCGAGTGCGGCGTGACGGGGTGCAACGCTGTTCGGTGGATTGCTGACAGTGGGCTCCATTCGGGATAGCGACGCAGTCGTTCTCGGATGCAGCGCGCCTTTGGGTTGCATTCTGTCCTTCGGTTCCTCGCGATCCCAGGGTCCAGGCTCCCAGGGCGGCGGAGGGATGAGCGGGCAAGCCTCTTTCCGCAGTAAGAAGGGGGCTCGCTTGGGATAGCTCGTCCGCCAAGCTTCGCAACCCTACACATGCCTCGGAAGCACCTTAGGCCTGGTGCCCCCCCCCCCCCGGCGAAATCGCGGGACAGGGCGCGCCTTCTGCAGGGAAGCCAGGTGCGTCTTTATTGTTCCCCCATCTTTCCTCCGTTCCTCTCCTCCCTCCCCCCCCATCCACCCCCCTTTCTTTCCGGACCTCCTGGCCTCCCCGCCCGCCCTCGTTTCCCCTCCGCAGCTCTCTCTGCTCCTGCTGCTGCTCCTCGTCTTCGTCGCCCCTCTCGGGACTCGGATGCCTCTCCGGAGGGCAGACGCGCTCTGCGCTTTTCTGTCTTGCGCTGTTGTTTTGCTTGCTGTTTGCAGGTGGGTCTCGGCTGCTTCCTGGGGTTGCTGGCCGAGCACCGGGCCGTCCTCTCGCCCCCGGGAAAGGGGCACGACTGCTTCCGCACCTGGCAGGCTCCCGCGGCCGCCCCCGCGGGAGGGGAGGAGAGACGGTGGTGGAGGATTTGTTTTCGCTGATGGGAGTGCCCCTGAACCATGCCAGGGCACCATTCTTGGGACTTCGACGCCGCGAGTCACCGTTACTGTTGCGTCTTGACGATCCTTAACTTAGAAAGAACACCATTCTTGGGACTTCAACACCACGAATCAATGTAAGTGTGATGCGCCTTGACAATCCGACATCGTTCCAGAACACCACGTCTGGGACGACCGCCATGATACTGCTTCAAACTGTTGTAAAGTCTTCAAGCGAATGTGCGCGGCGCTAGAACGAGAGCCACATTCTGAAAAGGAACTGCTCTTCATCCGTGAAATTCGTGCGTTCAAGTGTGCGCGGCGCTAGGGCGAGAGCCACACTTTTGAAATCGCTCTGCCCTCCATCCGTAAAACTCTAGTTGCATTTTAAGACGGATGTGCGGGGCGCTAAGGCGAGAACCACATTTTGAAAACGCCCCGCCCTCCATCCGTGAAGCTCGTGCAAATGTTCAAGACGGATGTGCGCGGCGCTAAGGCAAGAACCACATCTTGAGAACACTCCATCCTCCATGTGCGATGCTGTTGCAAATTCGAAGCTTCAGGACCATACATGGTGTGGAAGTCTCAGGCGAATCGCCCGGCCCGCCTTGTCGACTGGCCTCGGGGTGCGACAGGGAGGAGTTCGTGAGAAGGAACAGGAGTTGAGGAGGTGGAGGACCATTCGGAGGCGGAGGAGGAGGAGGGAGGGGGAGGGAGAAGGCGGGAGGCGGAGGAGGAGGGAGGAGGAGGAGGGAGGAGGAGGGAGGAGGAGGAGGGGAGGGGAGGAGGAGGAAGGAGGGGAAGGGAGGGAGGGAGGGAGGGAGGGAGGGAGGGGGAGGGAGGGAGGGAGGGAGGGAGGGGGGAGGAGGAGGAGGAGGAGGAGGAGGAGGAGGGGGAGGAAGATGAGGAGGACGAGGAGATGAGGAGGAGGTGGGGGGGGGGGAGGGAGGGAGGGAGGGAGGGGGAGGGAGGGAGGGAGGGAGGGAAGGAGGGAGGGACGGAGGAGGAGGAGGAGGAGAAGGAGGGAATGGAGAGAGGAGGAGGAGGGAGCATCGGCGGAGGGCCGGCCGAGGCAACGGCGGTCCTCCCTGCAGTTTCGGTTTCCCGTCGTCTGCGGTCTCCCTGGGGGCCTCTCGTCGCAGCGGTTGGCTCCGCGCCGACACGCGCGTCAGGGCGGACACTACTCAGGAAGGCAAAAAACACACAGACACAATTAATCGTCGATTCCCCAGAAAATATGTGAAAATATGGGAATTGGGCGGGAAGAGAAACATCCAGAACATATGGGAAAATATGGGGAAACATTTTATTTGTGTGTATTTATTTGTGTGTCCTAGGGCCCCTTCAATTACAGTGGAAGCCCATGCCACGAGGCACCCCGCTTGCCTCCAGGGTGCCCTGCGTTGCTTGGGTTTGATGGTTTCGCTATGGGAAGCGTGACGTTCCCACCAGAAATGAGTGGACGTCCTGGGGTCTCAGTGTTGGGTTCCTTGTGCCAGGTTTCTTGTGGTCGAGCTCCTACTGTAGGTCGGGCCCAGCCCCCGGCTTAATCTGGCCCCATCTGGCCCTGTGGCCTTGTAGTCGGACTTGGTCGTCCTGGGCCGCTCCGAGGAAGACCTCCCAGGAGTCGCTTCCTGGCGCCCTCCCCCGCCCTCCTCTCGCCTCCCCGTTGCTGCGCGAGCGCGAGCTGCCGCGAGCGAGCGTGCAGGTTGCCCCTGCCTCCCGTGCCGTGCAGTCCCCCACGACTCGCTGCGCGCAGGCCTTCTCGTGACCTGCGGCGCGCCTCTTCGCGCGACTGGCCGAGCGCCCTTCGTGCTCGGAGCTCCCCGAGGCGTTAGCCCCGCCTCAAAGAATCTTGCCTCCCTGCTCTCTCCTGCTGTGCATCCTCTCTCCCGGACCCCCTCGCGTCGTGACAGCGATCACGGCGTGCGGTGCCTCTAGGGTCTCAGCCTCTGGAGGCCCTCGCCGGGCCTCGGGCCTGGCAGCGAACGACTCAGGATGAAGACAAGCCCCGGGAACGGGTCGAGACCTCTGGGGGGTCCACGTCGTGGCGAAGCTCCTGGCGACGGCGTCGGGCCTCTGGGGGGCCCGTGGCCTCGGAGGCCCTCGCTCTCGGAGCTTCTGGGGCGCTGTCTCACCTCCAGGGCTGGGCCCAAACGCTGTGTAGCGGGGCTTCGGCTGTGTTTTGTTTTTCGTTTTGGAGGGAGGTACAGGAAAGCAGGCAGAGCACAACGAACAACAACACGTACACAGCACGAAAAGCAACGCTTAGGTCCAGCCCACCTCACCCTGCCTCCGAACATCCTCGATTTTTTTGTATACCGCCTCCTTCCTGCCTCAAGCAGGCTACAAAACTCACGCCCCAGGGCGATGACCAGGACCCTCGCCAAACTCCAGGGTTTTGTAGAAGTAGTATCCTAGTTTGGGATGTTGGAACGAAAGTGATCCCAACCGGGGAATCGGTTTCGGTTTCGGTTTGTGTCGTGCGTGCGGGCGAGGCGAAGTTGCGCGAGTTGCATCCATATTAGAGGCCATCTATTGCCAAAAGGGCCGCCCCCCCGAGCGCCGGGCGTGGCCCCCAGTTGTCCAGGGGGTTGTCCGGGCAGTTGTCCCGATGATTGTGGTTGACCCGTTGGTTGTCCCGATGGTTGTCCCGATGGTTGCCCCGATGGTTGCCCCGATGGTTGTCCCGATGGTTGTCCCGACGGTTGTCCCGATGGTTGTCCCGATGGTTGTCCCGATGGTTGTCCCGATGGTTGATATATATATATATATATATATATATATATATATAGATCTATGTATACATATATATATATGTATATATATATAGATGTGTTTAGATGTTGTCCCCATGGTTGTCCCGATGGTTGTCCCGATGGTTGTCTCGATTGTTGTCCCGATGGTGGTCTCGATGGTTGCCTCGATGGTTGCCGCGATGGTTCTCCCGACGGTTGTCCCGATGGTCGAGAGATGGATAGACGTACACAAATATAGAGATACAGAGCCACGTACACATATATATATATATATATATAGGTATGTAGATCGATGTTCAGATCTGTATGTACACACATATATATAGACTGGCATGGGTATATGTTTATCTGCATACACACATATGCACATATTTATGCATATATCGCGATCGGCATCTATATATAGATTGACATACGTACATACATACATATATGTATACACATATGTATACATGCATGTAAATAGTTATTCGATCTATATCTAGCTGTATACCTATATGTATATTTACATGTTAGTGTATTGATTTATAGATTGACGGATAAGCCAGTATACTGATATATTGATCAAAATATGTAGATCTAGCTGTTTACATGTATACACGTCTGTCCTACATGGTTAACTCGATCTATAGGTCGATCTATAGATGGGCAGATGAGCGCGCCAATCGCATAATTCATTCAAGAAACGGCCAAAGAACCCAGAGCCATCGCACATCGACCGCCTCCCCCTTCCCCCCAACCTCCTTATCACCCGTAGGGTGGTCCTACCGGTACATACAGAAGGATATATATATATATATATATATATATTTCTGCCGGATCACTCTACGGCTCACAGGCGGGGTCCGAGTAGATGGGGTCGGAGAATCGCTCCTCATCGCCGATGCGGCTCGATGTGGAGCCCGCTTTTCTCCGCGCCAGCGTCGCCGAAACATCGCGGACGTCACCGATGCCTCGACGATACGGCTCGATCCTCCGACCCCATCTACTCGGACTCCTTCAGGGAGTCAGGCGTTGTGCTTCACAGCAGTGCCGTCGGAAGTGTGCAACCGACGGCTGTTTCGCGTTTCCCAGTGCGCCTGTGCTGTGCATGGCGTTTTGTTTCTTTTCTTCTTCTCCCTCCTCTCCTTTTTCTGGGAGGATGAGGAGGGATGAGAAGGGAGGAGGAGGAGGAGGGATGAGAAGGGAGGAGGAGGAGGAGGGGGAGGAGGCGGAGGAGGAGGAGGAGGAGGAGGAGGAGAGGAGGACGGAGGAGGAGGAGGAGGCAGAAGGAGGAGAGGGGAGGAGGAGGAGGAGGAGGAGGAGGAGGAGGAGCGGAGGCGGAGGGAGGAGGAGGAGGAGGAGGAGGAGGGAGGAGAGGAGTTAGGAGGAGAGCGAGAGAGGAGGAGGAGGAGGAGGAGGAGGAGGAGGAGGAGGAGGAGGAGGAGGAGGAGGAGGAGGAGGACACTCACGTCGTTCATGGTGGCCCCGCTGCCGAAGAGGAGGCGCCCGAGGGCTCGAGGCCGAGGCCGGTCGGCCGGGCGCCCCGCGAGGCCCTCTGCCCCTGCGCGCGCGGCGGGCCCATGCTGCGGACGGGCTGGCTCGCGGCGGCGGCCCTGCGGGCGGCCGAGGCCGAGGTCTCGGGCGACGAGCATCTGCGCACGGCCACGTCTCCTCGGCCGGGCCCCTCCTGGGCCCAGGATCAAACGGGGCTGGGATCGGGATAAACCGCTCCAGAGCGTGCCGGAGCGCTCTCAGAGCGTTCCGGAACGGAGCGCTCTCAGAGCGTTCCGGAACGTATTACCTGGAGCGGGGGGGACCGCGGCGCCCAGTACATCCCCCAAACCCGCCGAGGTCTCGGGCGACGAGCATCTGCGCACGGCCACGTCTCCTCGGCCGGGCCCCTCCTGGGCCCAGGATCAAACGACGCGAAGATCGGGGCAAAATCGGATCGGGATAACTCGAAATCTCTGAGGATCGGCGGGTTTGGAGGATGTCTTGGGCGCCGCGGCCGCTCCAGAGCGGTCCGGAACGCTTCCTGAGAGCGCTCGGAACGTCTGGAGCGATTTTACCCGAAGCCTTATTTTTTTTTTATCTATCTTTTGTTTTTTTCTTGAAAGCCCTGTTTTACCCAGGATCTGTGCACAGTGGAAGCCCATGCCAAAAAAACAGCCCTGCTTGCCTCCAGGGTGCCCTGGGTTTTTCCCGGGTTTCGAGGGTTCTGCTAGGGGACGTGGTGGCGTTCCCACAGCAGTAATCGATGAGCGTCCTGGGGTCTCAGGGTTGGGTTTCTTGTGGTGGAAGGTTTCGTGTGGTCGGGCCCCCCCTGTATGCGCCCTCCCGGCCAAGCCAGGACGGCGTGACGTATACACCACTGCTGGGCGGAGGACGGGCCCCGCCAGGGAGAATACATAGGACCTGTATGTGTTTCGTCGCCCTGAGGTCTACGACTTCGAACGCGCGGGCCCTGGCCCCAAGTCGCTGACCGGGCTCCACCTGTTCTACGTGTTCTCCGAGGCTCCCGGGGGTGTTCTTCAGAGTTTTCGGCCTCTGGGGGCCTTCGCCGGGGCGTGGGGCCGTCAACAGACGACGCAGGATGAGACAGCCCTCTTGGGGAAGCGATTGGGACTTCTGCCGAGGCCTCTGAGACCTCTGAGGCAATCGAGACGTCGCAGGGGCAGATCAGCTTCGAGGTCCGATGTCTGCGGACGCTGCTGTCTGTCCCTGGGCGTTTTCCATCCTCGAGGCGCGCTCCAGCGGCTGCGCCTCGCCGAGGTCGTTCCGGGGGTGCCAGCGTCGCCCCGAACGGCCGCAGGAGGTCCGACTCGGGACCCAGGGAGAGATGCGTCGACCCCCAAGCGCCCACTGATCGTCGACGTGGGGCTCGATGGCCCGCCCCGCCCAGGAGCGTGCGGGTTCGGTCTCGGGAGCCTCTCGCAGATCCATCGGCGAGGCGTCATCGATTCCAGGTCGATGTTTACCCCTCTGAGCAGTCCCCCCTGAATGAGCAAGCTTCTGCGGGATTTTGACACCGATTTTGGTCATGGGCCATGCTGGCCGCCGCCGATTCTCTAGGCTGATCCGCGGATCGACGGTGACCGAGGTGGACGGAGATCAAGGGCGACACAGACGTTTCCGCGTTCAGTCTTGGTCGTGGTGGTGGTCGAGCCAGGCGCTCAAAGTTGCGCATTGGCCGAGAACTTTCGCGCGCAGGAGTGCGGAGGAAGGGAGGGGGAAGGGAGGTGGAGGGGAGGATGAGGAGGAGGAGGAGGAGGAGGAGGAGGAGGAGGAGGAAGAGGAGGAGGAGGAGGAGGAGGAGGAGGAGGAGGAGGAGGAGGAGGAGGTCGAGGAGGAGGAGGAGGAGGAAGAGCATGGGAGGGATAACATAAAAGCCACACTCAAAGTCAAGGCTTCTCATTTGAGTTGACATATGCCTGGCCGCCGTGATGACCCAGCACCTCTGTGAGACTGGTGCGCAAATTTGTCTCCTTCCTCTCGGCTGCCGGCGGAGGGCGTCCTCGGACTGTACTGCGTCCTCGGACAGTGCTACGTCCTCTGAGTTTGCTGCGTCCTCGGACAGTGCTGCGTCCTCCTCCGCCGCCTTCCTGCGTCCTCAGGCAGTGCTGGTGCCGCGTCCTCGGACGGTGCTGCGTCCTCGGATAGTGCTGCTTAAGATTGTAAATGCAGGGGGGCCCACTGCCGTTTGAGCCTCCTACTGCGTCGTCGTTCTCTTGGCCATGGTCACCGGCTCCGCCCCAGACGTGCGATGTCTTGTTTTTGTTTTTTTCAATTCGGGGTCCTGCAAGTCCCGACCCGTTCCCCGGGACCGTTTTTTATCCTGAGTTGTTTTTGACGGTCCCGGGGTCTGGCGAGGGCTCCCAGACGCCGAAAACGACGAACACTTCCCGTCCTGATTTTTTCAAGACGCGAGCATGTTTGGTATGTCTAGTTTTGGTTATGGTAGGTGGTCATGCGCAGGAGGGCATCGGGGGTGGGGGGAAGGCTTCTTAGAAGCACCCCTGGTTTTAAGAGGGCGCAAGCCTTCTCTAAGCAGCCTTCTTCTAAGAAGCCTTCTCCCCACGCACTACCCCCTGTCTGCGCGCCGGCACGGCTCAGGAGGGGATAACACACAGACGCAAAGAATCGTCGATCCTTTGGACAACATGGAACATCGATGGGGGAAATTGCGGGGAAGACGAGCCTCCAGGAAGCATGGGGAACCCTTGGACATGTGCCCCTGCATCTCTGCTTGTGGGCGCCTTCCCGGGCTGTGGTCGCCGCTCCCCTTCCCCCGGCAAGAGGTCGGGGGCGGCCAAGAGGGGGGTGATGACTCGGGGGTGGGAAGGAGGATATCATGGCGTGGGCCATGACATGTCCCCAGATTTCATGGCGCCTCTTCTTCTTTCCTTGCCTCCCTGCCCCACCCCCCCCTGGGCCGCGCACGTGCCGCCGGCCATGATTTGCGCCCCTCCTCCTCCTCCTCCTCCTCCTCCTCCTCCCTCCTCCTACCCCTCCTCCTCCGCCTCCTCCTCCTCCTCCTCCTCCTCCTCCTCCCCCCCTCCTCCTCCTCCTCCTCCTCCTCCTCGCTCCTCCTCCTCCTACTCCTCCTCCTCCCTCCGCCTCCTCCTCTCCTCACCCCTCCTCCTCCTCCTCCTCCTCCTCCTCCTCCTCCTCCTCCTCCTCCTCTCCCCCTCCTCCATCCTCCTCCAATCCTCCTCTTCCTCCTCCTCCTCCTCCTCCTGACCTCCTCCTCCTCCTCCTCTCTCCTCTCCCTCCCACTCCTCCTCCTCCTGCCTCCTCCTACTCCTCCTCCTCCTCCTCCTCCTCCTCCTCCTCCTCCTCCTCCTCCTCCTCCTCCTCCTCCTCCTCCTCCTTCCTCCCCTCCTCCCTCCTACTGGACGCCCCCTACTGGCCGCCCCCGACGAGGCGAGTCCCCGGCGGCGGGCGGACGGGCCCCCGACGGCGGAGTTCCTGGGCCTGGCGGCCACGGCGGGCGGGCGCCCCCTGGCGGCCGCCCGCGCCCGCGAGCTCTCGGCGAGCCTCTTCTCGGGGGGCTGCTGGGAGGGTGCCCCCCCCCTGGCCCAGGGTGCCCCCCCCGAGGAGGAGGAGGAGGAGAGAGGAGGAGGAGGAGAGGAGGAGGAGAGGAGGAGGAGGAGGAGGAGTAGGAGGAGGAGAGGAGGGGAGGCGAGAGGAGAAGGAGGAGGAGGAGGAGGAGGAGGAGGAGGAGGAGGAGGAGGAGGAGGCAAGACTCGACCCGGGAGGACCATGCATCCGAATTCCCACGGAGGCCCCACGAGCCCCGCGAGACCTCCAGGAGCCCCAGGGACCCCTGCCGAGGCCTCACCGTCCTGAGCGGAGGCCGAGCCTGGGTTTAACCCCACGCTCTGCCCTCGTACACGGCGTGCGCCACGCCGCCCTTGGCCTCCTTCAACGGCCGCCCGGCGCCTCGCCTCCGGATCCGCGTAGCTCCGCCCCGAACGCGGCGAAGAGCGCGGTCAGGTCCGCGCTGCGCTGGCCCGCTGCCGTCGCTGGCTCGGCCGTCGCGGCTGAGCGCACGTCTCCGTCGGGACCCCCCAAGACGAAGGGCACGGCGTAGGAGTTCTCCTCGAACTCTCCGTACACGAAGCCTGTCGCCCGTGGGCCTGGAGGCGGGCGGCCGCGGCATGCGTCCGCCCTCGGCTCCACGGGTTCCGCGTTGGCCAGGCGGCCCTCGAGCTCCACCATGCGGTCGGCCGCCGCCTCGAGCTCGAGCTGGGCCTGGCCTGCATCGGCGCCTGCGAGGACGACCGCGAATGCCGCCGTGTCAACCCGCGCACGGGTGTCCAGGAGGAGGCGTCGCAGCTCGGCCGCGTGAACGGCGCTGTCGTCCCCCAGGCCGTCCCGGTCATCCGTCTCGCCGTCGACGGAGTCGCCTGCCTCCTGGTTATCGACCGCGCCCTCCTGGACGAAGCCGCCGCCTTGCAGGAACTGCTCGCCGCCCTTCTCCACGAAGACCGAACGGTTGCCGTGGGCGTCGGAGGCCCCCTCGAAGAAAGTCTCGTCCACCTCGGCGCCGAACTCGGCGATGCTGCTGCCCAGCATCTGGTTGGAACCCTCGGGCGCGTAGGGCCTGGCGGCGCTGCTGAGCGCCGTGAACGGGACGAACCGCTCGCCCTCCTCGCGGTCCAGCCCGAACTTCTCACCGTGGCCCTGCATCTCGCGCAGCTGCGTCTCCACGTCCATCTCGCCGATGTCCTGCCTCGATTCCAGCCGAGGGCCCTTCTGGGCATGCTGGAGCTGCCCCTTGGACGCCGTCGCGAAGGAACCGTCACAACGGTGAGCGTGAAGAGCTACGTTTCGGCGGAGTCGGTCAACTCCGCTGGGCAGCTTGCCCGCAATAAGCGCTCCCAGCGCAGGCAGAACGGCCTGGATCCGATCCCAGACCTGCTGGTTGCCGAAAAGGAGGCCGAGGCAACTGAGCAGCTCTTCGTGCTTGCCGCGCACGGTGGTCAACTCGTCGGCAAGCCGCCTGATGGCGCGGTCTGCAGAAGCCTTGGCCCAGTCGCGCCTCGCTTTCCGCTCTGCCGCAGAGCGCGATGGACGTGCATCACCCATGTCCTCCCGTAGAACCATCTCCTCAAACAGCCAGGTCCAGACGCCACATGACGCACGGGAAAATGCGCACCAGGGGGCTTGAGGCACGCTTGAGCCAAAATGGCTACGGAGGAGGAGGAGGAGGAGGAGGAGGAGGAGGAGGAGGAGAAGGAGGCGGAGGAGGACGAGGAGGAGGAGAGCGGA
>CAUYUJ010007546.1:490738-501513 GCA_963575745.1 Prorocentrum cordatum | reverse complement strand
GGGGACTGGAGGTGGTGGTGGTATTTATTCTCGGGGCCCACAAGTGCGCGAGCGGGAGCGGCCGCGAGCGAGCGTATGGGCGGCTCCTGCCGCCTGTGCCGTTCACCCGTCTCGTTGCTCGCTGCGCGCGGGCCCGTCGTGACCTGCCGCGCGCGTCCAGGGCGGCTGGCCGAGCGGCCCTTCGTTGGTGTGGTCCTTCGGGAGTATTTTTCCCAACCATCCTGTGGTGTTGGGTCCTCGTTTTGAAGAGACAGCGCCCCGCGTCTCCTTCCTCTCCTCTCTTCCTCTCCTCTCTTCCTCCCCCTCCCTCTTTCTCCTCCTCCACCTCCTCCTCCTCCTCCTCCCCCTCTTCCCTCCTCCCATCCGTGCCTCTGCCCTCCGTATGTCTCTGCTTCGGTACACCCCTCACACGTTTCGTGGCCCCGTAGGGAACTCCACCGAAGGCCCCAGAGGCGGTGCCCACATGCGTCCCCGCCACCCATTTCGGCGCACCCCTCCCACGTTTCGTGGCCCCATCGGGAGCTCCACCGAAGGCCCCAATGGCGGTTTCCACATGCGTCCCCGCTACCCATGTCGGCACACCCCTCACACGTTTCGAGGCCCCATAGGGAGCTCCATCGAAGATCCCAGTGGCAGTGCCCACATGCGTCCCCGCCACCTATTTTGCAACACCCTTCTCATGCTTCGTGGCCCCATAGGGAACTCCACCGACGGCCCCAGTGGCGGTGCATACTTGCGTCCCCGCCACCCATGTCGGCACACCCCTCGCACGTTTTGGGGCCCCATAGGGAGCTCCACCGAAGGCCCCAGTGGCAGTGCCCACATGCGTCCCCGCCACCCATGTCGGCACACCCCTCACACATTTCGTGGCCCCATAGGGAGCTCCACCGAGGGCCCCAGTGGAGGTGCCCACATGCGTCCCCACCACCCACTTCGGCACACCCCTCGCACGTTTCGTGGCCCCATAGGGAGCTCCACCGAAGGCCCCAGAGGCGGTTCCCATATGCGCCCCCGCCACCGATTTCAGCACACCCCTGACACTTTCGTGACCCCATGGGGAGCTCCACTGACGGCCCCAGTGGTGGTGCATACATGCGTCCCCGCCACTCATTTCGGCACACGCCTGACACGTTTCGTGGCCCCATACGGAGCTCCACCGAGGGCCCCAGTGGAGGTGCCCATACGCGTCCCCGCCACCCATTTCGGCACACCCCTCACACGTTTCGTGGACGTTTCGTGGCCCCATGGGGAGCAAGAAATCCTGTCGAAGTCACGTTGATGATGGGGCTACGGAGGTCCACAGAGGCTCGCACGAAGGCTCACCCGACGACTGGCCGAGCGGCTCTTCGTTCTCAGAGCTCTCGAGGCGCTGTCTCGCCTCGTCCTGCCTCCCTGCTATGGCCTGCCTCCCCTTCGCGTCGTGGAAAAAAGCAACGGGAATGTTTTGTGGTTTCGGCATCGCGTCGTGACAGAAACAAGCCTCTCCCAGACCCCCTCGCGTCGTGAACAAAAGGCACGACAGGAGTTTTCTGTGGCTTCCGGCCTCTGGAGGCCGTCGCCAGGCCTCGGGACCATCCACGAACGACTCAGGATGAGAAGCCGGTCCTCGGGGCATGAGCCGAAACCTCCTGGGGGTCCACGTCGTGAAAACAGCATGGCGTCGGAGGTCTGGGCCTCCGGTCCTCTCCCCTCCCTGGCCCTCCTCCCCTTCGGGGTGCGATGTGTGGCCACCGCCCCCGCCCGCGTAGCCTGTGCTGGGTCAGCGTTGTCGTTGGGGTGGTGTGCAGCACTCGCGCCCCCAGGGGCTGCCGCTTGTGTGCACCACCCCCGCTCCGCGGTCTACCGGGCCGGGCGAAATGGGGGGATTGGGAAAGGGGGGGTTACGAAATTTGCTGCATGCAGCTGGTTTCGGCCTCACCGAGGGGCCCATGCCTCGATACATAGCCACCTCTGGCGGCGGGAGGCGGCGGGAAAATCAGTTACGTGAGCTGATTCTCAACCCCCCCCTTTGCTATCCCCCCCTTTCGCCCGACCCGAGTCTTGTGCCGGACCAGCTTGCCTGGGGGTTGTGTGCAAATATCTCGCCCCCCCCCCTCCTTCCCCCTCCCTGGCCCTCCCCTCTCTCCTCCCGCCACCCGTGCCACCAGGCGGTGGCCGTCGGCACAGTGCCCCTGGTCGTGGACGACCCGGCGTTCGACCCTCGCCTCTACGAGGACCGCTGGCGTGTGCGGAGTGACCCAGACCCCCTCGCGTCGTGGCGGAAATCACGACGGGGGTGTTGATTGTTGTTCCCAACCATCATGTGGTGTTTCGTCCTCGTTTTGAAGAGACAGCGCCCCGCGTTCCCGCACCTTCCTCCTCCCCCTCCCCCTCCTCCCTCCTCCCATGATCGTCAGCATAATAATCATCATCATCATCATCATCATCATCATCATCATCATCATCATCATCATCATCATCATCATCATCATCATCATCAACGTCATCATCATCATCATCATCATGATCATCATCAACATCATCATCATCATTATCATCATCATCATCGTCATCGTCATCGTCATCACCATCATCACTCGTCGTCGTCGTCGTGGTTGTCGTCGTCGTTGTCATTCTGATGTTGATGATGATGGTGATGATGATCATCATCATTATTATCATCATCGCCGTCATCATCGTCATCATCATCATCTTGATGCGCTGTCATCATATCCCTCCTCTTTTACCCCATCAGAATCATCGTAATCATCATCATCAACATCATCATCATCATCATCATCATCATCATCATTATCATCCTCGTAATCATGATCATCAGCATCAACATCCTCATGATACTGATGAGCATCATCACCACCACCATCATCATCATTGCCGTCATCAGCACCATCATCGCCGTCATCATCACCATCATCGCAATTCATGCCAGCACCGCATTGAGCTTCCCCTAAGTCTCCAATGGTGCCGTTCGCATGCGTCCCCCGCACCCATTTCGGCACACCCCTCACACGCCTCGTGGCCCCAAAGGGAGCTCCACCCAAGGCCCCCATGGTGCCGTTCGCATGCGTCCCCCGCACACCCCTCACTAATTTCGTGGCCCCATAGGGAGCCCCCCCGAAGGCACCACTGGTGCCGTTCGCAGGCGTCCCCTCCACTCATACCGGCACACCCCTCACGTTTCGTGGCCCCATGGGGAGGGTCCCGATGGTACTGTTCGCATGCGTCCCCACACTCATTTCGGCACACCCCTCACACTTTTCGTGGCCCCATGGGGAGCCCCACCCACGGCCCCAATGGTGCCTATCGCATGCGTCCCCCACTTTCACTTCGGCACGTCATTCACGCGTTTCGTGGCCCCATAGGGAGCCCCACCCAATGCCCCAATGGTGCCATTCGCATGCGTCCACCACGCCCACTTCGGCACACCCCTCACACGCTTCGTGGCCCCATAGGGAGCTCCACCCAAGGCCCCAATGATGCCCTTCGCATGCGTCCACGGCATCCATTTCGGAACACCCCTCACACGCTTCGTGGCCCCATAGGGAGCGTTCGCATGCGTCCCCCGCACCCATTTCAGCACACCCCTCACACGTGTCGTGGTTCCATAAATGCTCCACCCAAGGCCCCCATGGTGCCGTTCGCATGCGTCCCCGCCACCCTTTTCGGCACACCCTCACACGTTTCTTGGCCCCATAAGGAGCTCCACCCAAGGTCCCCATGGGGCCGTTCGCATGCGTCCCTCCTCATCGTCGTCGTCCTCCTCCTCCTCTTCCAGCTCCCTCTTCGTCTTCCTTCCCCGAGGCCCAGAAGCTCCTCCGATCCAAGCTTTTTGCAACTCCTTGAATATGCCCCGAAATCTTCCACTTCAGTTCTAAAGCGTCTCACAGGGGCCCTCATGTTTACCATAAGGGGTTCTCAAGCTTCTCTGAGAGGCCTCAGGGGCTCTCCAAGGCTCTCCAGAGGCTGTTCAAGGGGCTCCGCGGCTGTTCCAGTCCACCTCAGTCCCGTCCAATCGTCTCCAGCCCTGTCTACTCCAGTCTATTCCAGTCCACTCCGTTTCAGTATTCTGATCTATTGGGAGTTTGCGCTGGCTGACATTTGTTTTGCTGCCCGCCTCTACACAGCGGGGACACGGCCGCCTCGCGCCGATTCCGATCACGCCGCGCCCTGGTGCGAGCAGTGCAGGCGCGCGGCCCGTCCTTCGCCTGCTCCGCCGCGCCTGTGCCTTCTCCTCTCCCCCGCGCGCCCCTGTGCCTGCCGGTCGGCCGCCGCGGCCCGGCGTTCCCGACCCGGCGGGCCGGCCGTGCAAAGGCTGCGCCATACACGATGTAGTTCAGGAGGGAAAAAAGCACACAGACACAATCAATCGTCGACTCCCAGAAAGTATGGGAAATGATGGGAAGTGGGGGGGGAAGACAAAAACCCAGAACATATGGGAAAATATGGGGAATCTTTTTATTTGTGTGTATTTATTTGTGTGTCCCAGGGCCCCTTCAGTAGTGGAAGTACACGACGTGGTTGCGAACGACGCTCAGTGACGTTTAACCGATCCCCATCCCCATCCCCATCTCCTTTCGAGACCACCACCAAGCCACCACCCCAGTTGGGGATGCACCCCTCGAAACCCGAAGGGAGCGGCCTACATCCCCATCCCCTTCTAGGAGGGTGTAAGTCGGCCAGTGGGGCCCGGGCCACGCCGCGGGGGATGGGGATCGGTGAAACGATACGCAGACGCCCTCCCACCAATCTCCACAGATCCACGGCTGGTGGGGCCCCACCCGTAGAAGCGCGGGATGGTGCCGAACGCGCACATCGCCTGACCTGCACACCTGCGCCGAGCCCTGGCAAGGCTGGCCGCGGGGCCCAGGATCGGATGCATGCGTCTGCGCCGCGCCCCAGGGCAGGGGGGGCGTAGACACTTGGCATCGCTCGGACGTGTGAAGGCTTTTTTTCTCGACGGGGGCCATTGAGGAGCATCTTGGAGCATCTTGCGAAGCAGTGGACGCGCGGGATCGAAACATGCACAGGGAATGGACGTCCGAGCGATGGCGAGAGATGCACCGACTCTGGGCCCAGGACGGGCCTGGCCAGGATCGGTACAGTCAAGACGCTGAAACGAGGACCACTTTGGGCTGACGCGGTGCACTGGTTTTTGGGCCGCTCCTCCGACTTCGGTTGTGGAGCCTCGTTATTCACGGGCGACGCCCACCGTGGCCAGAAACAAAAGCCCGCGCTCCTTGATTTGGCGTTCCTGATGGCAGCACGGTGCTTGCTTTGATGTAGCGTTGGCACCCCTCCGAGTCGTCGACTCGTTCACGGATGCTCGCGGCCCCCCCCCTCCTGTGCGCGGCCCCCCTGCTCGTGCCCATCCCCCTTGCGCCGAGGACGTGGGCTCCGCCTTCGTGCCTCCGCCGGAGGACCTGTCGCCCGAAGCGCTCCGACAATTGAGGGGGCGGGGTCCTGGGGGGGAGCTCCTCCCCTCCTGCCGGCTCCCCCTTTCGCCAGCTTCTCCCAGTCCTGCCCTCCCCCTCTTCACTTCTCCGCTCCTTCTCCCCCCCCCCGCTTTTCCCTCCCCGCCCCTCCCTCTCACCTCTCCTCTCCCCTCTTCTCCTCTCGTCTCCTCTCTTCTCCTCTCCTCTGTTTGCCTCTCCCCCTTCGACTCCCCTGGGACGCACTACGAATACTACTCTCCTCTCTCCCCTGATTCTGTCCGGGAGATGTTCAGCCCTCTTCGCTGATTGTTTTTTGCACAGGGCATGACATTTTTTTGTTTGCCCTATCTTTACATAGCTGCATCGTGTCTTCGGTGTTGCACCCCGAGTACGGCGCTTCAAAATTGTGTTTCCGCTGCAGAGTGGACCTCATTGTCGTATCGGCGTTTTGCTCCCGCCGTTCAGAATGGCGCTCTCGCCCCAGCACGGGCCATTTTTCTGGACCCGAGTTTTTTCTCATCGTTGTCGCTGCCCTCAATTCCCCTCCTCCGCCTTCCCCTTGTCCTTCTTCTCTCGCTCCTTCCACTCCAGTTCCCGCTGCTGCTGTTCGTGCTCGCCCTCCTCCTTCCCCCTCCTCCTCCTCCTCCTCCTCCTCCTTCTCCTCCTCCTCCTCCTCCACATGCTCAGCTCCCACTCTCCAAATGCGCATAACACAATGGGGGAATTCGGGGGTTTCAGGTCCGTTATGACACGCATCTGCGGATAGAGGTAGATCTCCGCAGTGGGAAGGGGTGGGTGGTAGGGGGTAGACGTCAGATATGGCGCGATCGCGCCTAGCTAGCCCTTCTCCTCTTTCCTCTCTCCTCTCGTCTCCTCTTCTCTCCATCCTCCGTTACGTCCCTCCTGTTAATGCTGCGGTCTCGATCTTGCAGGATCCTGCATATCCTATCCAGGGCTGCACCTACCCGGGTTTGGGTGCAGGATCTTGCGGGATCTACTGACCCGGGAAAATGCAAACCCGGGTCAGTAGATCCACGGCAGGTGCGGGTCGCCTCCAGCGTGCGACCTCCGGCCCGAGTTTCGGAGAACTTAGGCACGCCACATTTTCACACCCTCGGAGCTCTAGGCCGCCCAAATGGGGTCCGAGAAGATGGGGTCGGAGGATCGCGCCGCATTGCCGATGCATCGTCGATGCATCGGCGATGCGGAGCCAGATTTTCTCTACGCTGGCGTCGCCGATGCATCGGCGATGCGGCTCGAGCCTTCTCCCTCCGGGAGGCGCGCTCCTGCGCGGTGAACATGGCGAGGGGCCCCGAGGCCGCGGGGCCGCGTCGTGACAGGGCGACCAGCGATCCGGAGAGCCGCATCCCCCGAGCTGGCCGTTCCGTGCGCGATGTGTTCACCAGGAGCCCCTGGCATCGCTCGGACGTGTGCATTTTTCCTTCGGCGAGGACAGCATCCTTGATCATCTGGCGAAAAAACCACGCACGAAACCGAAAAAAACACAGGGAATGGACGTCCGAGCGATGGCGAGGACAGGGCGACCAGCGATCCAGAGAGCCGCATCCCCCAAGCTGGCTGTTCCGTGCGCGATGTGTTCACCAGGAGCCGGCTCCGCGGGGGCTTCCCTTCCCCTGCCCTGCCTGCCTGCTCGGGCCCTGGCCGCGAGGCCTCCTCGAGGAGCCCCGCGCGGACACTGCTCGGGTCGGCGCTGCTTTGATGAACGCGAAGACTATAGAAAGCCATATCGTCCTATAGATTTCTATAGGATCGTATCAACATGTAGTGAAAAATAGTGAACATAGTCAAAAAAGTGAAACATATGTAAACATAGTGAACAAATCGTGATGATGAATAGTGAATATAATGAAACAAGTAATGACAAATTGTGAAACATAGTGAAAATAGAAAACAATGAACATAGTGAAAAATAGTGACGATAACAAATACGCAACACGAGTACAACATCGCATAAGCATGCAAGCGTAGCAAAGCGGACAGACCGCTGCAAACATGAATAAGCAAAGCGGATGGTCCGCTGAGAAGGAGCTACGTTTGACAACTACAAAGCAAAGCGGTTGGTCCGCTGAGGAGGAGGAGGAGGTGGAGGAGGAGGAGGAGCAGGAGGAGGAGGAGGAGCGTGGGGACTACGCCGTTCGCAAAATTTCGAAGCAAAGCGGTTGGCCCGCTCCTCCTTCTCCCCCTCCTCCCACGAGAACCCAACAGATCTCCCAGCAGGAGGAGGAGGAGGAGGAGCAGGAGGAGGAGGAGGAGGAGCAGGCGGAGGAGGAGGAGGAGGAGCAGGAGGAGGAGGAGGAGGAGGAGGAGATGCGGGAGGAGGGGGAGGAGGAGCAGGAGGAGCAGGAGGAGGAAACAATTCAGATAAACAATCGTTATATATATACATATATAAAGAACCGGAGAGAGGAGCAACAAACAAACAACTGAGAAAAACATGGGAACGACAAAAACATGGGAAGGAACAAACAAACGGGAGGGTAGCAAAAGGGGGACGACCCCAGGCAAACGCCAGAGGAACCCAGGACAACCCCAGGCAACACCAGACAACACCAGACAACACAAAAACAACAAAAAACAACAAACAACACCACACCACAACAAACAACACCAAACGACAACAACTAACAACACAAACACAACAAACAACAGCAACATGCACCATGTTGTTTTTTGTTGTTTTTGTGCTGCCTGGTGTTGTCTGGGCGCGGGCGCGCCCAGACAACACAAGACAACACAAACCAACCAGCAACAACAACAAAAACAACAAAACCACACCAAACAACACCACCAGACAACACCAGACAACACCCAGACAACACCCAGACAGCATCCAGATAACAGTCAATGGGGTAGAGACGGAGGAAGCACGCGGAGAGACACGGGGGGGGCGCGGGAGGGACGCGGGAGGAGTGGGGGCACGGGAGGGGCGGGAGGGACACGGGAAAGACACGGGAGGGACACGGGACGGGCACGGGAGGGACACGGGAGGACTGACATAAGGGACACGGCACGGCAGGGACACGGGAGGGACACGGGAGGGACACGGGAGGGACACGGGAGGGACACGGGACGGACACGAGAGGAGTGGCATCAGGGACACGGCACGGACACGGGAGGGACACGGGAGTGACACGGCACGGACATGGGAGAGACACGGGAGGGACACGGGAGGGACACGGGAGGGACATGGGAGGGATACGGGAGGGACACGGGAGGGACACGAGAGGAGTGGCATAAGGGACACGGCACGGACACGGGAGGGACACGGGAGGGACACGGGAGGGACACGGGAGGGACACGGGAGAGACACGGGAGGGGCACGGTAATTAGGAACGCATCGTTTTTTCAAGCGAGGATGTCGAGCGCACGGCTCGACGGAAGAGATCGTCGGGCGCACGGCTCGACGGAAGAGATCGTCGAGCGAACCGCCGCTTCTCGCAAGCAGATGCTCTTATGTTTGCATCTGGCGCAGCGTTGCATTGCCCAGCAGGGGAGCGAAGACGGATCGACGGTGAGATGGCGATGGTGAGATTCTATGGTGACATTCTCGATGATGCGAGGGAGGCTGCAGACAGCAGACTGGAAAAATAGTGAACAATAGTGAAAACATAAAGAACATATTAATAATAGTGAAACTAGCGAAACATAGCGGACAATAGTGACAACTATTGAACGATAGTCAACAATAATGAAAGATAACGAAACATAGTGAAACACTAGCGAAACATACAACAACTAAACAGTTTTAGGCTTCGCAGCTCTCGCTGATGATAGGGCCCTATATCCCTTATAGGAAAAATTAGTTCCCCTAATCGTCACTAATACTAATGGCCGCCCTATAGACCCCGAACCTATCCTAAATAACATCCGAACCTATCCTAAACCCTCCTATAGGATTCTAACATAGCATCACTATAACCATTGATAAATGCTTACTTCTTAGCGTTCATCAAATTGGGCCCCCGTTCTCCTTTGTGCGCACCCTGGGCGTGAAGCTGGCCAGCCGTCCTGCCGCCGCGCGCTCGCCGCGGGCTATTACTACTACTACGACTACTACTGCTACTACTACTACTACTACTACTACTACTTACTAGTACGGCTACGACTACGACTACTACTACTACCACGACTACGACTACTACGACGACTACTACTACTACTTCTACTACTACGACTACGATTACTACGGCTACTACTACTACTATTACTACTACGACTACGATTACTACTACGACTACGACTACTACTACGACTACTACTACTATTACTACTACGACTACTACTACTAGTACTACTACGACTACGACTACTATTGCTACTACTACTATTACGACTACTACTACGACGACGGCTACTACTACTATTCATGCTACGACTACTAATGCTACTACTACGACTGCGACTACGACTACTACTACTACTACTACTACTACGGCTACTACGACAATGACTTCTACTTTTACTACCACTCCTACTGCTACTACTGCGACTACGACGACGACTGCTACTACTACTACTACTACTACTACGACTACGACTACGACTACTACTACGACTATTACTACGACGACGACTTCTATTACTATTATTACTACTACTAATACGACTACTAGCACTACTACTGCTACGACTACGACTACTACTACTACTACTACTATTACTACGACTACGACTACTACTACTACTACTACTATGACTACCACTGCTACGACGACTACTGCTACTACGGCTACGACTACGACTACGACGACTACTACTACTACTACTACGACTACTACTACTACGACGGCTACTACTTCTATCACTACTACTACTACGACTACGACTACTACTACTACTACTACTACTGCGATTACGACAACTACTACTACTACTACGACGACGACTACTACTACGACTACGACTACTCACTACGATGACTCCTACTACTACTACTACTACTTTCACTATGCCTACGACTGCTACTACTACTACTACTACTGCGACTACGACGGCTACTACTACTACTACTACTACTACGACTAATACTACTACTACTACTACGACTACTACTGCTACGACTAGTAGTAGTACTACTACTACTACGGTTACTACTACTACTACGACGACTACTACTACGACTACTACTACTGCTACTACTACTACTACTACTACGACTACTACTACTACTATTACTACTGCTATGACCGCTACGCCTACTACTACTACAACTACTAGGGTCAACTTTCACCTTCGTGTCTACTAAAGATGAATGGGTAAGGGTGAGGGTAAGGGTTCGGGTTCGGGATCGGGATCGGGTTCGGGTTCTACACAGTCATATAA
>CAUYUJ010007546.1:460738-485738 GCA_963575745.1 Prorocentrum cordatum | reverse complement strand
ATATATATATATATATCGTGTCTATATGTCTACATGCACGAGTGCGCGCGGCGCTGAGTTGAGAGATGGATTTTGCAAGCGAGCCGCCTTCAATCCGTGACGCTCGTGAGTTTTTTTCAACACGAATGCGCGCAGCGCTATCGCGATATTCACATTTTGAAAGCGGGCCGCGCCGCCCTCAATACGTGGGACTCGTGCACTTGTGCTTCGAATGTGCGCGGTGTTAAACATCCAGAGCAACATTTGGAGAACAAGCCGCCCTCAATCCGTTAAGATTTCTTCTTGTAAGTTTTCAAATCGAGTATCAAAGTCTTTGCGTTCTGGTCGCCGGTTCTTCTTATACGTGTCGGTTGCGGGGGGAAGGTGGATGATTTGTGTTGTTTTTGCTGTTTGGCACGGTGCTAAAGTTATCGTCTGGCTAACCCCCTCCCTGGATTTTTTTCTTGTGCGGTGTCAACAAAAAGTGGGGCTTCTTGTATACTCCCTGAGGTTTTTGAGGAGTCGACGGGGAAGCCAAAGGCCCATAATATCTTTGGGATCGTCGGACTTCTATTTATTTGTGCGTCCCTGGGCCCCTTCATTGTACTCGTTGCGCTTTTCCCACCCGTGCTCACATCAGCCTGAGCACCAGCATTCGCACCATTGCACGCCCCAGTAATCCACAGGGCTGACGTATCGGTCATTTCGCGCTCTCTCGGTGGCGTGCTTCTTTCTGTGGCGCTCCCTCTTGTTCTAGCGGCGCCCACGAGAGAGCGTGTGAGAGGCGCTGCTTTCTGAGAAGGCGGCCTTCTGAGCAGGCAGGGGCGTTTCTCAGAACGAACAAACGGCACACATTTAATGAGGCTGAGGTCCACGCCCCCCTTGGCGGCGCTCCTAGCGCCGCCCCTGACGCGCTCCGCGCGCCAGGGAGGGAGGCATAGCGCGGATGCAAGAATTCCTCGAGGACCTCCAAGAAATTATGCTCATTATGCTGCCTTCTTTTTTTCTAGTCGTGGGCACCGCCAGGGAATGTCTCCAGCGTCGCCCAAGCATATTATGATACGCTGAGGGATCTTATAGGATATGCTCGGTGGCGGGTGCTCTCTGGCTATACCGCTCCGGCAGCGATATGTTACAATATGTTTGTACATATATATATGTATATATATATATATGTACGTGTATGATTGTATGTATGTATGTATGCCTGTCTGTATGTATGTATGCATGCATGCATGCATGCATGTATATGTGTTTGTCTGTTTGTTTGTTTGTTTGTATGTATGTATGTATGTATGTATATCTATATACACATGTACGTTCGGGTCGGACGTGCGCCTCCAGCAGAGGCGCATGGTAAAAGCGTGTCCTCCTCACAGCGGAGGCCCATGCCAAGAAACGCCCTGCTTGCCTCCAGGGTGCACCGGGTGTCTTGAGTTTCGATGCTTTTGCGATGGAAAGCGTGACGCTCCCCCACCAATCATCCATGGACGTCCTTGGGTTTCCGGGTCGGGTTTCTCGTGGAAGGCTTCTCGTGGATCGACCCCCACTGTGATGTCCCACGCCACGACGTGTCTTCCTCTGTGACGCCCCCCCCCCTTCCCTCAGCGAGCAAAGAACGGTATAACATAAACTTTCCGCCGTCGGGGACACCTGCTCCTGGGCGGCTGGAAAGTTTATACCCCCACGGTACCATCGTAAGGGTATATACACTTTCCAGCCGCCCTGGGACAGGCGCCCCCGACAGAGAGAAGATTTATTGTACACCGTTCTTCGCCCGTTAATTCCCGTTACACGCCGGTCGTTGAAAGTAGGTATTTTTGGATTCCCAGATCCCACTCTAGTTCAAGCGCCTTCCTACTTCAAGAATCGACACGCTTTTGCTGTGTTTAGTTATTCCCGGGGGGGGCCTGGACCCAATCCACTTTATCCGCCTTCCTACTTCTTGTTTCTACCTACTTCTTCCGACCGACGTGTACTTCCCCCCGCTTCGGGCGGCGGGAGGCTGGACGCCCTCGCCGACCCGTCGGAGCTGCTGCCGCGGCTGAGCGTGCGCGCCCGGATGGCGGAGTGGGAGGCGCTGGCCGCCGCAGAAGCGCGGGGGGCGCCCTCTCGGCCGTGCGCCGCCCCTCCGTGGCAGTCTGACCTCCGATGCGCTCCTGGCATCGCTCGGACGTGAGGGGAGGCGGATTTCAAGCTGAGTGCTGCTGGGGAAACGTTTCAACGCTTGGCGCCTTCGTTTCCTTTTCGGCGGGCTGGTGGATTCGGGGCATGCGGACTTCCAGTCAAGCGGTTGCGTGATGGTGGAGCGATGCGCGGGATGGGGAAAACAAACAAAAATCTCAGCGAGAACCAGTGAGGACGATCCTGGACCATCGAGCAAGCAAAAACACGCACGAAACCGAAAAATGCACGGGAAGTGGACGTCCGAGCGATGGCGAGTCCTCCCTCCGTCCTCCCGCCCCTCGCTCGGTGAAGAGCGGCGGCGAGCGAAGGGGGGGGGAGCGGGAGATGGAGGGCCTTCTCAGAAGACCGGGGGACTGAAAGAGCCTTCCGAAGAGGGCGCGCCTCCTCTCGCTTCCAAGCCGGGCTCGTCGCCGAGTCAGAACCGCATGCACGGAGACTCTCTGTGCTCGGCGCGGATCTTTGGAATCGGTGCCAGGTTCCCTTGGCGGCAGCGCCCCCGGAGCCGCCCCTGGCTCGCTCCGCGCGCCAGGGAGGGGGTTCCAGCGCCAATCCAAGAAATCCGCGCGGGGCTCCGAGGGCCTCTGTTTGCGCAGTTCTTCTTCCTCCATGCATGGGCGAAGGACATAGCCGTCTCTGCGGCCTCGCGCGCTGGGCGTTGGGACCGCGACCCCGCGGGTGCGGAGTATTTTGTTGGCGGACGCCCCGCGCAAAACGTGTCCGTGCGACCGCGTATCTGCGGAATCGTGCTCCTGAATCCAGGCCGCGAAAGCGTGGATCTAAATACGTTCGCCGCTCGTAATTCTTCCTCCCGATGCCGGTTCGTGTCCGTCGTTGTCGCCTTCGTGGGCCTCCTCTGAGGCCATCGTCGCCACGGCTCAACCAGCTTCGAAATTCTGGTCAGAACGCGCCATGGGAGAGGTCTGGGGAGTAGTGGTATGGGTATCTTTTGATTTTCCCAGTTCCCTCTCCGATCCTTCCCTCCCTCTCCTCCCTTCCAGTGCCTCCTTCCTCGTTTCTCCCTCGTCTGGGCCTCCCCGCCTCCTTCCCCCCCTCGACCCCCCGGTTTATCATTAGCACCTCACTGTAATCAAATATTTCTGGGGGGCGGTTATCGCCGAACGATATGATTAGCACCGCGCAAATGGAACGAACATAAATAATTCCCGCGCCCCGGCTCGGGTGGTATCCCGATTGGAATTGGAATCATAAGAAGAATGGCCTATGAGTAGTAAGAATACTACTACGAATCATGATAATAGTAATCATACTAATAAGACTGTTAATAAGACTACGGATGAGAGTAATACGAGTAATACTAATACGAATCATATTCATAATCGAACTAAGAACCATACACATACTCATACTAAGCACACACACGACAATAACAATATTCATGGCAATAATAATAAGGATAGTAGTAAGAGTAATACGACTACTGAACGTAATAATAATAGTAACCATAATAATACGACTCACAATCATAATCGTACTACGAATTATCTCAAGACTACGAGTCACTCTAATCATCATACTCGTACTAGTTTTACTGAGAAGTTCTAATAAAAATAAATGCGACCTCTAATACTAATAGCACATGTTCCTCATTCTCTTCATCATCCTTGTCCTGTACGATTTGTATTGCCACCCCTGTTGAAACATTGCCGTTCCCCGGCCGTCGTGTGGGGTAGTGCATCCGAGGATATCGCCCCCACCACGCACGGCGCGTTATCTTAGCACCGCGCCCGCACAACATGATTACGACAGCTTGTCCAAAAAGACAAGAAGAACAATATGACCGCTAATAATAATACGAATGCAAATGCGAGTAAGACAAATATTAATAACACGACTATACATACGAATACGAGTACGCATAATCATAAGGGTAAAACTGCGCAAGCAGACGGGCTCCCCTGCTTCTTTCCTCCCTCCTTTTCTCATTTTCTTCATCATCCTTGTCCTCTACGAGTTTTAATATATTGAAACATTGTTGTTTCCCGGCCGTCGTGTGGGGTAGTGTGCATCTGAGGATATCGCCCCCGCCACGCACAGCGCGTTATCTTAGCACCCGCATCGCCAAAATGATTCGCCCCCCATCGTAGACACGGACGGTTCCTTTTCAAAGCTGGGCTCTTCCTTGCGTGGGACTTACTGTTGTTTTTGATGTTGATGTTGATGTTCTTGTTGTTGTTGTTGTTGCTGCTGCTGTTGTTGTTGGTGTCGCTGTTGTTGGCCTTGATGTTCTAGATACAATTATTGTTGCTGGTATTCTTGTCGTAATTCGTGTTGGTGTCGTGCCGTAAGGAAGTCTTAAGGAGGAAGAGGAGCAGGAGGAGGACTTGTTCTGTTTAGCTAGGCCAAGGCCTCTTGACTGAGGCCTTGACCCTCGGATTGATCCGTAATGGGGAATATGAGCCAAAATGGCTACGGGGGGGAGGAGGAGGAGGAAGAGGAGAAGGACCCCTGATGATGAGGAATAGGAGAAGGAGGACCCCTGAGAAGGACGAAGAGGAAGAGGAAGAGGACCCCTGCTCGGAAGGCCGAGCGCTGGGAAGGCGCGCGGCCACTCCAGTTCTCGCCCAGACCGACCACTTGACGCAGACTCGTCTGCGTCCAGAGCAGTTTCTAAGGAGTTCTCAGGCGAGGCGCTTGTTTCAGAACCACAAGGAGACCATATTGCGAGAATGTCTCAGGCGGTTTGCTTGTTTCGGCGAGCAGACTCCTCTGCGTTCACATAAAGGTGCGAGATGCCAAGGTAATGCTTCTGGGGTGCCAGGTGCGTTATACTTTCGCCGGAGAGGGGGGGGGGTCTTTAATTGCTTGATGCGGTTATTCTCTGATCGTCGGACCTTCCCATCTCCTCGGGCGGAAGACAGAGTACGGTCGGACGGAGGTATCAGATCGAGGTAGGTTCGGGGAGGATGCCACAATGTCCTTCGTGTTTGTTGGTTCTTCTTGTGCATCCTGGGGCGAGGGCGCCCTCCAGTGCTCCTCAGACTGGGTCAGCGGCGGGGCTCATGTCCGCAAAGGATGTGATTCCGTCCCAGGTCGGACCGTATCACTCGCACGCCGCCGATGGGAGTCCGTCAGAGTGTGCTGATCCTTCGTGTTTGTCTGAATGTGATCCGTGTTTTCCAGCACTGACACGCCGGGCCTCCCAGATAGGGCCCGACTGGATGGGGTCAAAATATCGCGCCGCATCGCCGATGCATCGGCGATGCGGCTCGATGTGGAGCCCGATGTTTCTTCACGCCGACGGCCCCGAGGCATCGCCGATGCAGCACCGATGCAGCACCGATGCGGCGCGAGCCTCCGTCCCCGTCTGCTCGGACCCCTTCCGGGGGGCCTCTGAACGCTCAGGGCGGCTTGCCATGGATGCTGCTCTGCTCCCGCATCCCCCCCTCCACCCTCCACCCCCTCCCGCCTCTCTCCGGCGCGAGCGGGTGGGGAGAAGCGGCTCCCTCGCAGAGCGGCCAGGAGGGGGCCACCCCACCCCGGGGCGCTGGGCGGACCCCTGCCCCGGGCGGCCCGGGCGGTGCGCCATGTTCGGTGCGACGGGCAAGTGGATATCGCCGGAGCCGCGAGACAAGGACGCACATGCTGCTTTTGCGCGGAGCAGAAGCCCACAGAGCATGCAAGTTCCCTCATGCTCTGGAGTGTTGCCTTTGAGCTGCTTCTGTGGGGTGGGTTCGTGACCTCGGGAATGCGAATCTGCAGTAATCCACCAGGGATGGATTCGGGGGCGCAGAGATGCTGTGACTTAGGACGAGTTGTGGCCTCGGGAGAGCGGATTCCGTGTGATTTGCAATGGTTTGCCGTTTGAGGAGTGCGAGCTTGATTTGGATTAATTTGGGAGGGATTGGCGCTTCGGACAAACAACGAAGCTGGCGTATTTTACTAGGGAGTGGCGTCGGGAGCGCGAGTCTCACGTAATTTGCTAGGGGTTGTGGCCTCGGACCGCCAGCGTGACGTAATTCATTGAGGATTGTGGTCTCGGGGCGCGATGCTGGGAGGGTGAGCGGTTCCTTTTCCAGCTCCCTCCTTCGCGCGGGCGTCAATCATTACAGCAGTCCCTCTTGAAGAGAGGACATGTATATTTGTAACGTCGGAGCTGGGACTGATGTAGGGAATAGGAACACCTACGCCTCGCAGCCTGTTGCCCCCCCAAGGCGGCTGGCGGAGATTGATGACGATACAGTGGAGGCCCATGCCAAGAAACACCCTGCTTGCCTCCGGGGTGCGCTTGGTTTCTTGGGTTTCGATTGTTTTGCTATGGATGGCACCAAATATCAATGGTCGTCCTGGGGTCTCAGGGTCGGATTTCTTGTGGAAGTTTTCTTGTGGGCTGGCCTGCACTGTATGTGTCCATGTATGCCAGCATACAATACTCACATGCTTGCGGTAGGTCCCGCGGCCGTGCCAGCCCAGCACCTTGGATGGCCATTCTTCGTGGGGAGCACAGGAGGCCGTATCGTTTTGACTCCCTGTGTTTGGAGCCTTGGGAGAGCCATGGCATTTGTCAAGTTGTCCGCGTCATGTCGGGGGTTCTAGTTTCCGCCTCCCGTCGTCTTCCTCCATTTTTCGATTCTCTCTTGGGCTCCTGAGGGGCAGTCCGGGGGGGGGGCGTCCGAGGGCACTCTTGGGGCCGTCCTCGAGCCCTCTTGGGGCCCTCCCTAGGCCGTCCTGCGCCGCCCAGGAGCCCTCCTGGGCCGCCTTGGTGCCGTCTGGGAGGATGCCCGGGCAATCCGGGGGCCCGCTCGGACCCGTCGTGGGGCCATCCTTGGAGGCCTCCCGGGCCGTCTCAAGCAGAAGAGGGCCCGAACCGGATGACGATGCCCAAAGCTTGCAAAAGCCGTCAGAAACACTTCGGTTGCCTCTCCCCAAGCCACTCCTTGTTACTTCTCGTGCTCTGTATCCTCCTCCGTATCCCTCCGCACCCCCTTTCTCCCACTACTAGCTCATCGTTCTGATCGTCCTCTTCTCCTCCTTTCCTCCTCAGCCCTCTCATCATCCATTCCACCTTTTCCTTGCCTTCCCACGATTCCGCCCCTTCCCTTACTGCCGTCCCGTCCTGCGTGCACTCCCCTCACGTCCCTCGTTCTCGGGGGTGGTGCGGGGCCCTCAGCGGATCCGTTTTCTTGCCCCTCCGAGGGCAGTGAGCTGTTTGCTCTGGGGTCGAGAGCGCTGGACGAGGGCAGAATCTTGCCTCGCATGCCCGCGCGAAGCCCGTGATGCGTCGGAGGATGGGTGCAGGTCGAGGGAGACCTGCGTAGGTGTCTTGCTGTCAGGGCTGTGCAAGCTGTGCAAAGGGGGTGGCGCCAAGAGAAGCCCACTAGAGTTTGCCCCCCACAGGGGCCCTCTCCAGGCTTGTGCGTCACCCCACCTACAGGGCCCCTTCTGAGTGGAAAGTCGCTTTCATTAGCCACTTGGACCCAGATTTTGTTCAGCCTCGTAGCTCAAGGAGACTGTGTTTCCGATGGCTCTGTGCTTGCTTGCTTGCTATACTGCCCTCTTCCTCCCTCCCAGCTCCCTCCTCCTCCTCCTCCTCCTCCTCCTCCTCCTCCTTCTCCTCCTCCTCCTCCTCCTCCTCCTCCTCCTCCTCCTCCTCCCCCCTCCTCCTCCTCCCTCCTCCTCCTCCTCCTCCTCTCCTCTCCTCCTCCTCCTCTCCCTCCTTCCCCCTCTTTCCGCTCCCATCTCCTCCTCCTCCTCTCCTCCTGCTCCTCCTTCCTGCTGCTGCTGCTCCTCCTCCTCCTCCTCCTCCCTCCTCCTCCTCCTCTCTGCTCCTCCCTCCCTGCCTCCCTCCCTCCCTCCCTCCCTCCTCCTGCTGCTCCTCCTCCTCCTCCCCTCTTCCTCCCCCTCATCCCTCCTCTTCCTCCTTCCTTCCCTTCTCGCTTCCCTCCTTGCGTTCCCCTTCCGTTCCCTCTTGCTTCCTCCTTACGACCCCAGCCCCTTTCCAGTCTTCCTATCCACTTCTGCTGCTGCTGTTGCTTCTCTCCCCCCTCCCCCTCGCCCGTCCGTGCCGCCATCGCTCCCGGCCTCCCGTGCTGCCTGGCCTGGCTTGAGCGGTGCCGTGCAGGAGGGAACGAAACTGTGCGAGATCTCGGTGCCCCACATCCGCGACGCCCACGATATCGTGGGGCTTCAGCCGGAGGCCCCCCCCTTCTCGTAATTACTCCGTGCCCAACGTGGGTTCAGCGCTGTCCGCAGAGGCATGGAGGGGTTGGGTGGGTGGGGAGGGGAGCGTTAGGAGTAGGGCGGGCGAAGATGAGGATGAGGGGGTGGAATATGAGCTGGGGCGGGAGGAAAGGATTGACACACCGGGCTTCTGCTTCATGCACGCTCAAGGCAAGCGGGACAAGGATCAGGAGAAAGGAAATAAGAAGAGAGGGATGTTGATGAGATGGGAGGATGAGAGAGGGAGGTAGAGCGTGGAGGAGAGAGGAGGTAGCGAAGCTAGGCGGGGAAGGGACCGGGCATGACGAAGGTGGGGGTATGGAGGCGGAAGGCAGGAGGTGGATGTTGGAGGACAGAGGGGTGAGGGAGAAGGGAGGAGCAAGGCAGGTGGAGGGAGGTGGGATGAGGATGAGGATGAGGGGGAGGATGAGGGGGAGGGTAAGGGGAGGCGTTGATGGTGGGACGGTGGCATAGACATGACAGTCGTGCTCAACTGTTGCATCACGAATTCAACATCATTCATATGCTCGAGGCCCGGAAGGAGACCACCTGGGCACTGAGCCGAGGGGGAAGCACGATAATCCAGAGGGAAGTATGCCTGCTGCGTGCAGGCGGAATGGCATTACCTGCTAAGAGAAGGCCGGGCGGGTACGACGCAGGAAGGGAATGGGCTGACGGCCCCCGAAGTGGAGGTTCAGGTGTGGTCCGTGGGAAACACTTCAGGCAATCACATCCTCGCCGGCACCTGCAGAGCGGAGCGGGCTGGGTGGGGACGACTCACGAAGGGAACGTGCGACTGACTCTGCCGCCCCTTAATGGATACTCGGGTATGGGCACTGGCAACGGGGACGGTTGAAGTGCGGAGACAGTTTGGCCTGGAGCGTCCCATATATATATATGTATAGATAGATCGATCTATACACACATATATATATATAGAGAGAGAGAGAGAGAGAGAGAGAACGTTCGCATTTGCCCCGGTCAAATTGGCATGCGGGAGAGTCCAGTCTTGGCACGCTTGTACGCGGCCACTCGTGTCCGTCTGGGAGCTGTTCTACTATAGGTGTTGCTCAGATATTTTGGAAGCAGTCGAAGCGTACGCTTCCTTGCGGTCAAACATGCAGTCAATGCAGAGGAGGGGGTACGACTCAACGTACGATTATTATCATATACTGAATTGGCTGTAGAGGCCCTGGCCAGCCCCCGGAGGATCGGCTTCGTCTTACTGGCAGTGTCGCCAACGGTGTCCAACATCATCCGGTCGACGGGCTCCTTGCAGTCAAGATCCATACGGGATGTGGTAAGCCGTGCCTGGCTCACGGGTGGATCAACGTCGTGCTCTAGCAGCCCGCTCGAGCAGAGGAAGCGCGTTCGTGCTGATGGTCACGAAGGTGGGCTCCACTGTCGAGGAAACCCTCGCCTGTCCCCGCTCCGGCGGCCTGGCCGCGGGGCGCTGGGAGAGCTCGTCCAGGCCAATGCGCACGCCGTAGCAATGCTGGGCCTGTTTTCCACTACCACCATAAGTTGGAGAGGGAGGTGGTCCTCCTCCTCCTCCTCCTCCTCGTCCTCCTCCTCCTCCTCCTCCTCCTCCTCCTCTTCGTCCTCCTCCTCGTCCTCGTCCTTCCCCCCTCCAACTTATGGTGGTGGTGGTGGTGGTCGTGGACACCAGGCACATCAAGCAATCCAGACCCGAGGAGGGACGCAACGCCTCCGAGGCGACGCGGAGCGGGGCGGTCCCTGGAGGTCCGTGGAGCCGGACGCCGCCGGCTCGCCCAGCACGCACGGCGCCAGAGGCAGCAGCCCGCGCGAGCAGCGCGACGTCGCGGGTCCGCGGAGGATCGCCTGCGCGCGCCGCGTAGCCAAGACGCCGTGCTGCCTCCTCCTCCTCCGCCTCTTGCTCCTCCTCCTCCGCCTCCTCCTCCTCCCAGTCCTCCTCCCCCTCCGCCTGCTCCTCCTCCTCCTCCGCCTTCTCCTCCTCCTCCTCCTCCTTCGGCCCCACGGCTGGCAGTGAGGAGGGGCCCGCGGGCGGCGGCGGCGGGCCTGGGCCGCGGCGCCGCGCGCGTGAGCGCAGCAGCTCGCCTCGCGTGGCCAAGGTTGCCAGGCAGCAGGAGGAGGGACAGCCGCCTGCAGGTGAACCTGCTGCTCGAAGCGAAGCAGGGGCTGTGGGCGGCAGCGCCGAGGCCAGGGAGGCCAGGATGCTGGACGTGAGCCTGCCGCCTGCAGGTGGCTCTGCTGCTCGATGCGAAGCAGGGGCTGCGGGCGGCAGCGGCGGCTGGCCGAGGCCACGGCGCCGCGCGCGGGAGCGCAGCAGCTCGCCAGGCTTGGCCGCCAAGGTGGCAAGGCTGCTGAGGGCGGCGCGGGGTGAGGCCTGCCCGACGGCCTCGGGCGCGTAGCCCGCCGAGGCGGCGGCGCGCGCGGGGGCGCGCGCTAGGGTGACCGTGGTTCGACACGGTCGCCTTACCCCGCGGGCATCCTCCTCCTCCTCCTCCTCCTCCTCCTTCTCCTCCTCCTCCTCCTCCTCCTCCTCCCTCCCCTCCCTCTCCTCCTCCTCCTCCTCCTCCCTCCTCCTCCTCCTCCTCCTCCTCCTCCTCCTCCTCCTCCTCCTCCTCCTCCTCCCCCTCCTGCTCCTCCTCCCTCCTCCTCCCTCCTCCTCCTGCTCCTCCTCCTCCTGCTCTTCCTCCTCTGGATGAACAACCCTTCGGCGGGCGGCTCCAGAGGTCTCGGCGCAAAGGCATTGCGATCGGAAGAGTGTCGTCGCGGCCAGCCTTGCCAGGTGAGTGCGCGTAAGTCTCGCCATAATCGTGGCATCGTGTACTCTGAAGGATCGCTCTGTGGCCAGCCCATGATGAAGCTCACGGAGATGATGCAAATCTCAAGCCCGAATGTGTACGGGGCTGCTCGACACTTGATCGTTTGGTGAACGGAGGAGGGTGGAGGGAGGTTCAGACGAAGGCAGAATCGAGACAAACTCGGTCCGATACAGTTCGGAAATCTCTGAGACTCGGCGGGCTTGGAGGATGTACCGGGCGCCGCGGCCCTTTCTAGCGCGTTCCCCAACGCTCTGAGGGCGTATCGGAACGCTCTGGAACATATTATCTCGATTCTCAGCCCGTCCGAAAGGTGGGCTGATGGAGGATGCGCGGCGGAGGAGGGCGGATGGAGAGTTGATCCCAAGGGCTCAGTGAACGCTCGCGTCGTGGAGTTGGTGGAGCTGGCGCCTACGTTCGGTTCGCGCCGTGTCGACTCGGCCTCGACTCCGCCGTGGGCGTTCAAGACCGAACGCCGCCTGTGGCCCAGAATCGGCCGAGATGGAACGATCTCGCGATCGAGAAGCCGCGATCGTGCGAGGCTGAACGATCCACCTCTCTGCGCGTGGCCGACGTGGGCTCCCCACGTTAGATTGAGCGTCGGTCCCCTGGAGGGGCGCGCACGTGGGGAGGCGGGCGACGCCTCGACGGGGAGGAGGAGCAGGAGGAGGAGATGCAGCAGCAGCAGCAGCAGCAGCAGGGAGGGAGGAGGGAGGGAGGGAGGGAGGAGGGAGGGAGGGAGGGAGGGAGGATGAGGAGGAGGAGGAGAGGAGGGAGGAGGAGGAGGAGGAGGAGGAGGAGGAGGAGGAGGAGGAGGGAGGAGGACGAGGAGGAGGAGGAGGAGAGGAGGAGGAGGAGGAGGAGGAGGAGGAGGAGGGAGGAGGAGGGAGGAGGAGGAGGAGGAGGAGGAGGAGGAGGAGGAGGAGGAGGAGGAGGAGGAGGAGCAGGAGCAGGAGCAGGAGCAGGAGCAGGAGCAGGAGCAGGAGCAGGAGCAGGAGGAGGAGGTGTCCGAAAGCAACGCCGTGGTCGTGACGACACGCCCTCCCGTGCTCCTCGTCGCCTCCAGCCGCGCAGCCGCGTCCGCCAGCCGGCGGGCGGCTCCCCGCGGGGGCCGGGCCCGCCATGGGGCGTCAGCAGCCGGGCCGCGTGCGCGCGGAGGCGGCCGCGCGCCCCTGCCGGCGGCGTCGGGGGCGGGGGGGGGAGTCTTTGGACGCCCGAAATGGGTACTGAAAGAATGGGTACAATGCCCAACAACAATTCCTGATCATTTTCAACAGGATTCGCTGTCCACGCCGCCGCGGCCTGTGTCCATTCGAGACAGAAGGCCGCCTGCCCAACAGCGGCCGCTGTTGGCTTGGGACAACATTTGTTGTTGGGCATAGTGCCCATTCTTTCCGTACCCATTTCGGGTGTCCAAAGAGTCGGCCCTCTGCCCTGCAGGTGGCCCCGCTGGTCCGCATGTCCCTTGGCATCGCTCGGACGTGTGCATTTTTCCTTCGGCGAGGACCATCGAGGAGCATCCTTGACCACTTGGCGGAAGAAACACGCAGGAAACCGAAAAAAGCAGAGGGAATGGACGTCCGAGCGGTGGCCCCTTACGTTGCATCTTCGGGGGACCTCGCCTGTCCCCAAGATTGGTGTCTTTTTTCGTGCCCGACGCGGGCCCGATGCGGACTCGACGCGGATCTGGCGCGAATTTGACGCGGGTTCGACACAGATTCGACACGGATCCGACGAGTCCGACATGGAGTCGACACGGATTCGACGCGGATAGGGCTGCGACGGAACAGACAAGGTCCCCCTAGGGTGCAACATAAGGCCCCGCTGGTCCGCATGTCCGTGCCTCGTGCACCAAGCTGCGCCTGACCTGGTGCTCCCGGTGCCGCGAGGTTCCAAACTCGTTCAAGCCTGGGCCGCAGGGCAGGGTCTCGAGCACCAAGGAGGGTACCGAAGCCTGAGGGGCTTCACGCGTCGGGCCCTGGGAGGCGACGCTCGCTCGACGCCGTTTCGACACTCTTCTGGGTGCTCGATCTGGGTGTCGAAACCAGCTCTGGGAATAAGGACGATGTGGCAACATCATTCTGGTGGTGCTCTCTCTCTTCCTCATCGTTCTTTTCGTCATCCTCCCCCTCCCCCTCCCACTGCCCCTCCCCCATCCCCCTTTTCCTGGTCCTGCTGTTGCTCCTCATGATTACAATCCTTCTCATTCCAGTCTGCCCCTTCTACCCTCCTCCCTTCTCGTCATGCCAGTCGTCACTCTGATCGTTCTTTTTTGGATGATGATGTCTGCAAGTCGAGGGCAGGGAATGGTGACTTCACGTAGAGAGCAGAGGGTCTCTCTCTCTCTATATATATAGGATCCGATCGTATCAGGACTACATTGCGACACCTATCAATTAGAGCCTGAATGAAGCAGCTCGGCTTAGTTGAGAGTAGAGTGCACCCATATATGATATGTGCATATGTATCCAGACAACGAGAGGTGTGTAGCTACACATACACGCATAGGTGCAACGAGAGAGAGAGAGAGAGAGAGAGAGAGTGAGCGAGACAGAAGCGGAATATGTAGAGATAGAGAGAGAGAGAGAGAGAGAGAAGAGAGAGAGAGAGAGAGAGCGAGAGAAGCAACCTATGTATGAGAGAGAGGGGGGGGAAGCGAGAGAAAGAGAAAAAGAGAGCGAGACGGATGTCATGAGAGAGAGAAAGAGAGAGGGAGTGTCAGATCTTAGAAATCAGATTGCAGGGAGCACCGAACTCGTAGTCTATCTGCTTACATCGACCACGTGCGCGCTGTCTCCTACGTGCATCGCACGAAGAGGAGGTGAGATTCCGCGCTTCAGGGTTCCAGGGTTCTGGTTTGTTGTATGTTTCATTTCGTTGTGGCCAGGTTCTGGTGGCCTAAAGAGAACAACCATCGTGTCTGGTGAGAGCCACGTAAGTATGTATCGGGGAACCGAGAAAGAGAGAGCGAACAGTACAGTAATATATATATACACAGATGATAGAAGTATGTCAGGTTGCGATTGCAGAAAGTGGAGAGTAGGGAAGGATAATCGAGTGTTAGGGCAGAGTGTCAAGAGCTTAGAGTGGGGAGTAGAGCGTACAGAGTAAATCGTTAACAGTCGAGCGGTCACGCTCTATAGTAGCGTGTCAAGAACCGAGACTACTTAGAGAGTGTATGAAGCAAGGGGTGAGACATATACCGTAGCACCCCGCAGCCGCGGATAAGAGTAAGGGTGGCGACGTTGACCTCGGCAGTCCGGCAGTCAGCGAGGCTCTGCAGAAGCCCGCCGCAGGCGCCTAACTTGAATAAGCCCCCCGCAGGCGCCTAGAAGTAACAAAGTGTAGAACGAGCCCGCCGCAGGCGCCTACTTTTCGTTAACGCAATGTGGGTGGGTCGCGGGGTGGGTTGCGGGTGGGTCGCGAGTGGGTCGCGGTTGGGTCGCGGGCGGGGTCGCGGGGAGGGTTGCGGATGGGTCGCGGGTGGGTCGCGGGCGGGTCGCAGGGTTGGTCGCGGGATGGGTCGCGGGTGGGTCGCGGGCCGAGCCACGGGGGGGACGACGCCAAACATCAACAAACAACAGCAACAACAGCAACAGCAACAGCAACAACAACAACAACAGCAACAGCAACAGCAACAGCAACAGCAGCAGCAACAGCAACAACACCACCAACAACAACAACACAACACCAACAACAACAGCATCAAACACACCACCACCAACAACAACAACAGCAACAACACCAACACCAGTAATTTTGAGACTGTTCGCTCATATCTGCTCGAGTGTCCATTAACGCGTATTTCCAGAACTCTCGATACCCGCTCTCTTCGTCTTCGATCGTACCCCTTTTGGGGGGTATCGTTTTGTCCTGCACGCCGGGCCCCTGCAAGCGGCGGGGCGGCCGCGGACCGTCGGCCTGGCCAGCGGCAGCGCTGATCCGACCCCAAGAGGGTCGGACAAGGGGCCGACCACAACAACGACGACGACGTCGACGACGACGGCGACGACGACGACGACGACTAGCGAAAGCGAGAGCGAGAGAGAGAGAGAGAGAGAGAACGACAGCAGGGCCACGAAGGGGACGAAGTAGACCACGAAGGGCGACAGCGGGGACACGAAAGGAATGCGTATGGGGCCTCGAAGAGAGCGAACGAGCGGGGGCCACGAAAGGCAGAATATGCGGGGCCACAGAAGGCAACGACGGGGCCACTGAGGGTAGCACGTGGGCCACGTAGGACAGCGATGGGGGCCACACAAGGGCGACAGCGGGGCCACGAAGGGCATGCACGTTGGGCCATGACGGGCGCGAGCGAGTGGGGGCCACGAAGGGCGTGCGTATATTGGGCTGCGGAGGGCAGGGACGGGGCCACTGAGGGCAGCAACGGGACCACGAAGGGCAGCGATGGGGGCCAAGGAGGGCGACATCGGGGCCACGACGGGCATGCGTATGGGGCCAGGGCGTGCATATTTGGGGCCACGAAGGGCAGCGAGGGGGCAATGACGGCTGCAACGAGGCCACGCAGGGCAGCGAGGGGACCACGAAGGGCTGCATCGAGGGCCACGAAGGGCAGCGAGGGAGCCACGAGGGGCTGCAACGGGACCTCGAAGGGCAGCGAGGGGACCATGAAGGGCTGCAACGGGCCACGGAGGACAGCGAGGGGACCACGAAGGGCTGCAACGGGGCCGCGAGGGGCAGCGAGGCGGCCACGAAGGGCTGCAACGGGGCCACGAAGGGCAGCGAGGCGGCCACGAAGGGCTGCAACGGGGGCCGCGAAACAAAGCGAGGGGGCTACGAAGGGCTGCAACTGGGCCACGAAGGGCAGCGAGGGGACCACGAAGGGCTGCATCGGGACCACGAAGGGCAGCGAGGAGGCCACGAAGGGCTGCAACGGGGCCGCGAAGGGCAGCGAAATGGCCACGAAGGGCTGCAACGGGGCCACGAAGGGCAGCGAGGGGGCCACGAAGGGCTGAAGCGGGGCCCGCGAAGGGCAGCGAGAGGGCCACGACGGGCTGCAACGGGGCCATGAAGGGCAGCGAGGGGACCACGAAGGGCTGCAACGGGGTCACGAAGGGCAGTAAGGGGGCCACGAAGGGCTGCAACGAATGCCACGAAGGGCTGCAACGGGGCCACGAAGGGCAGCGAAGGGGCCTCGAAAGGCTGCAACGGGGGCCGCGAAACAACGTGAGGGGGCCACGAAGGGCTGCAACGGGGCCACGAAGGGCAGCGAGGGGACCACGAAAGGTTGCAACGAGTCCACGAAGGGCAGCAAGGGGGCCACGAAGGGCTGCAACGGGGCCGCGAAGGGCATCGAGAAATTGATTCCTAAGTAATCTGTGAGGGGTTCCGAAGCGTGAGCGCAACTCCTGGGTGCCTGAGTGTCGGGAGCGCGGCGCTGGAGTAAATTGCGGAAAATTCCAACGCAACGGCGTTTTTCTTGAGTCGATTACAATCGAGTCTCTAGTGACAGCGCGACTCCAGAGCGCCGAGAGCGCGATTCCGGAATAACTTGTAAAGGAGTCCCAAGCGAGAGCACGACTCCTGAGTAACATGCGAGGAAGTCTCGGGCGGGAGCGGGGGTCCTGGCTTACTTGTGAGGAAGTCTCAGGCGGGAACCGTTCTTGTTGGGACTTGGGGGGCCAACAACGCAGTTTGAGGACTGGGACCTTCCCTGGTAAAAAAGGGTGCGGGCGCCGGGATGACGGTGAATGACCGTTCGAGGTTTTCACTCCGATTAGAGTAGCGCCATTGCTTAGAGCAGGATTGGGTGGCAGAGCCCAGAGCAGAGAGCAGGAGAGAGGAAAGACTCGCACACTTTTCTTTATTAGATTGAGGACCAGGTCGTACGTCATTCCTGGCTCTTTTTGTGCGGATGCCCATCGCTTGTGCGCTGCATGTGATTGGGGTATCCCCAAGCGCTGCTTTATCCGGGAGGAGAACATTAGGACATACAGTTTCATCACCTGGGTACTTGTGTTGTGTAGGCTGTCATGAATGAAGTGCGTCGCAGTTGCTGAACATACGACCCCCCAAGGCCTCCTCTTTGAACACTGCCCGCCGCTACATGCAATTTATTCTCAGGCCCCGTTCAGAGAGGAACGCCTCAATTTTCTACCCCCCCCCGATGGCGAGATTACAAGCGTAATTCATGTTGCTGGCCGCGTTGGTGGAAAGCGACGGAACGGGTTGTACTGCGAGCGTGGGGCTTAGGCCACAAACTTTTCCAAATGAAGCCTTGGTTAAGCACGTAAGCGATACAAAAAAACCAACGCGCCGAGGGCGACAGCGGCCCGACCCCAACGGCTTCTATCTGACGACGCACAGAGGATTCGAGGATTTCCAAGTGAAGAGTGTGTGTATTTTGGGTCGCTCTGTGTAGAGAGGGACTGGAAAGAAACAGAAGACGGCAATGACACGCAACGGTGTGGGCGGTGACGCTAACGACATCGCTGCACTTGGCGACGTGCCCTGCCCCGTCACGCCCCCACTTGTTGTGCGCATTCTGTTTCAGTCGCGTTTCGTTTCGTGTGTGTGCCATTTTCCTTGACTCGCTTTCAAGGCAAGTTGTTTTCCATCGGAAGTTGTCACTCTTGCTGTTGCGTCAGATCCCGCATGTCTGGCCAGCCTTCGGTTCCTCGACCACCCGCGTCAAGACGGTGATTGTCCACCCACGATGATGCTGGCAATGACGATGATTGTTGCAACCACGTTGAAGTTGGGGATACTACTTGCGTCACTAACGATGAGACTGCTGCTGATGCCGATGCTGATGTTGACTTCGTCTTCCTATAACTGTTCGTATCAGTGTTGTTATTATTGTGATGGCGCTGATGCTTCGTAAAGCGGTGGTCACGAACGTGATATCGCGGACGCATTTGCGCAGATTTGTTTTTTTACGAAGCATCTATATGTCACAACGGTTCAATCATAGATCACCGACCCCGGGCTTTAGCTGTAAGACGCCGTCATCATGGATCGGACCCCTCCGCTTCCCAAGTGTGCACATTCAAAGAGCGGACCCGGGGGACGCGTCATTAAGGGATTGCGAGTCGTGAAATCGAGATGGGCCTCAGTCCCCATCTGAGCCAACATGAGTTCATGCACTGCACAGGCGTGCGGCCAGCATCCTTTTCAGGCCTATTTGCTAGACGAGTCAGAGGCAGCATGCCGCATGCAGTGCAATACTGCCACGCAAGTGAGTCGTCGCGCTCCATGCCCCTCCAGTCTGCGTGCTCTTGAGCCAACTTTTTGAAATGGCACGGCCCTTCATCTGTGTAACTGTTGAGACAATGCAAACCTGAACTGAGGCGTCTGGATTAGCGACGAGTGCTGATTCCGTACACAATCAGCGCGCTCTGTCGCTAAATTCGGCGGCTTTGGCCTCATGTGTCGGAAGTTATTTTCCCTGATGAGGGAATTTGACGCCCACGCGCCAGATCCGCGGATCCGTATCCCATGTTAGTGTGCGCCGAACATTGTCGCGATGTTGTGAATTCGTTTCCCAGCTGCCGGGCGGGCAGTCCCGCCACCGTGCCCGTCGTGTGGACCACAACGGTGCAGGAGGAGGGGGAAGAGAAGGAGTTCGAGGAGGAGGAGTAGGACCACAATGGTGGACGATTCCAATGTGGATCATTTTGATGGTGGTGATTGTGTTGATGACGCTGCTGCTGATAATGATGATCCTGCTGATGCGGATGATCATGATATTGCTGATGACGACGATGCTGATGGTGATGATGATGCTGCTGTCGGTGATGCTGATGCTAATGATGATGACGATGATGATGACGCTGCTTCTGATGATGATGATGCTGATGATGATGATGCTGATGCTGATGCTGATGCTGATGATGATGATGATGATGATGATGATGATGCTGATGCTGATGATGATGATGTTGATCATGCTGATTATGATTCAATGCGCCCAGACACAGTGTTTTTAGAACTATAGAGCTATATGGCCACAGGGCTATAGGGCTGTAGGGCTGTAGGGCTATAGGGCTACAGGGCTATAGGGCTACAGGGCTATAGTGTCATATGCTATAGGATGTTAGGGCTATAGGGCTATGGGGCTGTGGGGCTATGGGGCTATAGGGCTGTAGGGCCATAGGGTTATAGGTCTAGTGGGCTATGGGGCTATAAGGCTAGAGGGCCACAGGGCTATAGGGATACAGGGCTATGGTGCTATAGGGCTATAGGGCTATTGGGCTATAATGCTATGAGGCTATAGGGCTATAGGGCTATTGGGCTATATGGCTATTGGGCTATAAGGCTATAGGGCTATAGGGCTATATGGCTATTGGGCCATAGGGCTATTGGGCTATAGGGCTATTGGGCTATGGGGCTGTAGGGCTATAGGGCTATTGGGCTACATGGCTATTGGGCTATAGGGCTGTAGAGATATGTGGCTATAGGGCTATATGGCCATGGGGCTATACGGCTATGGGGCTATAGGGTTATAGGGCCATAGGGCTATGGGGCTGATGGCGCTGTCGCTTCGTAAGGCGGTGGCCACGCAATTGAAGTTGTAAGAGCACTTGCACATAGTTGTTGATTCGGGGCATGATCTCGCAAAGACTCCGTCATAGACTAGATCTATCTCGGACCCCCCCTGCTTCCCAAACATGCATATTACAAGAGCGGTCCCCAGGGACGCGTCATTCAAGAATTGCGAGTAGTGAAACCGAGATGGGCCTCAGTCCCCATCTGAGCTAGCATGAGATCATGCACTGCGCAGGCGTGCGGCCAGCGCCCTCTTCAGGCCAGCCGCAGCATTACATTGGCTGGACGAGTCAAAGACATTAAGCCGAAAGCCGTGCAATACGGTCACCCGGGAATCTATCTATCTATATATATATATATATATATATGTGTGTGTACGTGTGTGCTCGTACCATTCCTACGCAGGAAAGAGGAGGATGAGGAGGAGGAGGAGGAGGAGGAGCAAGTGAAAGAGCAGGGAGTGGAAAGTCGAGACATCTGGTCGGTTCATCTTCACTTCATGAGGATCTCTCATGGTGCCCATCTGGACCATCTTGGCGCTGTCTTCGGGCCGCCATTGGGCAGGCTTGGGGCCGTCTTGGACCGTCGAGGGGCAGTCAAAGGCCGTCTCAGGCCCCTCGTGAGGCCCTCTTGGGCAGGTATGGGGCTCCCTGGGAGCCGTCGCGGGCCGTATACGGGCCCTCTTGGGCCGTCTTGAGGCCGTGTTGTAGGATTACCCGGCTTTTTTGGGGGCCTATTTGGCATTGGACAGTCTTGGGTCCATCTTGGCTGTCTTGAGCTGAATGAAGAAACTGAAGACGCCCACATCTTTTCAGCACCAAGGGGAACATTTTGATGTGTGCTTCTTTGGTCCCTACTGGGGGTCCTATTGTGGCCCTCTTGGCCTATCTTGGACCATTGGTTGGGGCCTCTTGGGCCGTCTTGAGGCTATACTGGGCCGTCTTGGGGCTGGCTGTGTTTGTCTTGGTCGCATCGTGGTTAACTTGACGGCCTCGGTGGCCTACCTACCTCGGCCGTCTTGGAAACTCGGGAGTGCGGACCAACTCTAGACGCTTCGTTTAACCCCACCAGCCCAGCCAGAAACGATGCTCAGACGAGTTGCCCTGATCAGGAATGTTGAGGATCATGCAGTGAGATCAAGGGCAGGGTCAGACTTCGTACCCGAAGAGGGGGAGGATGGAGGAGGAATTGGAGGAGGGGCAGGAGGAGGAGGAGGAGGATGAGGAGGAGGAACAGGAGCAGAGGGTGGAGGAGGAGGAGGAGGAGGGAGGGGGAGGAGGAGGAGGAAGGAGAATGAACAGGTGGATGAGAAGGCGGAGAGGAGGAGGGAGGAGGAGGAGGAGGAGGAGGAGGAGGAGGAGGAGGAGGAGGAGGAGAATGACCAGGGGAAGGAGGAGGATGAGGAGGAGGCCCAGGAGGAAGAGGAGGAGGAGGAGGAGGAGGAGGAGGAGGAGGAGGAAGATGGCGAGCAGAAAGGCCAGCTATAGCTGTTCGGATTTCTTTCAAGAGCTTCTTGGGATTTTCTTCTTGGGGCGTCCTCGGAGTCGCTTGGCAGTCCCTGGGGCCTCTTAGGACGTTCTTGGGTGCCTCTGGGGTGTCTCTTGGGAGCCTCTTGGGGGGTCTCTTGGGAGCCTCTTGAAGGCATCTTGGGATCTTGGAGGCATCGTTGGGGCCTCTTGGTGCCTCCTGGGCACCTCTTGGGGCCGTCTTGGCGCATCGTTGGGAGCCTCGGGGGCCATCTTGGGGCCACCTTGGAGGCGATCGATCAAAGGAGGGGGGCTCCTTAAGTAGCCCGCCACGTGGCCACCACCTTTTTTGTAACATCAGCAAGGTGTTCCCTCCCGCCGAGGCTTCTTGGGACGTCTTGGGTGCCTCTGGGGGGCCCTCTTGGGGGCCTCTTGGGGCCTCTTGGGGGTCTCTTGGGCGCCTTTTCGGGGCTTCTTGGGGGCCTCTCTGGGGCCTCGTGGGGCCTGCGAGGTACCCGTCGGGGCCGTCTTGGCGTACCCTTGGGAGCCTCGGGGGGCATTTTGGGGCCATCTTGGAGGCGATCGATGAAAGGACGGACAGTACTCGATCCCCCCCTCCAACCCCCAGGCCAACATGTTGCCATCGCCTTCGAAACTCAATGATTTTGGTGTCCTCGCCGAGTCCGTTTTGAGCGCTCTGACCCTGGCGCCCCCCCGAGAAGGGGGCCCTCGATCCGTGGGGCTCGTGGTGGATTCCTGGGCGCCTCTCCGTGTGCCCACGTGCCCATCAGGACACGATGGCCGTGCGAATTGTTTTAGAGGAGGAGGTAGGCGGAAGGAGGGGCAGAGGATGATGAGGGGACCGAGGAGGATCAGCACGGGGAGGAGGACTATGACCAGGAGGAGGAGGGGGAGGAGGAGGAGGAGGAGGAGAAGGAAGTGGAGGATGATGAGGAGGAGGAGGAGGAGGAGGACGATTGATGATGATGATGCTGCTGATGATGATGCTGATGATGATGAATATTGTGGTGATGCTGATGGTGGTGATGATAATGCTGATGGTGATGATGACGGCGACGATGATGACGATGGTGACGACGATAATGATGCTGTTCATGGTGATGGTGACGGTGATGGTGATGATGATGAGGGTGAGGATGAGGATGCGAATTCTGATGTTGGTTGTGCTGATGGTGATGATCATGATTATGATGATTATGATAACGATGGTGATGATGGTGATGAAGATGCTGCTGCTGATGATGATGATGATGATGATGATGATGATGATGATGATGATGATGATGATGTCGCCGATGATGATGGCGATGATGATGCTGTTAATGATGATGCTGATGCTGATGATGATGCTGATGCTGATGCTGATGATCGTGATGGTGACGGTGATGGTGGCGATGTTGATGTTGATGTTGATGCTGATGCTGATCACGCTACTGTAGCTGTTGTTGATGATGGGCATGGCAATGCTGCTGCTGATGAGGACGACAATGCTGATGATGCTGTTGGTGTTGATGATGATGACAATGATGACGATGCTGATGATGCTGATGACGCTGTTGATGTTGATGATGATGACGACGATGATGATGATGATGATGATGCTGCTGCTGATGATGATGATGCTGATGATCATGCTGATGATGGTGACGCTTGTTCTGAGGATGCTGAGGATGTTGCTGCTGCTGCTGATGATGCTGATAGTGATGGTGTTGGTGACGATGGTGATGTTGATGATTATCATGCTGATGCTGTTGGTGATGATGCTGCTGCTGCTGCGGATGATGATGATGATGATGATGATGATGATGCTGATGATGATGATGATGATGATGATGACGATGATGGTGCTGCTGGTGCTGCTGGTGCTGCTGGTGCTGCTGGTGCTGATGCTGATGCTGCTGCTGATGATGATGCTGATGCTGGTGCTGCTGATGCTGGTGCTGATGATGATTATGATGATGGCAGTGGTGGTGATGATGAGGATGATACTGATACTGATAATGATGTTGCTGCTGATGGTCATGGTGATGATGATGCTGATGATGATGAGGATGATGATGCTGATTATGATGATGATGATGATGATGATGATGATGATGATGATGATGATGATGATGATGATGATGATGATGATGATGATGATAATGCTGATGCTGATGATGATGATGATGATGATGATGATGATGGTGATGCTGCTGATGATGATACTGCTGCTGCTGAGGATGGTGATGCTGTTGCTGTTGATGATGTTGATGATGACGAGGATGACGAGGATGATGAAGAGGAAATGCAGGAGGAGGAGGAGGAGGAGGAGGAGGAGGAGGAGGAGAAGAAAGAGGAGCTAGAGGGGGGGCAGGAGGAGGCTGACGAGGAGGAGGAGGAGGAGGTCTTTGCAGATGTTTTAAGCCCATTGCTCAACAGAGCGCTGGCGGCGCGCTCCATTAGGGGCACCCCTTGCGGAGGCAGAAGCATTGCCCCTTTGAGCGCTCTTGGAGTCCTCTTGGGCTCCTCTCTGGGCTCTGGGGCCATCTAGACAGCAGAGGCACACATCATTCATAATCTCTAGGTTTGAGATAGATGTTGGCCTCATGGGATGGGGCCATCCTTGGGAGGCTCCGAAGCGCCTCGGGGTCTCGAGCCATCTTGGGCTATCTCGAGCATCCTGGGCTCACTGGAGCGCTGCCCCCCCCCGCCCCTCCCCCCTCCGCCAGACCCAGGGGAAGGGGGAGCTGGGGAGGGGCCAGGCTGCGCACAAGCCGCATGCGGCCTCCCCGCTCCTCGGCCGCTGCCCAGCGGACAGCCACTGGGAGCCAACACCGACTGCAGCGTTTTCGACGCCGGCGGGGTGCGCCGCGCTCGCCGCGCGCCTCAGCGCACCGGGTGCGCAAGGCGCACCGGGGGCCCCAGGCGTGCAAGGCCCGCCCGCTGCGCCAGAGGCGCCACGTGCTTCACGTGCGCCACGTGAGCCACGCGCCCCCCCCCTTGGCATCGCTCGGTGGTGTGTATTTTTCCTTCAGCGAGGACCATCGAGGAGCATCCTCGATCATTTGGCGAAAAACCACGCACGAAACCGAAAAAAACACAGGGAATGTACGTCCGAGCGATGGCCAGCCCCCCCCGCCCCCACACTCCCTGGCAAACGCCACCGCGAGATGGCGGCGGGATGGCCATCACGGTGTGTGCGCGTGGTCTGTGCAACCACAATCAGCTTGCACTGTTGGCAGCGGTGGCGTGCCCGTACACCAGTCAATATGAGCCCCCCCTCCAATCCTTGCCAACAATCATTGCAACAGGATCGTGTGGCGCCCGCGCCTGGTCCAAGAGTTTGCCACAACGCGTATTTGTTCCTGGCGACGGTGGGATGACGAGGGTGGCATGGTTTCGGGTTTGCTGCCTGTCGGGTGAGGGAGGGAGGTGTTGTTAACCAGGAGCGGAGATAAACCCCTCCCCGAGTAGGGGAAGATGTGCTCTGGAAGGGGTGCGAGACAACTAGTTTTACCACTGTCCAGGGGGCTTGTTGTCGGATTGTTGGGACGAGTGTGCGCGTCGCCGAGACGAGAGCCCTGCTTCCTATCTCTTGATCCGTGAACCTGTTGAGGATTGGTTGAGCGAGTGCGCGCGGTGTCATAGCGACAGCCCCCTCGATCCATGAGACTGTCAGCTATCTCAAGCTTCGAGGCATTACGCGTTGCGGAAGTCTCGGGCGGTCTTTCGTTTGCCCTGACGACACGTGACAGGGAGCAGCTAGATATACGGAAAAAAGGATTAAGGAGGGGGGGGGCAGGCGGGAGAGGGGGTGGAGGAGCAGAGGGAGGGAGAAATGACGGAGGGGAGGGAGGGGGCAGTAGGGATTGC
>CAUYUJ010007546.1:422408-460638 GCA_963575745.1 Prorocentrum cordatum | reverse complement strand
AGGAGGAGGAGGAGGAGGAGGAGGAGGAGGAGGAGGATCAGTGCAAACCGAAGAGCCACCAACGATGTTGCACTTAAATCCTCCCTCCGAGTTCCCTCTTCCTAGGTCCTTGCGCAATCTTGGCAATCCTGGACCGTACGACAGCGCCCTTCCTGGGACTTCAATCGCGCGAATCAGCCTAAGTGTTGCGTCCTGACGACCCTAAATCGTGCCAGAACGCGCTTCGTGGGTCAAGCTCACGAACCCAATGCGGCTGGTGCAAACTCTTCAAACGAATGCGCGCGGCGCTCGGGCGAGAACCACATTTTGAACACGGGGCGCCCTCCACCCTTGAAGCCGATGCAGTGTTGTTTGACGAATGCGCGCGGCGCTCGGACGATGGCCACATGTTGAAAACCATCCGCCCCCCATCCTCGAAGCTGCTGCAGACTTCAGATTTCAGGGTCATACGTGGTGCGGAAGTCTCGGGCGAACCGCCCGTGTCCTTGCCGATGCGTCTTGGGGTGCGACAGGGAGGGGGTATTCATGAGGAAGCTGGGATGCGATAGGAGGGGGAGGATGAGGAGGAGGAGGAGGAGGAGGAGGAGGAGGAGGAAAGGGAGGACGAGGGGGAGGAGGAGGAGGAGGAGGAGGAGGAGGAGGAGGAGGGGGAGGAGGAGGAGGAGGAGGAGGAGGAGGAGGAGGAGGAGGAGGAGGAGGAGGAGGAGGACGCTCCACACTCCAGCCAAAGCCGTCAGCCTCGATTTACTTGTTGCGACCCGCCGGTGCCTGCCGCTCTCCCCAGAGCCCCGACGGGGTGCTTTTTTTCATGCCGTCGACCCCCAGAGGTCTCGACCCATCCTTTAGATGCTCGTTTCGGGGACCTTCCTGGGGCCCACCTGACGCATCTGTTCGGCTCTAGTTCGACCCCAGTTCGACCCAAGCTCCACGCAAGTTTGACTCAAGTTCGGCTCAGGTTCGACTCAGTGTCGATTCACATCGACGGACGTTCGACGCAGCTTCGACACAAGAGTGGAGCGAGTGTCTCCAGGAAGGTCCCCAGAATGAGCATCCAACCACCCCCCAGCTCTGGCTTTTCTCCCTGAGCTGTTTTTTGGCGGCCCCATGGCCTGGCGAGTGCCCCCAGAGGCCCAGCGTACGGCAGGTTCGTGTCATGTCGACCGGCGGCGACCCCGCCAGCGGCGTTCAACGTTGAACGCCGAGGGCTTCCAGAATCGTTTGATGTGGAACGATTTGGAAGTTTCGCAAACGGCCGATCGTTCCACGTTGAACGATCCCCGCGGTGTCAAGAACCAATGCCGAGGTCGACACGAACCTGCCGTAGCGAAACACCTCCCGTCATGCTTTCTCGGGTGAAGAGAACCATGCACATGCACCGACCTTGGCCTGGCCCATCCTGGTGCCCAGGTCCGGTGCACGTGCCCTCCTGGCCGAGGCAGGATGGCGTGTGCACCGATCCTGGGTTCAGGGTGGGCCCCGGCCAGAATCGGTGTATCGGGATCCGCATCGGCGCCCGCATAGGAATCCGTATAAGAGGAGGAGGAGGAGCAGGAGGAGGAGGCGGAGGAGGAGGAGGAGGAGCAGGAGGAGGAGGAGGAGGAGGAGGAGGAGGAGGACGGGGAGGAGGAGGAGGAGGAGGAGGAGGAGGAGGAGGAGGAGGAGGCAGTTTTCTCTCCATGGCCCAGCGGGGGTCTGTGGGGGGGCCAACGCGAGCCGCCCGCTCGCCGGCCCAGCGCCGAGATGCGTGGGCCGCAGCGCCCGACCGCGCCGCCGGGAGACTGGCGGGCATCGCCGGGAGACTGGCGGGCCTTGGCGCCGAGGCTGTCGAGGAGGGAAGCGTTCGTCAGCGAGCGCGCTCCGCGGCTCGCAGAGTGATAATGCTTGGCTTTTCGAGCCTGGTGTTGACCTCAACCCTGTCACTGGCCATCCCGATCTGCTGTTTGACATTGTACCTGATATGGGGCCCCAGCTTTGGCGCTGAGCTAAACAACGCCCGCATGGCCAGAGTTTGAACAAAGTAGCTGACCTACATGTGGCCCGTTCGGCTCGCAGAGTGCTTGCTCGCAAACGTCCGACGACAGAAAAACATCTCCCTGCATATGTAATGGATCGTAAATCCCGCGCGGCGGAGCCAGGCGATTCTTGACGCTTCGGTTATCCCCACGAGCCCGTGCAGAAACGATGCCCATGAGAGCTGACGGGGGGAGGGAGGAATGGGCACGCATGGTCAAACAGCGAGGGAGGCTTGGGAGGCTCCGTGGCCATCTCGAGCCGTCTTGGAGCGGTCTTGGGGCCGTTTGGAGCATCTTGGGAGCCATCTTGAGCCAGCTTGGGCTATCTGAGCCATCTTGGAGGCCATTTTGGGCTCTCTGAGGCCATCTTGGGTTCTCTGAGGCCGCTCGGGGGCCTTTCGGGTGCCTCTTGGGGCTTCTTGGGGCGCTCTTTGGGCCTTCTTGGAGCTCTCTTGGGAACCCTGGAGCCCTCTTGGGGCCATCTTGGAGGCTGTCGATCAAAAGAGGGGGTTCCTTTATCTCCACCCCCCCCCCTCGGGGGCCACGATCCTCGTGATGGGGTGGAGAAAAATGGCCCTCCCAGGGGCCGAAAAAGGACGCTCTAACTCGTCGCGACCCCCTCTCAGAACACCTCAGGGAGGGGAGGGGGAGGGTTCCCCTCCTCGAAGGGGAGAGGGGTTGTGGAAGAAGATAGAGACCCTCCTTAGACCACCTGTCGCCTGACGGGCGGCTGGTGGGATTCTAGACGCCTCGCGTATCCCCACCAGCCCATCCAGAAACGATGTCCAGGCGGGTTGAGGTGATCAGGGAAGTGCTGGAGCAAAGAGGTGGACGGCCGAACCGTGCGAAGGAGGGAGGAGGGGAAGGAGGAGGCTGGATGGATGGATGAGGGAGTGGGGAGAAGGACTATTACTACGACGATGATGCTGATGATGATGATGATGATGCTGATGATGATGATGATGATGATGATGCTGATGATGATGATGATGATGACGACGATGCTGATGACGATGCGGATGATGCTGATTATGATGATGATGATGCTGATGCTGATTATGCTGATGGTGATGCTATGATTGTGATTCTGCTGATGCTGAGGCTGATGCTGATGATGCTGATGCTGCTGCTGCTGATGATGATGATGCGCTGATGCTTCTGATGCTGATGCTGTTGCTGATGATGCTGATGATGATGATGCTGATGTTGATGCTGCTGCTGCTGATGATGATGATGATGCTGATGCTGATGCTGATGACGATGACGATGCCGATGACGATGACGACGATGCTGATGCTGATGATGATGATGATAATGATGAGGATGAGGATGATGATGATGCTGATGACGATGGTGATGATGATGCTGCTGATGATGATGATGGTGATGACGACGATGATGATGATGATGATGATGATGATGATGATGATGATGATGATGATGATGATGATGACGATGATGAGGATGATGATGACGGTGGTGGTGGTGGTAGTGATGATGATGATGCTGAGGAGGAGTAGGAGGAGGAGGAGGAAGATAATTCTTTACGCTTCGCGTATCCCCACCAGCCCATCTCACAACAGCAACTCTTGCGAAGCATGCCGACAGTCGTATTTTTCAGGCGTGTGTCCGCTTGGCCCCGCATATCTCCCCTGTTCCTCCTTCCTCCCGCCTCCTTGTACATCCTCCTTGTGGGGGGAGCGGGAGAAGGACGAGGCGGAGGAGGAGGGAGAGAAAGCGCTCCTCGTGGTTTGAGTCGTTTGGGGTTTCTCGTCCTGGTGTGAGTCGTTCGGGCCCTTCTTCCTGGTGTGAGTCGTTCGGGCTCTTCGTGGTGTGAGTCGTTCGGGCTCTTCGTCCTGGTGTGAGTCGTTCGGGATTCTCGTGGTGTGAGTTGTTCGGGCCCCTCGTCCTGGTGTGAGTCGTTCGGGCCCCTCCTCCTGGTGTGACTCGTTCGGGCTCCTCGTGGTGTGAGTCGTTCGGGGCCATCGTCGTGGTGTGAGTCGTTCGGGCTCCTCGTGGTGTGAGTCGTTCGGGCGCCTCGTCCTGGTGTGAGTCGTTCGGGCCCCTCCTTCTGGTGTGAGTCGTTCGGGCTCTTCGTGGTGTGAGTCGTTCGGGCCCCTCGTCCTGGTGTGAGTCGTTCGGGCTCCTCGTGGCGTGAGGCGTTCGGGCACCTCGTCTCCTTTTGGGGCGTCTTGGGGGCCTCTTGGCGGCCCCAGGGGCTTCTAGGAGCGTCTTGGGGTGCCTTTGGGGGAGCCTCTTCGGGCCTCTTGGGAGCCTCTTGGAGGCCGTTTGGGGCGTCTTGGGGGCCTCTTGGCGGCCCCAGGGGCTTCCAGGAGCGTCTTGGGTGCCTCGGGGGAGCCTCTTGGGGCCTCTTGGGTGCCTCTTGGGGGCATGGGCGCTTCTTGGGGCCATCTTGGAGGGGATGGATCAAAGAAGAGGGGAGCTTTAATGAGCGCTGGCCCCTCAGAAGGGCAAAATGAGCCCAAAACCTTTGTAAAATCAATGATTTTGCCTTGAAGGAAGAGGGGAGCTTTAACGAGCGCTGCCCCCTCAGAAGGCCACAATGGGGCCAAAACCGTAGTAAAATGAATGATTTTGGCTTCAAAGAAGAGGAGAGGGTTTTTTTGCTCCCCCCCGTCGGGGCCAGAATCCTCGTGAGGGGTGTCGTTTTTTAGCCCTCCCAGGAGTCGAACATAACCCCCCTGACGACCCGCGAAAGGACCTCTCCAGGCCCAGGGGGAGGGGGTAGGGGGAGGGGTAAACCCCTCCCCGAAGGGGAAGAAGGGGGGTTGAGAACAGAGCGGGCTCTCTAAACCACTCACGCCCAAAGGGCTGGGGCAGCGACTAGCGCCGATGTATTGTCGATCAGAGTCTGCTGCGTCGATTGGTGTAGATTCGCAAGCGCCAGCAAAATGGCATCGGAGGCTCCCATGAGTTGCCGCAGAACGGTAGGTTCGCGTCGTGTCGACGGGCTGCGAGCCGCCCCCAGCGTTCAATGCCGAACGCCGCCGGCGACCCAGGATTGGTCGATGGTGAACGATCCGGCGCTTCGGAAACGGTGGATTGTTTGAGGTTGAGCGATCCCCGCGGTGACAGAAAGAACTGCCAGCGTGGTCACGCCTCCGACCCCACCCTCGCTGGGAGCGGCTGGGGGTGGGGTCGGGGGCGAAAGGGGCAGATTGACGGGCCTGTTTTCCATAAGTTGGAGGAGGAGGAGGTCCTCCTCCTCCTCCTCCACCTCCTCCTGCTCCTCCTCCTTCTCCTCGTCCTCCTCCTCCTCCTCCTCCTCCTCGTCCTCCACCTCCTCCCCCCCTCCAACTTATGGTGGTGGTGGTGGTGGAGAACAGGCCCACCAGATTGGTTGCCGTGGAGTCGGCAGTGGGCGCATCGTCGACCGATCGCTCTCCTGTGCGGGGCGGGGCACTCGGGCCCCGCTCGGCGAGGAGTGAGCGACCCGGAGAGTCGATGGCCCCCCCCCCCGCCTGGGCCGCGCGTGGAGGGGGAATGGGCAAAGGAGGAGGAGGAGGAGGAGGAGGAGGAGGAGGAGGGGGAGGAGGAGGAGGAGGAGGAGGAGGAGGAGGAGGCGGCGGCGGAGGAGGAGGGAAAGGAGGAGGACCCCCTCCCCCTCCAACTTATGGTGGTTGTGGTGGTGGTGGAAAACAGGCCCATCTCGGAGCTCCGCGCGGATATCTTGGATCTGCGCTGGGCGCCCTTGGCGGCGCCTCTGGCGCCGCGCCTGGCGCGTCCCGCGCGCCAGGGACAGAGGTCCAGCTCCGATCAAAGGGAGCTCCGAGAAAATACGTCGACACAGTTTTTGTTTCTCCAGGCTCGCTCCGCGGCTGGCCCCAGCGGGCCCGCTGGCAGAGGCCGACGTCAGCCTGACGCCGCAGCCTGTCTGGCCCCGCTGGTGCGTCGCGCCCTCCCGGGGCGCGCGCGCCGAGCCAGCCGCCCTCGACCAGCTCAGCGTGCTCTCCTCGCCGATCCCGCGCAAGTTTGGCGACGGCTCGTGCACGGGTGTGGCCGCGGAGGGGCCAGAGCCAGTCGCCTCCACGGCCAACCAGGCGCTCCGCCGCGCGGCCGCCGCCGCTAGCGTGGGCGCTCCGCCCGGGCTCGCGGCGCCGGACCGGCAGCAGCCCTCCGCAGCCTGGCGCGCGCAGCCCACGCCGCCGCGGGTGCCTGCCGAGCCAGCGGCGCTGACGTGGGAGCAGCACGCGCACGCCGCGCCGAAGGAAGCTCCGCGGCCAGCGCCGCCCCCGTCGCCGCCCGCGCGGGCCACGGAGTGCAGAGGACTCGCCGGCGACCCGCGGGTGCCCCGCGGGGAGCCGCCGCGGTCGGCCGAGCCCTGCCCGCCGTGCGGGCAGCCGCAGAGGACCTTGGAGCCGAGGAAGGGCGGGGAGGTCCGAGGTTCTCGGCTCGGGGAAGGTTTTTGCCAACCATCCTGTGGTGTTGGGTCCTCGTTCTGAAGAGACAGGGCCCCTCGTCCTCCCTCCTTCCTCTTCCTTCCTTGCTTCCTCCTCCTCCTCCTCCTCCTCCTCCTCCTCTCCTCCTCCTCCTCCTCCTCCTCCTCCTCCTCCTCCTCCTCCTCCTCCTCCTCCTCCTCCTCCTCCTCCTCCTCCTCCTCCTCCTCCCTCCCTCCTCACATCTCTGCCTCTGTCTCCCCCACCCAGCATAGCGTTTCGTGGCCCCACAGAGAGCTCCACCGAAGGCCCCAGTGTCACCGCCCGCATGCGCCCCCCCCACCGCAGTGCAGCGTTTCGTGGCCCCATACGGAGCTTCAACGAAGGCCCCAGTGGCAACGCCCGCATGCGTTTCCCCACCCAGTACAGCGTTTCGTGGCTCCATAGGGAGCTCCACCGAAGGCCACAGTTGCTGCACTCGCATACGATCCCTCCGCCTAGTACAGCGTTTTGCGTGGTCCCATAGGGAGCTCCACCGAAGGCTCTAGTGGTACCGCCCGCATGCGTCACCCCCCACCCAGTGCAGAGTTTCCTGGCCCCATAGGGGGCTCCATCGAAGGCTCCAGTGGCACCGTCTGCCTGCGTCACCCACGCCCCAGTAGGGCCCCAGTTGCTGCACTCGCATGCAGTTGCCCCATCCAGTGCAGCGTTTCGTGGCCCCATAGGGAGCTCCACCGAAGGCTCCTGTGGGGGTGTTCGCATGCGTTTCTCCCACCCCGTACATCGTTTCATTGCCCCATAGGGAGCTCCTCCGCGGGCCCAAGTGGCGGTGTTCGCATGCGTTCCCCCCGCCCAGCACAGCACTTCGTGGCCCCATGGGAAGCTCCACCGAAGACCCCCGTGGCTGTACTCTCATGCGCTTCCCCCACCCAGTACAGCGGTTGTCCCATAGGGAGCTCCACCGAAGGCCCCAGTGGCGGCCCCGCCCCATTGCGGCGCACCACTTTTCGCGGCCCCGTAATGCGTTCCTCCTAAAGCACCAGTGGCGCAGCGCCCACATGGCGACCCCACCTCACATCGGCACACCCTTCGCATGCTTCATGGCCCCGTGAGGAGATCCCCCGAAGGCGATACCCGCAACATCGGTACTCACAACTCCAGATGTATGAGTCCTTCGACAGGATAATGTTGGCCTTTTCTGACCTCTGAGACCATTTTTGGGCTGTGGGTCAGTGAAAGACGTAATTATCCGGTGTGGCACATCGCACCAGATGGAACTCGGGATGGGTTCGGGAACTGCTTTTGAGCGGATCTGGCTCCGTCGTCCCTCCTGACTGATTTTCTGGGGTCCCAGCCAGTTCAGACTCTCCGCCCGCCTTCAAAGAGGATCCGACTCTGCGCGCACATCCTGCTCCACATGCAGGCCCCGGGCTTCGACCTGGTCCCCCGCCTGATCGGCAGGAGCGGCTGCAACATGCGGCGCATCTTCGGCGCCACGGGCGCCAAGGTCAGGATCAGGGGGCGCGGCAGCGGCTTCCTGGAGGGGAGGTGCCTGCAGGAGGCCCCGATCCCGCTGATGGTGGTCGTCAGTATCGTTTAACCGACCCCCATCCCCGTCCCCATCCCCTTCGAGCCCCCACCAAATTACCTCCCCAGTTGGGGATACACCCCTCGAAACCCGAAGGGAGCGGCCTATCTCCCCATCTATGGTTGTAAATCGGCAAGTGGGGCCCAGGCCACGCCGCTGGGGGACAGGGATCGGAGAGCTGATGCGCTCAGGTCGTCACCGCGGGGCCGGAAGACGCGGCGGGCTTCGTGGTGGCCGTGGAGATGGTGCTCCAGGAGCTGCGCGGCCTGGAGGAGGCCTTCCGGCTGCACTGCCGCCGCGGCCAGCTGAGGCCCGGGCGCCGCTGCTTCAGCGTCGAGGCCACGGGGCCCGCGAGGGACCACCTCGCCGAGGCGCTCGTGGACGTGCCTCTGGTCGACGTGCGCCTCCGGGGGAGGAGGCAGTGCAAGACGTGAGGCGCCGCCCACCGCTCCCTCCTCCTCCTCCTCCTCCTTCTCCTCCTCCTCCTCCTCCTTCTCCTCCTCCTCCCGTGGGGCATGCCTGCCCCTCAACGGGCGCTCCTTGTGATCGCCGCTGACCCCTCTCGCCCGGCGATGCGCGCGCCCGCTCCCGCCTCTTCCGGACACCGGCCTTCGCTTGCGAGAGCCCTTTAAAGTCGTCATGAAACGATCCCGGCGTCGGGCCTCTGGGGGGCCGCGCCATGGAAAAGGCGCGGCGCCGGGGGGTCCGCGCTGTCCGATCTTTCGGGGCGTTGTCCCACCGATGCGGTCTCTCCCCTCCTCGACCCTCCATCTACCTCTCCATCTCTCTCCTCCTGCCTTGGCGTCGCAGCCTCTGCCTCGGCCCCGTGCGGTCGGCCGCGACGACCGCCGCCGCCCCCTCGCCTGCCTCCCCTTTCCTGGGCCTGCACGGGGCCACTCGTCGCAACGGCTCTGCGTGGGCCCGCCTCGACAAGCGGTCGGCCACGCGCAGAAGGGGGGTAAATGGGGGAGGGGGGAAGGCTTCTATAGAAGCACCCCGGCTTCTTAGAAGGTGCGCGCCATTCTTTATGCGCGTGCAAGGCCGGCGCCTTCTAGGACGCAGCCCCCTTTCTGAGGTGCCTTCCCCTCCTCCCCTTTGACCCCCCTCTGCGCGCCGCCAAAGCGGGCCCGGATGGGCCCCGGCCGACGGCTCGGGGGGCCGAGCTTTGAGCGGGCTCGGGTCGGGCGGGGGGGGGCATGACGTGGATGAGTCCGTCGCAGCGCTCTCTGGAACGCTCTCAGAGCGTTCCAGAACGCTCTGGGAGGGCCGCGGCGCCGTGGGGATCGTCCAGAGCCGCCGGATCTGAGAGATTCTCGATGTATCCTTACACGAATGTGTCCTCGCCCTGGCCTAGTCCTTGTCTTATGGGGGGGCCGATTTTGAGCGGATTCGGGCCAGGCGGGGAGGGGCCGCCGTTGTCCCAGCGGGCCCTCCTCCGAGTCGTTCGCTTGCGCGCCCAGGGGCGCCTGGGCGGCCGCGAGAGTGCGGAAGGCTAGCGTGCGCGGCGAGTCGTGGCCGGCACGGGCCATTGGGCCACAGGCAACTCTGCGGGCCGCAGTCGCAGCCCGGGCCAGCGCGCCGGGCCGCCCGGCCCAGGCTCACGCGAGGCAGCAGCCCCCGGGCGGGAACAGACGGGCCCCGCCCCGCGCTGAGACCAGGCCATGCGTTTTGAGTGCATGGCTGTCCTGGGCAGGGAGCGTTTTCGCTCCATCTCGCTCTCATTCAGAGGGCATTGTGGCATTGCCCAGTCTGCAGCTGTGCTGAGTGGCAGTCTGCTGGCCCTCCTGGGCTCTTCGGCGCTGCGGAACGCAGTGCTGCAGATGGTGAGCTGCGCAAGCTCCCTCGCGCTCTGGCGCGCGGTCTGGTCGCAGGCGATTCCTCGCCCTCAACCCCCGAGCTTCGCCCGAAAAGTTTGGCCTTGCATTCGAAGCGCTTGGGGGCCATTCGGCCGCTCCCCTATCGAGGATGGACGCCCCCCCCATCGTAAATCCCAGGGCTGGGCCCCAGATTATTTCTGGTCCACTCGAAAACCCCTATGAAGCCTGGGATGGGGGCCGACACATCCCCTGTCATCTGGGGGCCCACGTCATGAAACGATCACGGCGTCGGGCCTCTGGGGTCCGCGCCATGGAAAAGTCACGGCGCTGGGGGGTCCGCGTTGACCGATCTTTCGGGGCGTTGTCTCACCTCATCCTGCCTCCTAACTGTAGGCCTCCCGGATGGGGTCCGAGCAGATGGGGTCGGACTATCGCACCGCATCATCGCTGTCGCATCGTCGATGCGTCTCGATGTGGAGCCCGATTTTCTCCGCGCCGACGTCGCCGATGCATCGCCGATGCATCGGCGACGTGTCGGCGAAGTGGCGCGATCTTTCGACCTCATCTGCTTTGACACCAGTTGGGAGGCCTATAGGCATGCCGACCAGGCTGGATGCGGAGCGCCTGGCCCGTTGTGGTCTTGACCTGCGCTGCTACTAGGTTACTGCTGGCTCGTCGAAGCAGCGAGTGCGTGCATGGGCTCGCCCATCGCTGGGCTGAACCGGGGACCCCGGTTCTCTGAGACGGATCTTTGCGCGCTGATGTTTCTTTGCTTGCGCGCTTATGGTTATCTCATGTATGTTTATCGAATGCGCTTCGAATGCGCTTAATTCGAGGGCTCGTCTTGCACGTCGCGAGCGTGTAGCCTGACAGGCAGCCGCTGGCGGCAATCTCACCCCAGTGCCGTCCCCCCTACCAGCCTCTATTGCATGCAATTCTGCTGCTTATCCCACCGTCTTGCTTCCTCGACAGCGCTGCTCCCGCCTCTTCCTTTCAGCTTCTGGCTCGCTTCTGAGTTTACTGTTTTCTTGTCCCATCTCAGCAGCCTGGCGGATGATTAAGAAATATGCAGAGTTTGCATTTTCGAAGTTTCTTAATCACAGCCCTCGCTGCACTGGGAACGCATTTCATGAAGCTCGTCCGACGCTTCACCGCGGAAAACAGAGGAACTACGACCACCACATCCCAAAAGTGTTGAAGCCTGCCAAGGACGGAGACAACGCTGAAGGCACGGAACAAGGATTACTCCAGACACGTAGATGCAATCTCGTCATGATGATTGTGCTGCTGATGATGTTGCTGCTGCTGCTGATGGTGTTGGTGATGGCGATGGTGGTGATGATGATGCTGCTGATGATGATGTTGTTGATACTGATGATGATGGCGATGATACGGATGATTGTGCTGATACTGATTAATGCTGCTGATGATGTTGATGCATCTGCTGATGGTGATGATGACGATGAATATGCTGATGATACTGATGCTGATGCTGATGCTGATGCTGATGCTGATGCTGATGCTGATGAAGATGCTGCTGATGATGATGATGATGATGCTGATGATGATGATGATGATGATGATGATGATGATGACGATGATGTTGATGATGATGATGATGGTGGTAGTGGTGACGATGACGAGGAGGAGGAGGAGGAGGAGGAGGAGGAGGAGGAGGAGCCGCCAAGCACGAATCTTATTCATGGCGCGCGAGGAGACTCATACCTCCGCTCCGCGCACCCTGCCTGGGTGGATGAGGCACCGCTCAGTGCTACGGCGAAAGGCTGCATACAGGGTGCCACTGCGTGGAACCTTGGTGGCTTGGGTGATTTTACGGCCGATGAGGGCTGTCATTGTCTCAAAGTTGGCGATCCTAATGTCTGTGACAATGACGATGACGAGGAGGACGATCAGGAGGAACAGGGATGAAGATTTGACGAAGAGGAGGGGAGGAGGAGAAGGAGGAGGAGGAGCAGGAGAGGAGGAGGAGGGGAAGGAACAGGAGGAGGAGGAGGAGGAGGAGGAGGAGGATAATGAGGAGCCGTGCCAAAGGGGCAGTTGAGGAGGAGAAGTCCGACACTGAGGGGGAAGAGGAAGGGCAGGGGCAGGGGGAGGAATAGTAGGTCGAATACCATGGCGACGATAATGATAATGACAATGCGGATGATACTAATGATGGTGGTGGTGGGGGTGATGATGATGCTGCTGATGATGATGATGCTAATGATGATGATGATGCTGGTGATTATGATGATGATGCTGATGATGATGATGATGATGATGATGATGATGATGATGCTGGTGACGGTGACGGTGATGATGATGGTGATGCCGATGATGATGACGATGGTTCTACAGGCTTACGCCACATCCGCCGACCCCTTCTGTGAGTGTTGCGAGGCCAGGAGTTTCTGGCCAGCGGCGTCTTGTGTGAGGGTGCGGTGTCGCGCGCGGGTTGGTGGCAGATACGTAGGGGGTCCAAATGTTTGCGTGATGCCGGAGGTCTGGGGCGTGTTTTGCGAGCGCCTTGCGTGCTGTGCACCCGGGTGCGGGGTGTCCTTCTGGGAGGTCGGCCTTTCGACCCGCAACAAAGTGGAGGACCACCGGAAGACGAAAGGAGCAAGAGTAGCGTGCGGAAGTTGTGATCAGCGAGGCATCACCGCGAAAGATGTGGCAGATGAGTCGATGCGGGTGAAGAGGTTGTTGACGTTCGCAGCGCGGACGAAACAGTTCGCGTGGCAGCAGCACATTAGCGCCGAGCAAGATAGTGAGCACGTCGCGAGGAAGAGTAAGGCTGTATGCGCGGAGTGCATTGCAGTTGGCTTGACGGCTCGCAATACGGAAGCGTCTGGGGGTCTCTTGGGGGCCTCCTGGGGGCCTCTTGGGGGCTCCTTGGGGCGTCTTGGCGGCCTCTTGGGGGCCTCTGGCGGCTTCTTGGGGCACTCTTGGGGCCCCCTGGGGCTCGTGGGGGCGGAAAGCTAGATTTTTGAATTTTTTGTTGCCTTCTTGGGCTCCTCTTGGTGCCGTCTTGGAGCCTTCTTGGGCCGTCTTGGGGGCTCTTTGGGCCGTCTTGGGGCCCTCTTGGGCTATCTTGGGGCCGTCTTGGAGGTTTATTGGGCCGTCTTGGGGCGGTCTTCGGGGCCTCTTGGGCCGTCTTGGAGCGTCGGAAAGCCCACGAGACGAACTTGTGCAACATATACGTTTTACGACGGAAATGAACAATTTTTTGCGTCTAGGGATCCTCTTGGGACGCATCTTGGGGGCCCCTTGGGGGCGTCTTGGGCCAGCTGGAGGCCATCTCGGGTGTCTTCGATCGCTCTTGGACCGTGTGGGACCATGTTGGGCTCTCCTGGAAGCCACTTGGAGCGCTCCTGGGGCGCTCTTGGGGCCGTTTTCGGGGCTCTCTTGGGCCGTCTTCTGCGCCTCTTGAGCCGTCTTGGCGCCCTCGTGGGCTGTCTTGGGGCCCTCTTGGCGGCTTCTTGGGCCGTCTTGGTGCGCTCTTGGGGGCCTCTTGGGCCGTCATGGAGCGTCGGAAAGCCCACAGGGCGAATTTATGAAACAAATCAACGTTTTACGAAGGGAACGGGCCAACTTTTTGCGTGTAGCGGCCCCCTTGGGGCGCATCTTCGATGCCTCCGGGGGCCTCTTGGGGGCATCTTGGGCCGTCAGGAGGCCATCTTCGGTGTCTTTGATCGCTCTTGGACCGTCCGGGGCCATATTGAGCTCTTTTGGGGCCACTTGGAGCGCTCCTGGAGCGCTGGAACGCTCTTGGGGCCGTCTTCGGGGCCCTCCTGGGCCGTCTTGGACGCCTGTTGGGCCGTCATGGGGCCCTCTTGGGCTATCTTGGGGCCTTCTTGGAGGTTTATTGGGCCGTCTTGGGGCGGTCTTGGGGGCCTCTTGGGTCGTCTGGGAGCATCGGAAAACCCAGAAGGCGAACGTGTGAAACATGTACGTTTTACGAAGGGAATGGGCCAATTCTGCTTCCAAGGATCCTTTTGGGACGCATCTTGGAGGCCTCTTGTGGCCTCGTGGGGGCCTCTTGGGCCGTCTAGGAGGCCTCTTAGCCCGTCTTTGGGCCATCTTGGGCGTTTTGGAGCGATCGTTTGGCGTCTCGGGGCCCTCGTGGGCCGTCTTGGAAGCGTCTTGAGGCCTTCTTGGCTCGTCTTGAGCCGCGTTTGTGCCCAAACAAGCCCCGTGACGCGCTCGTCGTCGGCGAGTGGGGGGGGTCAAATCTCTGGTTTGGGGTCCCTGGGGGGGGGGGAATATGGGGGGGAACCATCTCACACGCCTAGAGACCCACAAGGGGTCGGCGGATTATGATCATGATGATGATGATGATGCTGATGCTGATGATGATGATGATGATGATGATGATGATTCTGATGATGATGCTGACGATGATGATGGTGGTGGTGAAGATGATGATGATGATGATGAGGATGATATGATGATGATGATGATGATGATGATGCTGGTGGCGATGTTGATGATGATGATGCTGATGATGACGATGTTCATGATTAGGTTGTTGATGATGATGGTGGTGATAATGATGGCAATGCTGATGCTGATGTTGATGATGATGTTGATGGTACGATGCTGGGCTCTTACGGGGAGCCGCGACCGCGCGGTAACGCAGAGATTGCCCGATGGTCCGACACATCCTGTCGTGTCTGCACCCTGTCGCGCGGGCGCGACGGCCAACGGTGGCTGGACATCATCTTTAGCCACGGCGTACGGTCCTTAGGACGGACGAGGTAAGGTGATTACAGAGATGATGACCCACCGAACGTCATCACCCAGAAAAGCAGGGACTTGATGAAGCACGCCTCTGGCAAACACGCCACGATGGAACACCCCATGTCGAAATACGTCCCGATGAAGCATTTCCCGCTGAAGAATTCCAATGTTGAAACCGTCCACGACGGTGTTGCACTCCACGATATAGCACCCCACGATGACGCAGTCCACGCCGAGGCAGTAAATGGTGAACCACCCGCGCGGAAACACTTCATGGTGAAACAATCCGTGGTGAAGCACTCCTCGGTGAAGGACTCCTTGGTGAAGCATTGCTTGGTGACGCACTCAGGGGGGCACGCCTCCACGAAGCACGCCGCCAGAAAGTACGCCTCCTTGACGTTTGCCGCAATCAAGCACACCTTCGTCCTGGGGCCCTCCAGGGCCGTTTTGGTGGCTTCTGTTGCCCTTTTGGCGCCTTCTTGCGGCGTCTTGGAAGATTTTTGGGAGCCTCTTGGCTTTCTCGGGTCGGTTTTGTTGGTCGATTTTGAAGGCTTCTTGGGCTGCTGTGAGCCTCGTGAGTGGCCAAAAGGCGCATGTGCTGGACATATCGGTGCCCCATCGAGAATGGGATTTGGTTGGCTTCTCGAGGGCCTCTTGAGCAGCCTCCTGGTGGATTCTTGGGACATCTAGGGCGCCCCTGAGGCCGTCTGGAAGCAATGTCGGCCGTCTTGGAGCGAATCCCCGACGAGTCTTACACCGTCGAGGGCCTTGTGGGGCACCCTTGGCCGATTTTAGGGCCTTCTGGGGGCCGTCCTGGGGCCCTTCTGAGCCGTTTTGGTGGCTTCTGGTGCCCTCATAGCGCCTTCTTGCGGCGTCTTGGAGCATTTTTTGGAGCCTCTTGGTTGGGTTGCTTGGGTCGTTTTTGAAGGTCGATGTTGAATGCTTTTGGGCTGTTGCGAGCCTCGTGAAAGCCCAAAAGGCGCATGTGCTGAACATATACGTGCCCCATCGGGAATGGAACGTATTTTCCTTTTTGAGGGCCTCTTGAGACGCCTCCTGGTGGCTTCTTGGGGTGTATTGGGGGCCCCCTGGGGCTGTCTGGAGGCAAGCTCGACCATCTTGAAGCGATGTCTCGACGACTCGAAGCCCTCTTGGACCGTCCAGGAGGCCTTTTGGGACCCTCTTGGCCCATATTGGAGCCCTCATGGGGCCGTCCTGGGGCTCTCCTGGGCCATGGTGGTGTTTGTTCGGGCCCTCTTGGGGCCCTCGGAAGCAGTCTTGGAGCCCTCTAAGGGGGCCTCTTGGGTTGTCAGGGATCGATATTTGAAGGCTCCTTGGGCTGTTGTGGGCCTCGTGAACGCCCAACAGGCGTATGTGTAACTATTTATTTTTTCCCTGAGGAATGAAACGATACATCGGCTTCTTGAGGGCCTGTTGGGACGCCTCCTGGTGGCTTCCTGGGCAGTCTTAGGGGCCCCAGGGGCCGTCTGGGGGCAATCTTGGGCGTCTGGGAGCGACCTCTCGGCGACTCGTCGTCCTGGGACCGTCCAGGGGGCCTTTTGGGACTTTCTTGGCCCGTTTTGGGGCCCCCTGAGGCTCCAAGGGCGCGGCTGACGCATTTGCCCCCCGCCCCTTCCCCCCTCCCCTTCAAAGCGACTGCAACGGGCTCCGAGGGGGGAGCATCTCACACGCCGTGACCCCAAGGGGTCGGCGGATTGAGTACTTGAAAGGTTTTTTGTTGTTGTTGTTGCTGTTGTTGTTGTTGCTGTTGTTGTTGCTGTTGCTGTTGCTGTTGCTATTGCTGTTGTTGTTGTTGTTGTTGTTGTTGGTGTTGTTGTTGTTGTTGTTGTTGCTGTTGCTGTTGCTGTTGCTGTTGCTGTAGTTGTTGTTGTTGTTGCTGCTGCTGCTGCTGTTGTTGTTGTTGTTGTCGTTGTTGTTGTTGTTGTTGTTGTTGTTGTTGTTGTTGTTGTTGTTAATGTTTAATTTCTCGTCCAAAATCCGCCTGTCGGAGGACATGCCCGACCTAAGGGTAGGCCCTTCGGCGAATTTGGTAGGAAGGGGGATCTGGAAGCGGACGCTCCCTGAGCCACCCACGCCCTCCTGGCTGGTGGGACTTGCTGCACAGTGCCCCTGCTCTGCCCGACCGATCGTACGCCGGGCCCCGCGACACGCGTGCCCGAAGAGTGGAGGCGGGCCCGGACGGCCGGCGCGGGCGGGTCGGAGCTCAAACGGCGCGCGGTTGGAGTCGAGGGCCGTCGGTGTTGTGTTGTCCATGCGGACCAGGTCTGCTGCTTCTGCAGTCCCCCCGTGTGGTAAGTTATTCATCCCAAGGGCCTCCTTGCATCCTTGCCTCTTCGGTCGTATTCGGACCGTCCTCAACCTCTTTCGATGGCCAGCCCGAAGAGCTTCGGCAAGGGTGCCCAAGGCCCAAGGCCCGTGCATCCTTCCCGCGCATCCTTGACATATGTGGTGTCTGTGGGATTGCTGCTTCTGGGCTGAGTCGTTCGCTTCGTGTCGCGACGCTGCCAGGGCCAGCCGAGCCGCCGCCGCTCGCCGCCCAGGCCTCCCCCGAGGATGGGCTGCTGCTTCCGGGGGCGCCCCTCGCTGCCAGCGGGCTGGCCAGCGCCTGCGGTGGGCTCCAGGGGGCCGCGGAGCCCGCCCCTCGGCACCGGCTTGTCTGTCAGAGGAGGAAGAGGTCATGATAGTGACGTGTTCCAACTCCAATATGTCCAGGATTTCTGCATCGTCCACAGGGGCTGCAGTAACGAGGGCGCGCCAGATATTCAGGAAGTCCTGCTACGCATCCTGGGCCGATCCTACAAGGACACAGCTCTCGTCCCATGTCTGGAACATGCGGGAAACGTGGAACATGTGGCAAGCGAAATGGGGGGAAAACGAACATCCAGGGAGGAGTTCGAGGAGGAGGAGGAGGAGGCGGAGGAGGGGGAGGAGGAGCAGGAGAAGGAGAAGGAGGAAGAGCAGGAGGAGGAGGAGGAGGCGGAAAAGGAGGAGGCGGAGGAGGAGGAGGAGACATATGCTGGATCCTGGGATCTGTGCCTGTGTTCTTCCTGTGTCCCTGAGCCCCTCCACCTGTGGGCATGGCTGGGGCGTCCGTGGCCCGTCCGAGCAGAGGGGCCCCGCGAGGGGTGCCTTCTCTTCCTCCTCCTCCTCCTCCTCCTCCTCCTTCTCCTCCTCCTCGTCCTCCTCCTCCTCCCCCTTCTCCTTGAGGCCGATTTCGAGCGGATGTCGGGGCCTCCCAGGTTCGAAGAAACAAACGACACCAACAACAACTTTCGGCGGTCTGTGCGGAGTTCTTGTATCTGCGCTGGAGCGCCCTGGCGGCGCGTCTGGCGCCGCCCCAGGCGCGCTCCACGCGCCAGGAAGGAGGGGGGGGTTCAGAGCAGATCCTACACATCCGCGCGGATCGAAAGTTTATGCTTCTGTAGTTTTTTCTCTTCTTCCACAGATGGGGTCGGAGTAGAGGTCGGCGGCGAGCGAAGGGGGGGAAGTCAGAAGGAGAAGGCCTTCTCAGAAGTCTTCGAGACTTCTCAGGAGCCCTCGCGCCGTCTGAGAAGTTTTTTGCGTCTTCGTGACTGGGGGACTTCCAAGCCTTCTGAAAAGGCCAGGGGAGGCCTGGGGACTTCAAGCCTTTCGAGAAGGCCTTCTCCTTCTCAGTTCCCCCCCTGGCTCGCTGCCGAAGATGCATCCGCAATTTGTTTTTCAGCTCTTTCAGGCCACTGGGGGGCCGTCGCTGGGCCTGGGACCGTGAGCAACAGCTCAGGACGAAAAGGTGGTCACTGGTACTGGATCGGGACCCGCGGTGGTCGACGCTGTTAAGCAATCGTGACGTCGGGTGTCTTCGGAGGGGAGGGTGGCGTCCGGGGGGGGATCGGGGGGGAGATGGGGGGGGGCGGTGGTCCAAAGATGGGGCCCTGAAGGATGAGGGATGCTCTGAGGATTGGGAGAGATCCTAGGCTGAGTCTTACATTGTTTGAGGTGCATCGTCCTTGGGGTCCTATCCCTGAGGGCCATTGTCAGACCGCCGAGGGGGGTACGGGTATTACAGGGGGGGGAGGGAGGGGGGGGCGGGGACGGGACGGGTGGGGATGGGACGGGATTGGGGGGCTCGTTGTCGTGGTGGTCGGCGAGGGAGTCTAGGCGGCCCAAAGGGTGCCCCAGCAGGCTGTCAAGTCAGCCCCAAGAGGGATCCAGGAACGTTCTAAGACGCCCCAATCAATGGGTGTCAGCCCTCGCTGTGCCCTTGTGCCCCGCCAGGCTGGGACTGCCGAGCCCGTCCAAGACTGCCAAAGAGGACCCCGAGGGGGGAGACCAGGAGGCTCCAGAATGGCTCCAAGTTGGTCCCGAGATGCTGCAAGAAGCCCCGGCCATCTTCCCAAGAGCAGGTGTATCTGGCCTAGCGACGTGCTTGAAGGGTCGTGAAACCAGGCTTTAAGCGAGTAAGCTACCATGTGACTCTATCCCAATGTGTGTATACAGGTATCTACGTATACGTATGTATATACAAATATGTGTGTATATATATACATATATATATATATATCCGTGAGGGCTTCGCCCCCTGCCGCTGGCTCCTTCTTTCAGATAATTGAGTATGCAAGAGCTATCTCGTGAGTCCTGGGCGCCTTCGTGGAACAGCGTCGGAACTCCGAACGAGGACCACTTGAGATATCCAGGTGCAGATTGCGTACTTTACAAGAGAGTATTGCCTCGGCCACGCGAACACTGCGTAATCTACACCGAATTCGGGTCTCGGGAGCGCCAGCACAGCGTAATGTGCGAGGGTTCATGGCCTCAGGGACGCGGGCATTATTTATTTTACAAGGGATTGTGGCCTCGGGGGCGCGAATCGGATGTTATTTACATGGGTTATGGTTTCGGGGACGCGAGTCTCAGGTATTACGTGTCCCGGGGCACCCCCCAGAAATTCTGAGAACCCCCTCTAATGAAGGTAACCGGGGCCCTTTTCCGCTTCCCCCCCTCGCGCGGACTTCAACAAGTCACAGTCGGAAGCAGAACACAGATTTGCAACATCGGATAATAGAAACTGGAACTGGAGCAGGGAGCAGCAAGCCTAATCCGCGGAGCCTGATGGCCCCGCACGGGGGCCGGCGGATTTGACTTTACATATGCGTGTATAGACATACACGCATGTGTGTGTGTATATATATATATATATATGTATACAGATCTATTCATATCATATAGATTATCTGGCCGTCGCCGTACTAATCCAGGGGGCCCAAGAGGCTTGCATTGTGCTTTTCGGAAGCAGTTTAGACCTCTCTTGGGTGCTGTTTTGGGCTCTCTGGAGGCTTTTTCGGGGCCTCGTGGGGTCGGGGGCCTCTGTCGGGGTCCTTGGTGCCTCTCGGTGGCCGTTCTGGGGCCCCCTTGGGCCGTCATGGGCCCCTCTTGGACCGTCTTGGGGCCCTCTTGGGCCGTCGTGGGAGGGGGCTCTTGAGTGCCTCGTGGGCCGTCTGGGGGCGATCTGGGGGGCGTCTTGGGCCGTATTGGAGCGTCAGGAAGGCGAGAAGGTGTTGCTGCTGAAGACGTGCGTTTTACAAAGGGAATTGGTCGATTTGGGCCTCTTGGGGCTCCCTTGGGAGGCATCTTGGGGTGTCTTGGGGCGACAAGGGGACCTCAGGGATTGTCTTGTGGCCATCGCGGGCGTCTTGTGGCCCTCTTGGCCCAGTTTGGGGCCCTCTGGAAGCCATCAGGAGCCGTCTTGGGCCCTCCAGGCGCGCTCGGGACCCAGCGGCCCCCAGCAGGACGAAGGTCTAACCGGATCAGCTTCCTATGTGTATAGGTACTCATTGTATCAGTACAGCTATATATATATATACACATATATATGTATATATATATGTATATATATATGTATATATGGTGTGAGAGAGGGACAGTTTCTGTTTCCATGCTTGATGTACCTACATCTATACACGTGCAACTATATTTGAATGCGTTCTCGTCGGAAACGAGACGTTGGGCGGCTGGTGCTTACATTTAAGATGCTTCGCGAGTGGAGGGTCAGAAAAGCAACAGGGAGGCGCGAGGAGGCTGGACACGGATAGTGTTCAAGTAAAGGGATGAAATGCGTGGGGAGGATGGGGATGGGGAGTATGGTCACGATGATGGGTGGCAAGTAAAGGGCTGAAGGGACGAGGGAGCTGGGAAGCTGGAAGTCGAGCTGAGGAGGAAGATGTGGATGATGAGGATTTTGATGCTGAGGAGAAGGAGGAGGAGGAGGAGGAGGAGAATAAGTGCGGGATGCAAATGAAGAAGACGAACGGGAAAGAGACAGGACAAAGGCAACAATTTTAGGATGAAGTGTGGAGTCCGACGAAAACAAAATGCAAAGGAGATGAGGGACGGGGGAGGAAATGCAGGAAGAGCCCCTCCTGAGCTTGCCTCGCTGAGAGGTTACAGGATACCTTTCACCAGTGAGAGGCTAGCATTCGTCACGCACCCGTTCCAGCACCGAGTTCGCATTGAAGCCGGTATCGCCCTCCTGCCGATGATTTTCCGTGCTGTTCGTCCTTGGTCCCGCGGGCTTCTCTTTGCCCTGGCGAGGAGACGCAGGCGCGTGAGCAGGGGACCACATATTGGCACCTTGCGAGGAGAAGGACCCGCCGCTCCGCCCACTGCCCGAGGTTTCTGCCTGGAGGAGTTTGAGGGGGATCTTCGACAGACATCGTGTGGCGAAACACAGGGTTACTGTGGGCTCAGCAGGAGGAGGACGATCAGAGATCAAAGTATGAAGTTCAAGAACATGATGCATGTGATGGGTATGATGTATCTAATGGAGATGATGCTGATGATGATGCTGAACATGATGCTGATGGTGATGTTGATGGTGATGAGGATGTTGGTGATGATGATGTTTATGATGATGCTGATGATGCTGGTGCTGATGATGGTGATGATGCTAGTGATGGTGATAGTGCTGCTTACGATTGTGATTCTGATGCTGATGATGATGGTGATGGTGGTGGTGGTGGCGGTAATGCCGATGATGATGGCGATGATGCTGCTGCTGATGATGACAATGTCGTTGATTGTGATGATGACGATGCTGATGATTCTTATGATGACGATGCTGACGATGCTGATGATGCTGATGATGACGATGATGATGATTATGATCATGATGATGGTGGTGGTGGTGGTTGTGTTGGTGGTCGTGCTGGTGGTGGTGGTGGAGAAAACGGTGGTGGTGGTGGTCGTGATGATGATGACCAGGCTGCTGACGACAACGATGCTGATGACGATGATGCTCGTGATGATGCTGATGATGATGATGATGAGGATGATGATGACGATGATGAGGATGTTGATGCTGATGATGATGCTTATGATGATTATGATGATGATGATGATGATGATGATGACGATGCAGATACGGATGCTGCTGCTGATGATGATTAAATGCTGACGATGTTGATGCTGCTTATGATGCTGATGATGACAACGCAGACGACGACGTCGATGCGGTTGATGCTGATGATGCTTATGCTGTGTTGCAGATGACGATACTGATGCTGATACTGGCGATGATACCGATGACACGTGTGGTGCCGATGATGCTGATGATGCTGATGCTGATGACGATGATGATGAGGAGGATGATGATGATGACACTGCTGCTGATGATGATGAGGAGGATGATGATGATGATTATGATGAGTATGCTGCTGATGATGATGACGACGATGACGATGATGATGATGATGATGATGATGATGATGATGATGCTGATGATGATGATGATGATGACGATGATGATGATGATGATGATGATGAGGAGGAGGAGGAGGAGGAGGAGGATGATGCTGATGACGACGAATCTGATCATGGTGATGAAGTTGATACACGCGTCTGAGGAGGTCTGGAGCTCCCGCTTGTTACAGCCACCCGAAGCCAAGGCCTTCTCCTCTGGCGCCACGATCGCAAGGCCTCAACCAGTGCCAGAACACACTCGCAGACGGTCGATCTGAGAGTGCAGATGGCACCTGGCGCTTTGCTAGCCCCAGTGTTGCCATATTAGCTATCACGGTCGCTGAGCAGGCCTGATCCGCTGTGGCGCGCAAGCCGCGCAAAGCCTCCTGGGCGCAGCAATAACTGGACAGACGACCGGTACGTTCGCTGCCCAAGAGACACCGCGCGCCGAGCGGCGGGGCCAGCCACGCCACATTCTCGGGGGGCGTTCTGACCCCTGAGCCGCCCGGGCCGCCCGCCCTATCCTGGTTTTCCTTTGGCCGCCCCCCTCCCCCCTCCTCCTCCTCCTCCTGAATGGTAGCACAATTCGGGCCAACGGTACCCACGTTCATGACATTCATCGCCAGCGCAGTCACCCTCTGCCTAGCCGCCGACTCACAAAGTGTGCTGGCAGGCGGAGGGTCTCATGTTCTTGAAGGGTGCTCTTCTGTCCTGGGTCCGCCCGTAGGTGGACCTCGCCCGCCGCCGCCCACTTGTTCATGTCCTCTGCCTCGAGCTGCGCCAACATGGCCCTGTGGATTATCCTCGTATGTATGTGTGCAAGGGCTGCCCGCCGTGTTCTCGAAGGAACCGCCCAACTGCCAGCACGTGCGGCCGGACCCAGGGCGAAGACGGAGGTCGTCTCGGGGAGGGTACCCTGATGTTCTTCGTGTCTGTCGGATGCTCTTGTGCATCCTGGGGGAGAGCACCCTCGAATATTATGTTTGCTCTGGCCAGCGGAGGGTCTCATGTTCTTGAAGGATGTTTTTGTGTCCTAAGTCCGACCGTGCGCGTGGTGGACTTCGTTCGCCGCCTCCCACTTGTCCATACCCTCCCCAGCGGCCCCCCCTGCCGGCGAGGCAGGCGGGGAATCCGCACGCACGCAGGGCGGGTGCGAAAAGGTGCGTTGTCGAACGGAGCCTGTGGCCGTCCTGACGCGGAGATGGCTGACTCTAGCGGCCCCCTTCTTGACCAGGGCGCGGCGCCAGTGACACGAGGGCTTTGCCCTGTCCCCGGCTTGGGCGTCGCGTAATGGGTGGGCGATACGTGGGGGGGCAGCGAGGGTTGCAGAAAAGGGCCCCTTTGGGGCCCCTAAGGCGGCCTTTGGGGTCCGAGAGGTGTTTCTTTCCCGTCCCCCATGTATCGCCCCCCCGTTAAGTGACGCCCAAGAGGGATTCATCGGACGTTGGCGCAGCTGCGAGCCCGCAGACATGGCCATCCCCTCTCTCCTTCTTCCCTCCTGCCTCGCTCCGTCTTCCCCCGTGCATGCCGTCGCCTCTTCCGTCCACTCCCACTCTCCCTGCCTCTCGCCTCCCTTCTGCCGCACCTCCTCTCAAACGGCATCGTTGCATCTCTCTGCCCTCCTATGTCTCTCTGTCCCTCCCCCCCTCCTCCTCCCCGTCAACCTCTCCCCTCCTTCAGCCATCCTCCTCCGCCATCTCCCTCCTCACTCCTCCCTTTTCCTCCCACTTCCGCTCAGTTCCCTCATCCCTCTTCCTCCCTCCTGCATCCACTCGCTCCGTCTCCTGGTGTTCTTCGGTCTCCCCCTCCTCCTCCCTCCTCCTCCTCCTCCTCCTCCTCCTCCTCCTCCTGCTCCTCCTGCTCCTCAAGATCTCCCGAATCATCCGCCATCCACCCGCACCCAACCGCGACCCACCCGCGACCCACAAGCGACCCGCCCGCGACCCACCCGCGACCCGCCCGCGACCCACCCGCGACCCGCCCGCGACCCGCCCGCAACCCGCCCCGCGCCCGCCCCCTCACTCTTGCCCGCAACTGCGGGGTGCTATGTATTTCTTCTCCTTTTTTGCTGTGCCCTCCTGCCGCTGGGGCTGCTGCCACTGGTCCGCTCCCTCCCTCTCCTCCTGGTCCGCCTCGTCACTCTTGCCCCTCCTGCCCCCCCCCCCAACCTTCTCCTGCTCCTTCATCCCGCGACCCCCCTGTCCCCCTTTCCTCCTTCCCTCCTCCCTCCTCCCTCCTCCCTCCTCTCTTCCTCCTCCAGCCTCCCCACCCCCTTTCCCTCTTCCCTCCTGCCACGCCCCTTTCTCCATGGCTCGTTTGACCTCGAGCCTGTTTTATATTCCCCCGACCTCCAGCTCGTCGCATCTCGACCACCGACCATGGTGGAGCTGACGCTGGACCCAGTGGACTGGCAGAGGTACGCGGCGGACCACTACATCTCCGTCCGCGTCGGGGAGTGCCAGAAGCTCTCCAAGATTTCTGCCTCGAGGACCTCCTGCACCCGCTCCTCGTGCTGCCTCTGCCCCCGAGGTTCGCCTAGCTCCTCTTCCTTGCCGTCTTCTTCATCCGTGCTCCCCTGTTCCAGCTGCTCCTCAACTGGTGCTTGCACCGAAGGAAAGTCCAGGGATCGCTTCCTTTCAGAACAGCCGAAACCCTCCGGAAGCCATCCGAAAACCCTCAGGGAAGGGTTCCAGGAGGCTCTTCAGAGGGTTTCCGGAGGCTTTCGGACGGGTCCTCGTCGCTTTGGGGGGAAGCCAGTCCCTAGCGAACCCTGGACTTTCTAGTCCTAGCGTAGGGGGCCACATGCGAACCCTGCCCCTGACCCCCACGATTCCTGCAGGGGAGGGTGGGGTTCACTCTCCCCCTCGGAAGTCGTGGGGGGTACAGTGAGCGGCTTGAATAAGGAACGCTTACTTTTCAAAAGGGCTCGGTCGTTCCTCAGGCTTGCATGCGTTATTTATCGCTCCCTATGCGTTATGTAGTATTTGTTCATCGTTCCCTATGCGTGATTCCTTGGAAGGAAGGGGCTTCGTTCCTTATTTACCGTTCCTTAGGTCAGGCCGATGTTTGTAGGGGCAGGGTTCGCACGTGGCCCCCCTACAGCGGACAGGGAGGGCTCTGGCGCAGGTTCTCTGCCGCTCTCTCGGTGGGCGGCCGGGCTCCCAGGTGCCCCGCTCCGGGTGCCGGAGGCCGAGCTCGGTGGGCGGCCAGGTGCCCAGTGCCGGGTTCCAGTCGTGCCCGTCCCTCTGCAGGGGGCATGTGCTAAAACGACGCGAAGATCGGGACAAAATCGGATCGGGATAACTCGAAATCTCTGAGAATCGGCGGGTTTGGAGGATGTATTGGGCGCCGCGGCCGCTCCAGCGCGTTCCGGAACGCTCTGAGAGCGCTCCGGAACGCTATGAAGCGATTTATCCCGATCCTCGCCCTGTTTATGGGCAGAAATAGTCAAACAAATATTCTTGCGGGCAATGTCTTTATCCACATCCAGTGCGTCTTGGGGTTTCGGACACTCTTCCCAAGAGACATGAGGCGCACTGGATATGGATTATGATCTGCCTCCAAAAGGCTTAATTTTGATCCATATCCAGTGCGCCTCGGCCTTGCGGCGCCCCTTCCAAGAAAGTCCAAGACGCACTGGATATGGATATAAATATTGCCCGCAAATCTGGGGACGATGTTTTGACTACCTTTGAGCATGCTTCAGTCTGTCTGGACTACTTATGTTTCGTCCAAGCAATCCGCCCGTAGGGTGACACGCCCGACCAGATTCTGGGTTCATGGGTTCCCGCCCCCGGGTTCTCGAAGTTTTTGTTGTGGTCAAGTTTTCGGGCGTCTGATGTCGTACTAAAGTGTAACATAACAGAGTTGAGTCGGGAGGGATCTATGAAACCCGCGCGACTCCAATTCAGAGAACGCTTCCTAAGCGGCGTTGATAGGCATTGCTCGGCATTGTTTGGCTTTGTTTGTCTTTGCATTGCTTTGCATTGCTTAGCGTTGCTTCGCGTTACGTGGCGTTGCATGGCATTGCTTGGCATTGTTTGGCATTGGTTGGCATCGCTTGGCATTGCTAAGCGTTGCTTGGTACTGCTTTGCATCGCTTTGCTTTGTATTGCATGCAATGTGTTGACACTTTTGGGATCTGCAAGAAATGTTCTTAGAACATTTCTGGCTGGGTCTGTCCTGTTTGGATTTCTGTTGTGAGAACATTGTTTTTGTTCTTGGAACATTTTGGGGTTCTAAGAACATTTCGTGGTAGTCCTATAGAAATGCCGGGACGGTCGGTCCCTGCTCAATTCCTCGGGCGTATCTCGTCCACGGCGTTTCGCTGCACCGCGTCCAGACAAGTGCCACTTTGGTCTTCACGGGGTGTGCAGTTTCGTTGCCGCGCGCATCTGCCACCGCGCTTGGGGAAGTATTGCAGCAGCCAGCGTGCAACGTACGGCACAGTGGTAGCTTTAAGTCGGGCCTGTCGCTCTACAGGAGGAATAGTCAAACACAGGAAAAATAGTCCGGGGGCGGTCTTTCTAGTATTTTGGGGTATGTGTTGCATCTGTTTTGACTACTGATTATTTTCCGCCCAAAATCCCTCCGTAGGGGGACACGCCCGACCTAATGGTAGCTCTGCGTGCGTACGTCGCATTGCTCGCTCTGGGCTGGTCTCTGGGCCGTCCTGCGCCTCTCGAGGCCTTCCTGGGGCTCTCCTTGGGGCCGTCTCGGGGCTCCGCCTGGGCCTCACTGCCCTCTTTGGGGGGGCCCTCTCAAACGACGCGAAGATCGGGACAAAATCGGATCGGGATAACTCGAAATCCCTAAGAATCGGCGGGTTAAGAGGACGTATTGGGCGCCGCGGCCGCTCCAGAGCGTTCCGGAACGCTCTGAGAGCGCTCCGGAACGCTCTGGAGCGATTTGTCCCGATCCTAGCTCTGTTTTACCCTCCCGGGGCGTCCAGGGCATCTTGGGGCCTCTGGCCGTCCTGGGTCCCTGGTGCTCCCTAGGGCCCTTTCGGATCATCCTCGGGCGATCTTGCGGGTCTCTCGAGCCATGTTCTGAGCGGCTCTGAGTTTTTGGCAAGACGAGCATGACGTCATTTGCGTCAAGGCATGTTTTCCTCCGCCTCTTCGACGTTCTCTTGGGGCCCTCCTGAGGCCGTCTCGGGCCGTTCTCTTGAGACCGTCTCGGGCCATCCGGGGGCGTTCGGGCTGTCTGGGCGCCGTCTCGCGCCAATTATTGACCATCTTGAGCCATCCTTTTGATGCAACTCGTAGGAGGTAAACTTCAGCATCGGCGCTGGTATATGCATGGTCGAACACCGGCCTAATCTGGCATAAGCCCTTCACATTCAGTTTATTCCCGCTCAGTCCAGTAGAATCCTGCCTAATGCAGGGCTTATTCTGGGCTAATCTCGCTTCACGGTCCCCTCATCGGGTTCAGGAGCCCTTGCCCGTCCTCGCGAAGATCTCCCAAGGAGGAGTTGCCTCCGGACATTTTGGAGACCCGCTTCTGCCATCGTGGGCTGTCTGGGCGGGGTCTGGACAAGTACCCTTGGCGCTCTGCGCGGGTGCGCATAGGGCGCTGGCAGTGGGCGGCATGCCTTGCGGAGCGGTCTCTGGAGAGGCACGACGAGTGCCAAATCGCGCTCCCGCGCAGGGCTTCCTTGCAGTCTGTGCAGGAATCGCGCTCTCGCGCGAGACTTCCTCGCAGTTGGTTCAAACGCCGCGCCCTCGACACTCAGGAATCACACTCGCCTAGACCTGAGCCTAAGCCTAAGCCTAAGCCCAAGCCCAAGCCTAAGCCTAAGCCCAAGACTAAGCATGAGCCTGAGCCGAAGCTCAATCCTAAGCCTAACTAGGCATAAGCCTAATCCTAAGCTCAAGCCCAAAGCTAAGCCTAAGCCCAAGCCTAAGCCTAAGCCTAAGCCTCAGCCTAAGTTGAAGCCTAAACCCAAGCCTCAGCCTAAGCCCAAGCCGAAGCCTAAGTCCAAGCCTAAGCCCACGCCTAAGCCTAAGCCTAAGCCTAATCTCAAGCCTAAGCCTAAGCCTAAGCCGAAACATTAGCCTAAGCCTAAGCCTAAGCTTACTCTAAGCCTAAGCCTAAGCCTGAGCTAAGCCTAAGCCAAGCCTAAGCTGAGCCTAAGCTAAGCCCAAGCCTAAGCCTAAGCTAAGCCTATGATAAGCTTCTGCTAAGCTTATGATAAGCTTAATCTAAGCCTAAGCCTGGGCCTAAGCCTAAGCCTACCCCCCCAGCCCAAGCCTAAGCCTATGCCTAAGCCTACGCATAAGCCTAAGCATAAGCCCAATCCCAAGCCCGAGCCCAAGCCTAAGCTTAAGCCTGGGCGTTAGCCCAAGCCTCAGCCTAAGCCTAAGCTCAAGCCTAAGCCTAAGCCTACGCCCAAAGCCAACGCCTAAGCCCAACCCTAAGCCCAAGCCTAAGCCTAAGCTCAAGCCTACGATCAAGCCTAAACCTAAGCGTAAGCCTAAGCATAAGCCTAAGCCTAAGCCGAAGCATACGCCTAAGCCTAAGCCTTCGCCCAAGTCTAAGCCTAAGCCTACGCTACGCCTAAGATAAGCCTAAGCTAAGCTTAAGCTAAGCCTACGCGAGCCTAAGCTAAGCCCAAGCCTAAGCTAAGCCTAAGCTAAGACTAATCATAAACCTAAGCATAAGCCTAATCATAAGCCTATGCTAAGCCTACGATAAGCCGATGACAAGCCTAAGCTAAGCTAAGTCTAAGCCTAATCATAAGCCTAGGCATAAGCCTAAGCCTAAGCCTAGTCCCCAGCCTAAGCTTAAGCCTACGCCAAATCCTAAGCCCAAGCCTAAGCCCAAGCCTAAGCCTAACCCTAAGCTTAAGCCTGAGCCCACGCCCACGCCTAAGCCTAAGCCCAAGCCTAAGATAAGCCTAAGCCCAAGCCTAAGCCCAAGCCTGAGCCTAAGCCGAAGCCTAAGCTCAAGCCTAAGCCTAAGCCTACGCCTAAGCCTAAGCCTAAGCATAAGCATAATCATACGCCTAATCCCACGCCTAAGCCCAAGCCTAAGCCGAAGCCGAAGCCGAAGCCTACACCCAAGCCTGGTCCTAAGCTTAAACCTAAGTCTAAGCCCAAGCCTAAACCTACGCCTAAGCCCAAGCCTAAGCCCAAGCCGACGCCTCAGCCTAAGCTCAAGCCTAAGCCTAAGCCTACGCCTAGGCTTAAAGCCTAAGCCTAAGCCCAAGACCAAGCCTAAGCCTCAGCTAAGCCTAAGCCTAAGCACAAGCCCAATCTCAAGCCTAAGCCTAAGCCTTAGCCTAAAGCCTAAGCCTAAGCCTACGCCTAAAGCTTAAGCCTAAGCTTGGGCATCAGCCTAAGCCTGCGCCCACGCCCAAGCTTAAGCCTACGCCTACGCCCAAGCTCAAGCCTAAGCCTAAGCCTAAGCTCAAGCCCAAGCCCAAGCCTAAGCCTAAGCTTACGCCTAAGCCTAAGCCCAAGCCTAAACCTAAGCCTAAGCCCAAGCCTAAGCTCAAGCCTTAACCTAAGCCTAAGCCCACGCCTACGCCTAAGCCCAAGCCTAAGCCTAAGCATGAGCCTAAGCCCACGACTCAGCCTAAGCCTGAGCCTAAGCCTAAGCCTCAGCCTGACTAGGCCTAAGCCCACTCCTAGGCCTACGCCCAAACCTAAGCCCGAGCCTAAGCCTAAGCCTAAGCCCAAGCCTAAGCCTCAGCCTAAGCTTAAGCTAGGCTTACGCCCAGTCCCACGCCTAAGCCTAAGCCGAAGCCTAAGTTCAAGCCTAAGCCCAAGCCTACGCCTAATCTTAATCTCAAGCCTAAGCATAAGCCTAAGCCTAATCTTTCGCCTAAGCCCAAGCCTAATCATAAGCCTAAGCTAAGCCTAATCTAAGCCTAAGCTAAGCCTAAGTTGAGCCTAAGCTAAGCCCAAGCTAAGCCTAAGTTGAGCCTAAGCTAAGCCCAAGCCTAAGTCTAAGCTACGCCGATGATACGCTTATGATAAGCTTATGATACGCCGAATCTAAGCCTACGCCTAAGCCTGAGCCTGAGCCTAAGCCTAAGCCCAAGCCCAAGCCCAAGCCTAAACCTAATCCTAAGCCCAAGCATAAGCCTAAGCCTGAGCCCAAGCCCAAGCCCAAGCCTAAGCTTAAGCCTACGCCTACGCCTAAGCTCAAGCCGAAGTTCAACCCTAAGCCTAGGCCTTAGCCTACGCCTAAGCATAATCTAAGCCTAAGCCGAAGCTAAGCCTAAGCTAAACCTAAGCTAAGCCTAAGCCTAAGCTAAGCCTAAGCTAAGCCTAAGGCAAGCCTATGCTAAGCCTATGATAAGCCGATGGTAAGCCTATGCTAAGCCTAAGCTAAGCCTAAAGCCTAAGCCTAATCATAAGCATAAGCCTAGGCATAAGCCTAGCCCTAAGCCCCCCAGCCCAAGCTTAAGCCTACGCCTAGTCCACATTACAAGCCTAAGCCCAAGCCTGAGCTTAAGCCTAAGCCTAAGTTTAAGCCTAAGCTCAAGCCCAAGCCTAAGCCTAAGCCTAAGCTAAGCATAAGCATAAGCCGAAACCCAATCCTAAGCCCAAGCCTGAGCCTAAGCCTAAGCTCAAGCCCAAGCCTAAGCCCAAGCCTAAGCTAAGCCTAAGCCCAAACCCAAGCCTAAGCCCAAGCCTGAGCCTACGCCTAAGCCTAAGCTCAAGCCTAAGCCTAAGCCTAAGCATTAGCCCAATCATAAGCCTAATCCCACGCCTAAGCCCAAGCCTAAGCCGAAGCCGAAGCCTAAGCCTACGCCCATGCGCTCCCCCCTGGAGTGCTCGGGGGCACTCCACTGCGGCCTGGAACCGTGGAGGCCTGCTGCTGCTCCCTTGCGGCCAGCGCCGCTTGTGATGGCCGACTCGTGGCGGGGGGTGGGGCGAAAAAAAATCAAACAAAAAAAAACAAAAAGAAAACATTGTTTTGTATGTTGTTTTATTTTTTGTTTTTTTTGCCCCCCCCCCTCCCCCCACACCCACCACCCACCACCACACGAACTCCAACCATCATCACTGCCCTGGCGGAGCGGGCGCCCACGGGACGGCTGAGAGAGCGAGGTGAGGGAACGTGTGGAGGGGAATGGAGAGCACGAGTATGCCTGTATATACATATATGGGCCCTGGCCAAGGAGATGAGTGTCCAAGGACCTCCGAACAAACGAAACGACTCCCCCCCCCAATTCGTGCTTGAAGCGTTTGCGGTGGACCGAAATCCCTCCAAAACGAAATATCGATTCCAGCAGGGGGGGAATAGGTCAGGACCCATATATATATATATGTATATAATCACATAGCCTGATATTATATATCCTATTGTTTCTTACCTCACAGCGAAGACTGATGGGTTTCTAGCGGGGTAAAAAGAGAGCATCATGACTCCCCAGGGGGGTCTGGGCAGATGCCGGACGGGTGCCGGGGAAAACCGGGGATTTTCCATTTTCATTGCCAGGGGCCACATTTTGATTGCCCGGAGCCAACATAACACCACTCCCAGGCCACATTTTGAATGCCCAGAGCCAACTGTAGGCCACTTCGTGTTCTTCGTGCTCCCAGAACATTTATTCCCAGGCCACATTTTGAATGCCCGGAACCAACTGTAGGCCACTTCGTGTTGTTCGATTTCCCAGAACACCATTCCCAGGCCGCATTTTGAATGCCCGGAGCCAACTGTAGACCACTTCGTGCTCTTCGTGCTCCCAGAACACAACTCCCAGGCCACATTTTGAATGCCTGGAGCCAACCGTAGGCCACTTCGTGTTCTTCGTCTTCCCAGAACATCATTCCAAGGCTACATTTTGAATGCCCGGAGCCAACTGTAGACCAGTTCGTGTTCTTCGTGCTCCCAGAACACTATTCCCAGGCTAATTTTGAATGCCCGGAGCCAGTTGTAGACCACTTCGCGTTCTTCGTGTTCCCAGAGCACCATTCCTGCACCATATTTTGATTGCCCAGAGCCAGCTGTGGGCCACTTCGTGATCTTCGTGTTCCCAGAACACCGGTGTTGTGCCATATTTTGAATACCCTAGCTGAGGCAGGCTGAGGCCGAGGCAGGCTGACTGAGGCTGAGGCTGAGGCCGAGGCAGGCTGAGGCTGAGGCCGAGGCAAGCCGAGGCAGGCTGATGCTGAGGCTGAGGCAGGCTGAGGCTGAGGCTGACGCAGGCTGAGGCCGAGGCAGGCTGAGGCTGAGGTTGAGGCAGGCCGAGTTTGAGCCCGAGGCAGGCTGAGGCTGAGGCTGAGGCAAGCCGAGGCAGGCTGAGGCTGAGGCTGAAACTGAGGCAGGTTGAGGCATCCGTAGGAATCCATAGGAATCCTTAGGAATCCCTAGGAATCCTTAGGAATCCGTAGGCATCCTTAAGAATCCGTAGGCATAGTTAAGCATCCTCAGGAATCCTTAGGAATCCTTAGGATTCCATTGGATCCTAAGGCCGTTGCCACTGAGACTGTCATTGCGAATGCGACTGGGACTGCGAGAACAGCAGAATTCTACAACTGGAGTCTCACTTGAATCTTAAGGGGAATGCTTCCAGATATGCTTATACACATCGCTGTTAGGTGGCGTTGCCGTTTTTTTGTTTGTTTGCATTTTCATGTACGTTCTGTATATTTCAAATTGTTCGCCCCAAATCCGCCTGTAGGGGGACATGCCCGACCTGACCCCTGGGACCGTGGGACATAGGCCCAGGATGAAAAGCCTGTCCAAGGGAATGTGTCGAGACCTCTGGGGATCTCCGTTACGGGGGGGGACTATACAGGACCCGCATGGTTCCTTCCAGTACCAGAACCCTCTCAGAGTGTCCTTGAGCGCTTTGGAACGGCCGCGGCGCTCGATACATCGTCCAGAACGGCCCGACCTCAGGGATCGCTTAGTTGTTCCTATCCGTTTTCTCACCGTCTTGGCATCGTCTGAATCGGGGGGCCACCAAGAAGGGGGTCATTACTCAAGTAAGGAAGATGGATATCATGGCTGTGGCTATGATGACTATCTCCCTGTCCCGCTTTTTTTGATTCGATAGGTCCTCCCAGACTTCGACGGACTGATTCTTCAACCCGCGGGTCCCCGAGGTCCCGACCGCTTCCCCGCGGTAGTTGTTTGTCCCGTAACAGTTGTTGTTGTGTTTGTTGTTGTTGTTGTTGTTGTTGTAGTTGTTGTTGTTGTTGTTGTTGTTGAACATTATTTATTCTAAAGAATAATTATTGTTGGGACCCCTGGTGCGCGACCCCCTCGCCGCGCCTAGGCCGCAGCTACATTTTCATCATTTTCGTGAGGAAGCCTCAGGTAATACGATGTCATCAAGATCCGGTTGTTTTGTTCCCCCCCGCTGTCCCTTGCAAAAAACACTATAAAATGAAATTTCTTGTTCTAAAATAACCAAACTTCAAGAATCCCTTGCAAAAAATAAGGTAAAGTGGACATTCGCGCGCGCAAGACGAAATCCTTCCAAAACCTTAGTGTTCGTAGCGATTTCAACATAAAAACATCAAAAAACCAATGTTTTTTTTTTTTTTTTTTTTTTTTAAAGTGTCACAATTTCATCCCGCGCGCTCTTGCGGATTTGCAGGAAACCCAACTTTTTTAAACATTTCTGTCAAACGGGCTTTTGCGATCAACTTCTTCACGTGCTTCGAACTTCTCCAACAACGGTTGCGCACCTGCCAGGGCCATCATCCCTGTCAAATAATACCATGCGGGACACATTCGTTTTTTCTTTCCGTGCGCACGCCGAAATCTTCAAAAACCATTGGGTTTCGTAGGAATTTTAGCACCGCGCAACATAAAATCATTTTTCGCACCGTAGGCCCTTCAAATCGTCGTCGTCGTATACTAAGCTAGTTTCCACAAGATGTTACCACAAGAAGTCATTGAAACCATGCGCCAGTGTAGTAGCCACGGTCGTCCGCATGCCACGAAGTGAAGTGTCCGAACGTCATAGGGCGGGAAGCTGGGTGTGGGTGGTGGCGAAGAGTCGTTTGGAAATGTGGTAGAGCTTGAACCGGCCCCCCCACAAAGTGGGGGTATTGGCGGGCGTCGTATGAAAACCCTGGCACTGGTGAGAACACTGAGCGTTCGGGTAAAATGATTGTTGTTGTTGTTGTTGTTGTTGTTGTTGTTGTTGTTGTTGGTCGCTTGTCCCCAAGCCAGTTCCAGATGCAACATTCAGGAAAACGCCCAGATTGAAACAACACAGCGTCGGATATCTGATTGCGTCCTTTGGTCCCTCCCTCGCCCGCGCACATGCCACATGCCATGATTGCGACGGTTTACAGGTTCCGCCGACCCCGTGTGCTAGGAGGAGGAGGAAGAGGAGGAGGAGGAGGAGGAGCCTTCTTAGGGCTCTGTTCCCAGACCCCCTCGCGTCGTGACACGAATCGCGACGGACTGTTGTTTTCTATGTTTTGCCTCCCTCTCTGGGCCCTGGGATCTTCAGGAAACGACTCGGGATGACAAGCTGGTCCCAGGGAAATTGTCGAGACCTCGCGGGGTCCACGTTGTGAAACAAAAACATGACGTTGGGGGTCTGGGCTAGGCCATCTCAGGAGCCTGTTGGCGGCGTCTCGGGCTCATGGGGCCATCTTTGGACCGTCTTGGGCAATATTGCGGTTTTCCTGCAGTCTCCCAACCATTCTGGAGGCCATTTGGGCGCCTCTTTGGTGGCATTTGCGGGACTTCTTCTTCCTTCTCCTCTTTGTTCACCCCCTTCTTACCCTGGCATGTTCTAGGCATTCGCTGCTTTCCTGAGCTGCATCTGGGTGAATATTCATAACCACTTCTTGGTCAATCACGGCGCATCCGCCGCGAGCGGCATGAAGAGTCTTGCTTCGTATACTAGTGGGGCTGGTGCACGTCAAATCGGGTGGCAATGTGCAGGCGTATATTTCCAAGTCGTCAGTGTCAGTTTTACGATCAGCACTGTCATTCGTGGAATCTGCCTGGCCTGTTGTTGTAAGTTTCTTCCTCGGGCCATGTGTCTACGCATTGCTTCGTTCAGTGGCTGGTGGTCCTTTTTCGGGCTGCATCCTGCAGGATGCATCGCTAAGATGTGAGTCAGCCCTCGCCACACCATGGTGAGTCAGCCATCGCCTTGCAATCGGATCTGCCCGTCATACCCCGTCCCCCTCTTCAGCCAAGGACGTTCAAGTTCTCGGCGTCCGCGGCCAGCTCTCGCTACGGCAAGGTGGAAATCTTCCGGAAGGTGGGGTCGACTGTGGTATGCTTGGACCCGCGGGTCCAAAGTTGTTGGAGGAGGGTGACGGGTGATGCTGTGGAGGAGGATAAGGAGGATAAGGAGGAGGAGGAGGAGGAGGAGGAGGAGGAGTATGAGGAGGAGGAGTATGAGGAGGAGGAGGAGGAGGAAGAGAAGGAGGAGGAGGAGGAGGAGGAGGAGGGTGATTAGGAGGAAAAGGAGGTGGCGAGGAGGAGGAGGAGGCTGAGGAGAAGGTGGAGCCTGAGGAGAAGGAGGAGGAGGAGGAGGCTGAGGGGATGAGGAGGCGGAGGACCACGAGGACTAGGCGAAACGCGAAGAGGAGGAGGAGGACGCCGAGGGGCGACATGCACCGAGGAGGGCACGAAGCAGGAGGATCACGAGGGGAAAGAGCGGGACGGGGCAGCAGGCAGGAGGAGGAAGAGGACGAGGGATGTGGGGGCACGGCGAGGAGGGACCCCTGGCAGGTCGGCGCGCCGAGCGTGGAGATGTCGATCCCGCTCGAGGACTCGGCGATGCAGCTCCGCGTCGGCCTCTCGTCGCAGGAGGGCCCCGCGCAGTCCCAGGAGCAGGCCCAGGCGGCCAAGCAGTCGAGGTACGATCAGGCGCCGGGATGGGGGGGGGGCAGATCCCAGTACCCAGGCTTCCTCTCGGGCGGCGGCCCTCCCAGCACTTGTTTTTGATGGCACATCGCGCGTTTTCTACGGCGACCGGTAGCCACAGAAAACATGTGGTACTCCATCTCGGCCAAGCAGTCGAAGTGCGATCAGGTGCCAGGATCGGAATCGGGGGGGTGGGGCAGATGCGAGGGGTCTGTTCTCCGAGGGGCAAATGGACGTTTCTCCGGTTAGCCTTTCCGGTCCTCTTGGGTGTCTGAGGATTCTGGGCAAAAGATTGTTGTCCTCGGTGAGACCCGATCAGGAATCCTCAGACTTATGTTGAATTTCAACCGCGCAAGCCGAAGTACGCTCCCCTTTGAGGCGCCGCAGTGGATTTCGCATCACTATAGCCACGCTTGCCAGGGGAACAATCTCTTCGTGGACATGTGTTTAGCTGTGACGGGCCAGTAGTAGTAGTAGTAGTAGTAGTAGTAGTAGTAGTAGTAGTAGTAGTTCTAGTAGCATTAGTAGTCGTAGTTTTTAGTAGTCGATGTCGTCTTCGTCTTCGTCGTCGTCGTCGTCGTCGTAGTAGTAGTAGTAGTAGTAGTAGCGGTAGTAGACTTAGTAGTAGTGGTAGTGGTCGTAGTAGTAGTAGTAGTAGTAGTAGTAGTAGTAGTAGTAGTAGTAGCAGTAGTAGTAGTAGTAGTAGTAGTAATAGTAGTAGTAGTAGTAGTAGTAGTAGTAGTAGTAATCATCGTAGTCGTCGTCGTAGTCGTCGTAGTGAGAAGTGGTTCGCTTTTGGACAGTAGTAGTAGCAGTAGGTGCAGTAGGTGCAGTAGTAGTAGTAGTAGTAGTAGTAGTAGTAGTAGTAGTTAGTAGTAGTAGTAGTCGTAGTCGTAGTCGTAGTAGTCGTAGTCGTAGTATCGTAGTCGTAGTAGTAGTAGTAGTAGTAGTAGTAGTAGTAGTAGTAGTAGTAGTAGTAGTAGTAGTAGTAGTAGTAGTAGTAGTCGTAGTCGTAGTAGGAGTAGGAGGAGTAGTAATAGTAGTAGTAGTAGTAGCAGTAGTACTAGAGTAGTCGTAGGCGTAATCGTAGTAACAGTAGTAGTCTCAGAGGTAGTAGTAGTAGTAGTAGTAGTAGTAGTAGTAGTAGTCGTAGTCGTAGTCGTAGTCGTAGTAGTAGTAGTAGTAGTAGTAGTAGTAGTAGTAATAGTAGTAGTACTAGCTAGCTAGTAGTAGTAGTAGTAGTAGTAGTAGTAGTAGTCGTAGTCGTAGTCGTAGTAGTTAGTAGCAGTGTAGTAGGACTAGTAGTAGTAGTAGTAGGAGTAGTAGCAGTAGTCGTCGTAGTAGTATTAGGTATAGTAGTAGTCGTAAGTAGTAGTAGTAGTTAGTAGTCGTAGTAGGTAGTAGTAGTAGTATAGTAGTTAGTAGTGGTAGTGGTTAGTGGTAGTGGTAGTAGTGGTAGTAGTTAGTAGTAGAGTAGCAAGTAGCAGTAGTGTAGTAGTAGTAGTGGTAGTAGTGGTAGTAGTAGTATTAGTAGTAGGTAGCAGTTAGTAGTCCAGCAGTAGTAGTAGTAGTAGTAGTATAGTACTAGTACTAGTTACTAAGTACTATACTAGTACTAGTACTTAGTACTAGTACTAGTAGTAGTAGTAGTGGTAGTAGTAGTAGTAGTAGTAGTAGCGTAGTAGTTGTAGTAGTAGTCGTAGCCGTAGTAGTAACAGTCGTAGTAGTAGTAGTCGTAGTCGTAGTAGTAGTAGTAGTAGTAGTAGTAGTAGTCGTCGTCGTAGGAGTAGTAGTAGTAGTAGTGGTGGTAGTCGTAGTAGAAGTGGTCGTATGTAGTCTTAGTAGTAGTGGTAGTCGTAGCAGGCTTAGTAGGAGCAGTTGCAGCAGTGGTAGCAGTATTAGCAGACGTAGTAGCCGTAGTAGAAGACGTATGATCTGTAGTCGTAGTAGTCGTAACTGTAGTCGTGGTGTAGAGGTAGTCGTAGTATTGTAGATGTAGTCGTAGGGGCAGTAGAAGCAGGGGTAGTGGTGGTACTGGTATCATGACAAAAGTAGCCGCCATTAGTCGCAGTTGTAGTAGTCGTGTCGTAGTAGTAGTAGTAGTAGTAGTAGCCGTAGTCGTAGTAGTAGTAGTAG